>JALIGW010000044.1:4514735-5069494 GCA_023053685.1 Diadophis punctatus similis | reverse complement strand
CTCTCCTCTTAAAGCATGCTGGCTGGGGAATTCTGGGAATTGAAGTCCTCTCCTCTTAAAGCATACTGACTGGGGGATTCTGGGAGTGGAAGTCCTTTCCTCTTAAAGCATACCTGCTTGGGGATTCTGGGAGTGGAAGTCCACCCCTCTTAAAGCATACTGACTGGGGGATTCTGGGAGTGGAAGTCCTCTCCTCTTAAAGCATACTGACTTGGGGATTCTGGGTGTGGAAGTCCACCCCTCTTAAAGCATACTGACTGGGGGATTCTGGGAGTGGAACTCCATCCCTCTTAAAGCATGCTGGCTGGGGGATTCTGGGAGTTGACGTCCACCCCTCTTAAAGCATGCTGGCTGGGGAATTTTGGGAGTGGAGGTCCTCTCCTCTTGTAGTGTACTGACTGGGGGATTCTGGGAATGGAAGTCCTTTCCTCTTAAAGCATGCTGGCTGGGGAATTCTCAGAGTGGAAGTCCACCCCTGTTAAAACATGCTGGCTGGGGAATTCTGGGAGTGGAAGTCCTCTCCTCTTAAAGCATACTGACTGGGGGATTCTGGGAGTGGAAGTCCACCCCTCTTAAAGCATGCTGGAGGGGGAATTCTGGGAGACGAACTCCACCCCTCTTAAAGCATGCCGGCTGGGGGATTCTGGGAGTGGAAGTTCACCCCACTTAAAGCATGCTGGATGGGGAATTCTGGGAGTGGAAGTCCTCTCCTCTTAAAGCATACTGACTGGGGGATTCTGGGAGTGGAAGTCCTCTCCTCTTAAAGCCTACAGACTTGGGGATTCTGGGAGTGGAAGTCCACCCCACTTAAAGCATGCTGGCTGGGGAATTCTGGGAGTGGAAGTCCTCTCCTCTTAAAGCATACTGACTTGGGGATTCTGGGAGTGGAAGTCCACCCCTCTTAAAGCATACTGACTGGGGGATTCTGGGAGTGGAAGTCCTCTCCACTTAAAGCATACTGACTTGGGGATTCTGGGAGTGGAAGTCCACCCCTCTTAAAGCATGCTGGCTGGGGGATTCTGGGAGTGGAAGTCCACCCCACTTAAAGCATGCTGGCTGGGGAATTCTGGGAGTGGAAGTCCTCTCCTCTTAAAGCATACTGACTGGGGGATTCTGGGAGTGGAAGTCCTCTCCTCTTGTAGCGTACTGACTGGGGGATTCTGGAAATGGAAGTCCTTTCCTCTTAAAGCATGCTGGCTTGGGAATTTTGGGAGTGGAAGTCCACCCCTGTTAAAGCATGCTGGCTGGGGAATTCTGGGAGTGGAAGTCCTCTCCTCTTAAAGCATACTGACTGGGGGATTCTGGGAGTGGAAGTCCACCCCTCTTAAAGCATGTTGGCTGGGGAATTCTGGGAGTTGGAGTCCATCCCTCTAAAGGTATGCAGACTGCGGGATTCTGGGAGTGGAAGTCCTCTCCTCTTAAAGCATACTGACTGGGGGATTCTGGGAGTGGAAGTCCACCCCTCTTAAAGCATGCTGGCTGGGGAAATCTGGGAGTTGGAGTCCATCCCTCTAAAGGTATGCAGACTGCGGGATTCTGGGAGTGGAACTCCACCCCTCTTAAAGCATGCTGGCTGGGGGATTCTGGGAGTGGAAGTCCTCTCCTCTTAAAGCATACTGACTGGGGGATTCTGGGAGTGGAAGTCATCTCTTCTTAAAGCATGCTGGCTGGGGAATTCTGGGAGTGGAAGTCCTCTCCTCTTAAAGCATACTGACTGGGGGATTCTGGGAGTGGAAGTCCTCTCCTCTTAAAGCATACTGACAGGGGGATTCTGGGAGTGGAAGTCCTCTCCTCTTAAAGGATACTGACTTGGGGATTCTGGGAGTGGAAGTCCTATCCTCTTAAAGCATGCTGGCTGGGGGATTCTGGGAGTGGAGGTCCACCCCTCTTAAAGAATGCTGGCTTGGGGATTCTGGGACTGGAAGTTCTCTCCTCTTAAAGCATGCTGACTGGGGGATTCTGGGAGTGAAGTCCTCTCCTCTTAAAGCATACTGACTGGGGGATTCTGGGAGTGGAAGTCCCCCCCTCTTAAAGCATGGTGGCTGGGGAATTCTGGGAGTGGAAGTCCTCTCCTCTTAAAGCATACTGACTGGGGGATTCTGGGAGTGGAAGTCCTCTCCTCTTAAAGCATACTGACTGGGGGATTCTGGGAGTGGAAATCCTCTCCTCTTAAAGCATGCTGGCTGGAATATTCTGGGAGTGGAAGTCCAGCCCTCTTAAAGCATGCTGGCTGGGGAATTCTGGGAGTTGGAGTCCATCCCTCTAAAGGTATGCAGACTGCGGGATTGTGGGAGTGGAACTCCACCCCTCTTAAAGCATGCTGGCTGGGGGATTCTGGGAGTGGAAGTCCTCTCCTCTTAAAGCATACTGACTGGGGGATTCTGGGAGTGGAAGTCATCTCTTCTTAAAGCATGCTGGCTGGGGAATTCTGGGAGTGGAAGTCCTCTCCTCTTAAAGCATACTGACTGGGGGATTCTGGGAGTGGAAGTCCTCTCCTCTTAAAGCATACTGACAGGGGGATTCTGGGAGTGGAAGTCCTCTCCTCTTAAAGGATACTGACTTGGGGATTCTGGGAGTGGAAGTCCTATCCTCTTAAAGCATGCTGGCTGGGGGATTCTGGGAGTGGAGGTCCACCCCTCTTAAAGCATGCTGGCTTGGGGATTCTGGGAGTGGAAGTTCTCTCCTCTTAAAGCATGCTGACTGGGGGATTCTGGGAGTGGAAGTCCTCTCCTCTTAAAGCATACTGACTGGGGGATTCTGGGAGTGGAAGTCCCCCCCTCTTAAAGCATGCTGGCTGGGGAATTCTGGAAGTCCTCTCCTCTTAAAGCATGCTGGCTGGCGAATTCTGGGAGTGGAAGTCCTCTCCTCTTAAAGCATACTGACTGGGGGATTCTGGGAGTTGACGTCCACCCCTCTTAAAGCATGCTGGCTGGGGAATTCTGGGAGTGGAGGTCCTCTCCTCTTGTAGCGTACTGACTGGGGGATTCTGGGAATGGAAGTCCTTTCCTCTTAAAGCATGCTGGCTGGGGAATTCTCAGAGTGGAAGTCCACCCCTGTTAAAACATGCGGGCTGGGGAATTCTGGGAGTGGAAGTCCTCTCCTCTTAAAGCATACTGACTGGGGGATTCTGGGAGTGGAAGTCCACCCCTCTTAAAGCATGCTGGAGGGGGAATTCTGGGAGACGAACTCCAACCCTCTTAAAGCATGCCGGCTGGGGGATTCTGGGAGTGGAAGTCCACCCCACTTAAAGTATGCTGGCTGGGGAATTCTGGGAGTGGAAGTCCTCTCCTCTTAAAGCATACTGACTGGGGGATTCTGGGAGTGGAAGTCCTCTCCTCTTAAAGCCTACAGACTTGGGGATTCTGGGAGTGGAAGTCCTCTCCTCTTAAAGCATACTGACTTGGGGATTCTGGGAGTGGAAGTCCACCCCTCTTAAAGCATACTGACTGGGGGATTCTGGGAGTGGAAGTCCTCTCCACTTAAAGCACACTGACTTGGGGATTCTGGGAGTGGAAGTCCACCCCTCTTAAAGCATGCAGGCTGGGGGATTCTGGGAGTGGAAGTCCACCCCACTTAAAGCATGCTGGCTGGGGAATTCTGGGAGTGGAAGTCCTCTCCTCTTAAAGCATACTGACTGGGGGATTCTGGGAGTGGAAGTCCTCTCCTCTTGTGGCGTACTGACTGGGGGATTCTGGAAATGGAAGTCCTTTCCTCTTAAAGCATGCTGGCTTGGGAATTTTGGGAGTGGAAGTCCACCCCTGTTAAAGCATGCTGGCTAGGGAATTCTGGGAGTGGAAGTCCTCTCCTCTTAAAGCATACTGACTGGGGGATTCTGGGAGTGGAAGTCCACCCCTCTTAAAGCATGTTGGCTGGGGAATTCTGGGAGTTGGAGTCCATCCCTCTAAAGGTATGCAGACTGCGGGATTCTGGAAGTGGAAGTCCTCTCCTCTTAAAGCATACTGACTGGGGGATTCTGGGAGTGGAAGTCCTCTCCTCTTGTAGCATACTGACTGGGGGATTCTGGAAATGGAAGTCCTTTCCTCTTAAAGCATGCTGGCTTGGGAATTTTGGGAGTGGAAGTCCACCCTGTTAAAGCATGCTGGCTGGGGAATTCTGGGAGTGGAAGTCCTCTCCTCTTAAAGCATACTGACTGGGGGATTCTGGGAGTGGAAGTCCACCCCTCTTAAAGCATGCTGGCTGGGGAATTCTGGGAGTTGGAGTCCATCCCTCTAAAGGTATGCAGACTGCGGGATTCTGGGAGTGGAACTCCACCCCTCTTAAAGCATGCTGGCTGGGGGATTCTGGGAGTGGAAGTCCTCTCCTCTTAAAGCATACTGACTGGGGGATTCTGGGAGTGGAAGTCATCTCTTCTTAAAGCATGCTGGCTGGGGAATTCTGGGAGTGGAAGTCCTCTCCTCTTAAAGCATACTGACTGGGGGATTCTGGGAGTGGAAGTCCTCTCCTCTTAAAGCATACTGACAGGGGGATTCTGGGAGTGGAAGTCCTCTCCTCTTAAAGGATACTGACTTGGGGATTCTGGGAGTGGAAGTCCTATCCTCTTAAAGCATGCTGGCTGGGGGATTCTGGGAGTGGAGGTCCACCCCTCTTAAAGCATGCTGGCTTGGGGATTCTGGGAGTGGAAGTTCTCTCCTCTTAAAGCATGCTGACTGGGGGATTCTGGGAGTGGAAGTCCCCCCCTCTTAAAGCATGCTGGCTGGGGAATTCTGGAAGTCCTCTCCTGTTAAAGCATGCTGGCTGGGGAATTCTGGGAGTGGAAGTCCTCTCCTCTTAAAGCATACTGACTGGGGGATTCTGGGAGTGGAAATCCTCTCCTCTTAAAGCATGCTGGCTGGAATATTCTGGGAGTGGAAGTCCAGCCCTCTTAAAGCATGCTGGCTGGAATATTCTGGGAGTGGAAGTCCTCTCCTCTTAAAGCATACTGACTGGGGGATTCTGGGAGTGGAAGTCCTCTCCTCTTAAAGCATGCTGGCTGAGGAATTCTGGGAGTGGAAGTCCTCTCCTCTTAAAGCATACTGACTGGGGGATTCTGGGAGTGGAAGTCCACCCCTCTTAAAGCATGCTGGCTGGGGAATTCTGGGAGTGGAAGTCCTCTCCTCTTAAAGCATACTGACTTGGGGATTCTGGGAGTGGAAGTCCTATCCTCTTAAAGCATTCTGGCTGGGGGATTCTGGGAGTGGAGGTCCACCCCTTTTAAAGCATGCTGGCTTGGGGATTCTGGGAGTGGAAGTTCTCTCCTCTTAAAGCATGCTGACTGGGGGATTCTGGGAGTGGAAGTCCTCTCCTCTTAAAGCATGCTGGCTGGAATATTCTGGAAGTGGAAGTCCAGCCCTCTTAAAGCATGCTGGCTGGGGGATTCTGGGAGTGGAAGTCCTCTCCTCTTAAAGCATACTGACTGGGGGATTCTGGGAGTGGAAGTCCTCTCCTCTTAAAGCATGCTGGCTGAGGAATTCTGGGAGTGGAAGTCCTCTCCTCTTAAAGCAAACTGACTGGGGGATTCTGGGAGTGGAAGTCCACCCCTCTTAAAGCATGCTGGCTGGGGAATTCTGGGAGTGGAAGTCCTCTCCTCTTAAAGCATACTGACTTGGGGATTCTGGGAGTGGAAGTCCACCCCTCTTAAAGCATGCTGGCTGGGGGATTCTGGGAGTGGAAGTCCACCCCTCTTAAAGCATGCTGGCTGGGGAATTCTGGAAGTCCTCTCCTCTTAAAGAATGCTGGCTGGGGAATTCTGGGAGTGGAAGTCCTCTCCTCTTAAAGCATACTGACTTGGGGATTCTGGGAGTGGAGGTCCTCTCCTCTTGTAGCGTACTGACTGGGGGATTCTGGGAATGGAAGTCCTTTCCTCTTAAAGCATGCTGGCTGGGGAATACTGGGAGTGGAAGTCCTTTCCTCTTAAAGCATACTGACTTGGGGATTCTGGGAGTGGAAGTCCTATCCTCTTAAAGCATTCTGGCTGGGGGATTCTGGGAGTGGAGGTCCACCCCTCTTAAAGCATGCTGGCTTGGGGATTCTGGGAGTGGAAGTTCTCTCCTCTTAAAGCATGCTGACTGGGGGATTCTGGGAGTGGAAGTCCTCTCCTCTTAAAGCATACTGGCTGGAATATTCTGGGAGTGGAAGTCCAGCCCTCTTAAAGCATGCTGGCTGGGGGATTCTGGGAGTGGAAGTCCTCTCCTCTTAAAGCATACTGACTGGGGGATTCTGGGAGTGGAAGTCCTCTCCTCTTAAAGCATGCTGGCTGAGGAATTCTGGGAGTGGAAGTCCTCTCCTCTTAAAGCATACTGACTGGGGGATTCTGGGAGTGGAAGTCCACCCCTCTTAAAGCATGCTGGCTGGGGAATTCTGGGAGTGGAAGTCCTCTCCTCTTAAAGCATACTGACTTGGGGATTCTGGGAGTGGAAGTTCTCTCCTCTTAAAGCATACTGACTGAGGGATTCTGGGAGTGGAAGTCCTCTCCTCTTAAAGCATGCTGGCTGGGGAATTCTGGAAATTGAAGTCCTCTCCTCTTAAAGCATACTGACTGGGGGATTCTGGGAGTGGAAGTCCTTTCCTCTTAAAGCATACTGACTTGGGGATTCTGGGAGTGGAAGTCCACCCCTCTTAAAGCATACTGACTGGGGGATTCTGGGAGTGGAAGTCCTCTCCTCTTAAAGCATACTGACTTGGGGATTCTGGGTGTGGAAGTCCACCCCTCTTAAAGCATACTGACTGGGGGATTCTGGGAGTGGAACTCCATCCCTCTTAAAGCATGCTGGCTGGGGGATTCTGGGAGTTGACGTCCACCCCTCTTAAAGCATGCTGGCTGGGGGATTCTGGGAGTGGAAGTCCTCTCCTCTTAAAGCATGCTGGCTGGGGAATTCTGGGAGTGGAAGTCCATCCCTCTTAAACATGCTGGCTGGGGGATTCTGGGAGTGGAACTCCACCCCTCTTAAAGCATGCTGGCTGGGGGATTCTGGGAGTGGAAGTCCACCCCACTTAAAGCATGCTGGCTGGGGAATTCTGGGAGTGGAAGTCCTCTCCTCTTAAAGCATACTGACTGGGGGATTCTGGGAGTGGAACTCCATCCCTCTTAAAGCATGCTGGCTGGGGGATTCTGGGAGTTGACGTCCACCCCTCTTAAAGCATGCTGGCTGGGGGATTCTGGGAGTGGAAGTCCTCTCCTCTTAAAGCATGCTGGCTGGGGAATTCTGGGAGTGGAAGTCCATCCCTCTTAAACATGCTGGCTGGGGGATTCTGGGAGTGGAACTCCACCCCTCTTAAAGCATGCTGGCTGGGGGATTCTGGGAGTGGAAGTCCACCCCTCTTAAAGCATGCTGGCTGGGGGATTCTGGGAGTGGAAGTCCACCCCTCTTAAAGCATGCTGGCTGGGGAATTCTGGAAGTCCTCTCCTCTTAAAGAATGCTGGCTGGGGAATTCTGGGAGTGGAAGTCCTCTCCTCTTAAAGCATACTGACTTGGGGATTCTGGGAGTGGAGGTCCTCTCCTCTTGTAGCGTACTGACTGGGGGATTCTCAGAATGGAAGTCCTTTCCTCTTAAAGCATGCTGGCTGGGGAATTCTGGGAGTGGAAGTCCACCCCTGTTAAAGCATGCTGGCTGGGGAATTCTGGGAGTGGAAGTCCTCTCCTCTTAAAGCATATTGACTGGGGGATTCTGTGAGTGGAAGTCCACCCCTCTTAAAGCATGCTGGCTGGGGAATTCTGGGAGTTGGAGTCCATCCCTTTTAAGGTATGCAGACTGGGGGATTCTGGGAGACGAACTCCATCCCTTTTAAAGCATGCCGGCTGGGGAATTCTGGGAGTTGGAGTCCACCCCTCTTAAAGCATGATGGCTGGGGGATTCTGGGAGTGGAAGTTCTCTCCTCTTAAAGCATACTGACTGAGGGATTCTGGGAGTGGAAGTCCTCTCCTCTTAAAGCATGCTGGCTGGGGAATTCTGGGAATTGAAGTCCTCTCCTCTTAAAGCATACTGACTGGGGGATTCTGGGAGTGGAAGTCCTCTCCTCTTAAAGGATACTGACTTGGGGATTCTGGGAGTGGAAGTCCTCTCCTCTTAAAGCATGCTGGCTGGAATATTCTGGGAGTGGAAGTCCAGCTCTCTTAAAGCATGCTGGCTGGAATATTCTGGGAGTGGAAGTCCTCTCCTCTTAAAGCATACTGACTGGGGGATTCTGGGAGTGGAAGTCCTCTCCTCTTAAAGCATGCTGGCTGAGGAATTCTGGGAGTGGAAGTCCCCCCCTCTTAAAGCATGCTGGCTGGGGAATTCTGGAAGTCCTCTCCTGTTAAAGCATGCTGGCTGGAGAATTCTGGGAGTGGAAGTCCTCTCCTCTTAAAGCATACTGACTGGGGGATTCTGGGAGTGGAAATCCTCTCCTCTTAAAGCATGCTGGCTGGAATATTCTGGGAGTGGAAGTCCAGCTCTCTTAAAGCATGCTGGCTGGAATATTCTGGGAGTGGAAGTCCTCTCCTCTTAAAGCATACTGACTGGGGGATTCTGGGAGTGGAAGTCCTCTCCTCTTAAAGCATGCTGGCTGAGGAATTCTGGGAGTGGAAGTCCTCTCCTCTTAAAGCATACTGATTGGGGGATTCTGGGAGTGGAAGTCCACCCCTCTTAAAGCATGCTGGCTGGGGAATTCTGGGAGTGGAAGTCCTCTCCTCTTAAAGCATACTGACTTGGGGATTCTGGGAGTGGAAGTCCTATCCTCTTAAAGCATTCTGGCTGGGGGATTCTGGGAGTGGAGGTCCACCCCTCTTAAAGCATGCTGGCTTGGGGATTCTGGGAGTGGAAGTTCTCTCCTCTTAAAGCATGCTGACTGGGGGATTCTGGGAGTGGAAGTCCTCTCCTCTTAAAGCATGCTGGCTGGAATGTTCTGGGAGTGGAAGTCCAGCCCTCTTAAAGCATGCTGGCTGGGGGATTCTGGGAGTGGAAGTCCTCTCCTCTTAAAGCATACTGACTGGGGGATTCTGGGAGTGGAAGTCCACCCCTCTTAAAGCATGCTGGCTGGGGAATTCTGGGAGTGGAAGTCCTCTCCTCTTAAAGCATACTGACTTGGGGATTCTGGGAGTGGAGGTCCTCTCCTCTTGTAGCGTACTGACTGGGGGATTCTGGGAATGGAAGTCCTTTCCTCTTAAAGCATGCTGGCTGGGGAATTCTGGGAGTGGAAGTCCACCCCTGTTAAAGCATGCTGGCTGGGGAATTCTGGGAGTGGAAGTCCTCTCCTCTTAAAGCATATTGACTGGGGGATTCTGTGAGTGGAAGTCCACCCCTCTTAAAGCATGCTGGCTGGGGAATTCTGGGAGTTGGAGTCCATCCCTCTTAAGGTATGCAGACTGGGGGATTCTGGGAGACGAACTCCATCCCTTTTAAAGCATGCCGGCTGGGGAATTCTGGGAGTTGGAGTCCACCCCTCTTAAAGCATGATGGCTGGGGGATTCTGGGAGTGGAAGTTCTCTCCTCTTAAAGCATACTGACTGGGGGATTCTGGGAGTGGAAGTCCTTTCCTCTTAAAGCATGCTGGCTGGGGAATTCTGGGAATTGAAGTCCTCTCCTCTTAAAGCATACTGACTGGGGGATTCTGGGAGTGGAAGTCCTCTCCTCTTAAAGGATACTGACTTGGGGATTCTGGGAGTGGAAGTCCTCTCCTCTTAAAGCATGCTGGCTGGAATATTCTGGGAGTGGAAGTCCAGCTCTCTTAAAGCATGCTGGCTGGAATATTCTGGGAGTGGAAGTCCTCTCCTCTTAAAGCATACTGACTGGGGGATTCTGGGAGTGGAAGTCCTCTCCTCTTAAAGCATGCTGGCTGAGGAATTCTGGGAGTGGAAGTCCCCCCCTCTTAAAGCATGCTGGCTGGGGAATTCTGGAAGTCCTCTCCTGTTAAAGCATGCTGGCTGGGGAATTCTGGGAGTGGAAGTCCTCTCCTCTTAAAGCATACTGACTGGGGGATTCTGGGAGTGGAAATCCTCTCCTCTTAAAGCATGCTGGCTGGAATATTCTGGGAGTGGAAGTCCAGCTCTCTTAAAGCATGCTGGCTGGAATATTCTGGGAGTGGAAGTCCTCTCCTCTTAAAGCATACTGACTGGGGGATTCTGGGAGTGGAAGTCCTCTCCTCTTAAAGCATACTGACTTGGGGATTCTGGGAGTGGAAGTCCTATCCTCTTAAAGCATTCTGGCTGGGGGATTCTGGGAGTGGAGGTCCACCCCTCTTAAAGCATGCTGGCTTGGGGATTCTGGGAGTGGAAGTTCTCTCCTCTTAAAGCATGCTGACTGGGGGATTCTGGGAGTGGAAGTCCTCTCCTCTTAAAGCATGCTGGCTGGAATGTTCTGGGAGTGGAAGTCCAACCCTCTTAAAGCATGCTGGCTGGGGGATTCTGGGAGTGGAAGTCCTCTCCTCTTAAAGCATACTGACTGGGGGATTCTGGGAGTGGAAGTCCTCTCCTCTTAAAGCATACTGACTTGGGGATTCTGGGAGTGGAGGTCCTCTCCTCTTGTAGCGTACTGACTGGGGGATTCTGGGAATGGAAGTCCTTTCCTCTTAAAGCATGCTGGCTGGGGAATTCTGGGAGTGGAAGTCCACCCCTGTTAAAGCATGCTGGCTGGGGAATTCTGGGAGTGGAAGTCCTCTCCTCTTAAAGCATATTGACTGGGGGATTCTGTGAGTGGAAGTCCACCCCTCTTAAAGCATGCTGGCTGGGGAATTCTGGGAGTTGGAGTCCATCCCTCTTAAGGTATGCAGACTGGGGGATTCTGGGAGACGAACTCCATCCCTTTTAAAGCATGCCGGCTGGGGAATTCTGGGAGTTGGAGTCCACCCCTCTTAAAGCATGATGGCTGGGGGATTCTGGGAGTGGAAGTTCTCTCCTCTTAAAGCATACTGACTGGGGGATTCTGGGAGTGGAAGTCCTTTCCTCTTAAAGCCTGCTGGCTGGGGAATTCTGGGAATTGAAGTCCTCTCCTCTTAAAGCATACTGACTGGGGGATTCTGGGAGTGGAAGTCCTCTCCTCTTAAAGGATACTGACTTGGGGATTCTGGGAGTGGAAGTCCTCTCCTCTTAAAGCATGCTGGCTGGAATATTCTGGGAGTGGAAGTCCAGCTCTCTTAAAGCATGCTGGCTGGAATATTCTGGGAGTGGAAGTCCTCTCCTCTTAAAGCATACTGACTGGGGGATTCTGGGAGTGGAAGTCCTCTCCTCTTAAAGCATGCTGGCTGAGGAATTCTGGGAGTGGAAGTCCCCCCCTCTTAAAGCATGCTGGCTGGGGAATTCTGGAAGTCCTCTCCTGTTAAAGCATGCTGGCTGGGGAATTCTGGGAGTGGAAGTCCTCTCCTCTTAAAGCATACTGACTGGGGGATTCTGGGAGTGGAAATCCTCTCCTCTTAAAGCATGCTGGCTGGAATATTCTGGGAGTGGAAGTCCAGCTCTCTTAAAGCATGCTGGCTGGAATATTCTGGGAGTGGAAGTCCTCTCCTCTTAAAGCATACTGACTGGGGGATTCTGGGAGTGGAAGTCCTCTCCTCTTAAAGCATACTGACTTGGGGATTCTGGGAGTGGAAGTCCTATCCTCTTAAAGCATTCTGGCTGGGGGATTCTGGGAGTGGAGGTCCACCCCTCTTAAAGCATGCTGGCTTGGGGATTCTGGGAGTGGAAGTTCTCTCCTCTTAAAGCATGCTGACTGGGGGATTCTGGGAGTGGAAGTCCTCTCCTCTTAAAGCATGCTGGCTGGAATGTTCTGGGAGTGGAAGTCCAACCCTCTTAAAGCATGCTGGCTGGGGGATTCTGGGAGTGGAAGTCCTCTCCTCTTAAAGCATACTGACTGGGGGATTCTGGGAGTGGAAGTCCTCTCCTCTTAAAGCATGCTGGCTGAGGAATTCTGGGAGTGGAAGTCCTCTCCTCTTAAAGCATACTGACTGGGGGATTCTGGGAGTGGAAGTCCACCCCTCTTAAAGCATGCTGGCTGGGGAATTCTGGGAGTGGAAGTCCTCTCCTCTTAAAGCATACTGACTTGGGGATTCTGGGAGTGGAAGTCCACCCCTCTTAAAGCATGCTGGCTGGGGGATTCTGGGAGTGGAAGTCCACCCCTCTTAAAGCATGCTGGCTGGGGAATTCTGGAAGTCCTCTCCTCTTAAAGAATGCTGGCTGGGGAATTCTGGGAGTGGAAGTCCTCTCCTCTTAAAGCATACTGACTTGGGGATTCTGGGAGTGGAGGTCCTCTCCTCTTGTAGCGTACTGACTGGGGGATTCTGGGAATGGAAGTCCTTTCCTCTTAAAGCATGCTGGCTAGGGAATTCTGGGAGTGGAAGTCCACCCCTGTTAAAGCATGCTGGCTGGGGAATTCTGGGAGTGGAAGTCCTCTCCTCTTAAAGCATATTGACTGGGGGATTCTGTGAGTGGAAGTCCACCCCTCTTAAAGCATGCTGGCTGGGGAATTCTGGGAGTTGGAGTCCATCCCTCTTAAGGTATGCAGACTGGGGGATTCTGGGAGACGAACTAAATCCCTTTTAAAGCATGCCGGCTGGGGAATTCTGGGAGTTGGAGTCCACCCCTCTTAAAGCATGATGGCTGGGGGATTCTGGGAGTGGAAGTTCTCTCCTCTTAAAGCATACTGACTGAGGGATTCTGGGAGTGGAAGTCCTCTCCTCTTAAAGCATGCTGGCTGGGGAATTCTGGAAATTGAAGTCCTCTCCTCTTAAAGCATACTGACTGGGGGATTCTGTGAGTGGAAGTCCTTTCCTCTTAAAGCATACTGACTTGGGGATTCTGGGAGTGGAAGTCCACCCCTCTTAAAGCATACTGACTGGGGGATTCTGGGAGTGGAACTCCATCCCTCTTAAAGCATGCTGGCTGGGGGATTCTGGGAGTTGACGTCCACCCCTCTTAAAGCATGCTGGCTGGGGGATTCTGGGAGTGGAAGTCCTCTCCTCTTAAAGCATGCTGGCTGGGGAATTCTGGGAGTGGAAGTCCATCCCTCTTAAACATGCTGGCTGGGGGATTCTGGGAGTGGAACTCCACCCCTCTTAAAGCATGCTGGCTGGGGGATTCTGGGAGTGGAAGTCCACCCCACTTAAAGCATGCTGGCTGGGGAATTCTGGGAGTGGAAGTCCTCTCCTCTTAAAGCATACTGACTTGGGGATTCTGGGAGTGGAAGTCCACCCCTCTTAAAGCATGCTGGCTGGGGGATTCTGGGAGTGGAAGTCCACCCCTCTTAAAGCATGCTGGCTGGGGAATTCTGGAAGTCCTCTCCTCTTAAAGAATGCTGGCTGGGGAATTCTGGGAGTGGAAGTCCTCTCCTCTTAAAGCATACTGACTTGGGGATTCTGGGAGTGGAGGTCCTCTCCTCTTGTAGCGTACTGACTGGGGGATTCTGGGAATGGAAGTCCTTTCCTCTTAAAGCATATTGACTGGGGGATTCTGTGAGTGGAAGTCCACCCCTCTTAAAGCATGCTGGCTGGGGAATTCTGGGAGTTGGAGTCCATCCCTCTTAATGTATGCAGACTGGGGGATTCTGGGAGACGAACTCCATCCCTTTTAAAGCATGCCGGCTGGGGAATTCTGGGAGTTGGAGTCCACCCCTCTTAAAGCATGATGGCTGGGGGATTCTGGGAGTGGAAGTTCTCTCCTCTTAAAGCATACTGACTGAGGGATTCTGGGAGTGGAAGTCCTCTCCTCTTAAAGCATGCTGGCTGGGGAATTCTGGGAATTGAAGTCCTCTCCTCTTAAAGCATACTGACTGGGGGATTCTGGGAGTGGAAGTCCTTTCCTCTTAAAGCATACTGACTTGGGGATTCTGGGAGTGGAAGTCCACCCCTCTTAAAGCATACTGACTGGGGGATTCTGGGAGTGGAAGTCCTCTCCTCTTGTAGCGTACTGACTGGGGGATTCTGGAAATGGAAGTCCTTTCCTCTTAAAGCATGCTGGCTTGGGAATTTTGGGAGTGGAAGTCCACCCCTGTTAAAGCATGCTGGCTGGGGAATTCTGGGAGTGGAAGTCCTCTCCTCTTAAAGCATACTGACTGGGGGATTCTGGGAGTGGAAGTCCACCCCTCTTAAAGCATGTTGGCTGGGGAATTCTGGGAGTTGGAGTCCATCCCTCTAAAGGTATTCAGACTACGGGATTCTGGGAGTGGAACTCCACCCCTCTTAAAGCATGCTGGCTGGGGGATTCTGGGAGTGGAAGTCCTCTCCTCTTAAAGCATACTGACTGGGGGATTCTGGGAGTGGAAGTCATCTCTTCTTAAAGCATGCTGGCTGGGGAATTCTGGGAGTGGAAGTCCTCTCCTCTTAAAGCATACTGACTGGGGGATTCTGGGAGTGGAAGTCCTCTCCTCTTAAAGCATACTGACAGGGGGATTCTGGGAGTGGAAGTCCTCTCCTCTTAAAGGATACTGACTTGGGGATTCTGGGAGTGGAAGTCCTATCCTCTTAAAGCATGCTGGCTGGGGGATTCTGGGAGTGGAGGTCCACCCCTCTTAAAGCATGCTGGCTTGGGGATTCTGGGAGTGGAAGTTCTCTCCTCTTAAAGCATGCTGACTGGGGGATTCTGGGAGTGAAGTCCTCTCCTCTTAAAGCATACTGACTGGGGGATTCTGGGAGTGGAAGTCCCCCCCTCTTAAAGCATGCTGGCTGGGGAATTCTGGAAGTCCTCTCCTCTTAAAGCATGCTGGCTGGGGAATTCTGGGAGTGGAAGTCCTCTTCTCTTAAAGCATACTGACTGGGGGATTCTGGGAGTGGAAATCCTCTCCTCTTAAAGCATGCTGGCTGGAATATTCTGGGAGTGGAAGTCCAGCCCTCTTAAAGCATGCTGGCTGGAATATTCTGGGAGTGGAAGTCCTCTCCTCTTAAAGCATGCTGGCTGGGGGATTCTGGGAGTGGAAGTCCTCTCCTCTTAAAGCATACTGACTGGGGGATTCTGGGAGTGGAAGTCCTCTCCTCTTAAAGCATGCTGGCTGAGGAATTCTGGGAGTGGAAGTCCTCTCCTCTTAAAGCATACTGACTGGGGGATTCTGGGAGTGGAAGTCCACCCCTCTTAAAGCATGCTGGCTGGGGAATTCTGGGAGTGGAAGTCCTCTCCTCTTAAAGCATACTGACTTGGGGATTCTGGGAGTGGAAGTCCTATCCTCTTAAAGCATTCTGACTGGGGGATTCTGGGAGTGGAAGTCCTCTCTTCTTAAAGCGTACTGACTGGGGGATTCTGGGAGTGGAAGTCCACCCCTCTTAAAGCATGCTGGCTGGGGAATTCTGGAAGTCCACTCCTCTTAAAGCATGCTGGCTGTGGAATTCTGGGAGTGGAAGTCCTCTCCTCTTAAAGCATACTGACTGGGGGATTCTGGGAGTGGAAGTCCTCTCCTCTTAAAGAATGCTGGCTGGGGAATTCTGGGAGTGGAAGTCCTCTCCTCTTAAAGCATACTGACTTGGGGATTCTGGGAGTGGAGGTCCTCTCCTCTTGTAGCGTACTGACTGGGGGATTCTGGGAATGGAAGTCCTTTCCTTTTAAAGCATGCTGGCTGGGGAATTCTGGGAGTGGAAGTCCACCCCTGTTAAAGCATGCTGGCTGGGGAATTCTGGGAGTGGAAGTCCTCTCCTCTTAAAGCATATTGACTGGGGGATACTGTGAGTGGAAGTCCACCCCTCTTAAAGCATGCTGGCTGGGGAATTCTGGGAGTTGGAGTCCATCCCTCTTAAGGTATGCAGACTGGGGGATTCTGGGAGACGAACTCCACCCCTCTTAAAGCATGCCGGCTGGGGAATTCTGGGAGTTGGAGTCCACCCCTCTTAAAGCATGATGGCTGGGGGATTCTGGGAGTGGAAGTCCTCTCCTCTTAAAGCATACTGACTGAGGGATTCTGGGAGTGGAAGTCCTCTCCTCTTAAAGCATGCTGGCTGGGGAATTCTGGGAATTGAAGTCCTCTACTCTTAAAGCATACTGACTGGGGGATTCTGGGAGTGGAAGTCCTTTGGTCTTAAAGCATACTGACTTGGGGATTCTGGGAGTGGAAGTCCACCCCTCTTAAAGCATACTGACTGGGGGATTCTGGGAGTGGAAGTCCTCTCCTCTTAAAGCATACTGACTTGGGGATTCTGGGTATGGAAGTCCACCCCTCTTAAAGCATACTGACTGGGGGATTCTGGGAGTGGAACTCCATCCCTCTTAAAGCATGCTGGCTGGGGGATTCTGGGAGTTGACGTCCACCCCTCTTAAAGCATGCTGGCTGGGGAATTCTGGGAGTGGAGGTCCTCTCCTCTTGTAGCGTACTGACTGGGGGATTCTGGGAATGGAAGTCCTTTCCTCTTAAAGCATGCTGGCTGGGGAATTCTCAGAGTGGAAGTCCACCCCTGTTAAAACATGCTGGCTGGGGAATTCTGGGAGTGGAAGTCCTCTCCTCTTGTAGCGTACTGACTGGGGGATTCTGGAAATGGAAGTCCTTTCCTCTTAAAGCATGCTGGCTTGGGAATTTTGGGAGTGGAAGTCCACCCCTGTTAAAGCATGCTGGCTGGGGAATTCTGGGAGTGGAAGTCCTCTCCTCTTAAAGCATACTGACTGGGGGATTCTGGGAGTGGAAGTCCACCCCTCTTAAAGCATGTTGGCTGGGGAATTCTGGGAGTTGGAGTCCATCCCTCTAAAGGTATGCAGACTACGGGATTCTGGGAGTGGAACTCCACCCCTCTTAAAGCATGCTGGCTGGGGGATTCTGGGAGTGGAAGTCCTCTCCTCTTAAAGCATACTGACTGGGGGATTCTGGGAGTGGAAGTCATCTCTTCTTAAAGCATGCTGGCTGGGGAATTCTGGGAGTGGAAGTCCTCTCCTCTTAAAGCATACTGACTGGGGGATTCTGGGAGTGGAAGTCCTCTCCTCTTAAAGCATACTGACAGGGGGATTCTGGGAGTGGAAGTCCTCTCCTCTTAAAGGATACTGACTTGGGGATTCTGGGAGTGGAAGTCCTATCCTCTTAAAGCATGCTGGCTGGGGGATTCTGGGAGTGGAGGTCCACCCCTCTTAAAGCATGCTGGCTTGGGGATTCTGGGAGTGGAAGTTCTCTCCTCTTAAAGCATGCTGACTGGGGGATTCTGGGAGTGAAGTCCTCTCCTCTTAAAGCATACTGACTGGGGGATTCTGGGAGTGGAAGTCCCCCCCTCTTAAAGCATGCTGGCTGGGGAATTCTGGAAGTCCTCTCCTCTTAAAGCATGCTGGCTGGGGAATTCTGGGAGTGGAAGTCCTCTTCTCTTAAAGCATACTGACTGGGGGATTCTGGGAGTGGAAATCCTCTCCTCTTAAAGCATGCTGGCTGGAATATTCTGGGAGTGGAAGTCCAGCCCTCTTAAAGCATGCTGGCTGGAATATTCTGGGAGTGGAAGTCCTCTCCTCTTAAAGCATACTGACTGGGGGATTCTGGGAGTGGAAGTCCTCTCCTCTTAAAGCATGCTGGCTGAGGAATTCTGGGAGTGGAAGTCCTCTCCTCTTAAAGCATACTGACTGGGGGATTCTGGGAGTGGAAGTCCACCCCTCTTAAAGCATGCTGGCTGGGGAATTCTGGGAGTGGAAGTCCTCTCCTCTTAAAGCATACTGACTTGGGGATTCTGGGAGTGGAAGTCCTATCCTCTTAAAGCATTCTGGCTGGGGGATTCTGGGAGTGGAGGTCCACCCCTCTTAAAGCATGCTGGCTTGGGGATTCTGGGAGTGGAAGTTCTCTCCTCTTAAAGCATGCTGACTGGGGGATTCTGGGAGTGGAAGTCCTCTCCTCTTAAAGCATGCTGGCTGGAATATTCTGGGAGTGGAAGTCCAGCCCTCTTAAAGCATGCTGGCTGGGGGATTCTGGGAGTGGAAGTCCTCTCCTCTTAAAGCATACTGACTGGGGGATTCTGGGAGTGGAAGTCCTCTCCTCTTAAAGCATGCTGGCTGAGGAATTCTGGGAGTGGAAGTCCTCTCCTCTTAAAGCAAACTGACTGGGGGATTCTGGGAGTGGAAGTCCACCCCTCTTAAAGCATGCTGGCTGGGGAATTCTGGGAGTGGAAGTCCTCTCCTCTTAAAGCATACTGACTTGGGGATTCTGGGAGTGGAAGTCCACCCCTCTTAAAGCATGCTGGCTGGGGGATTCTGGGAGTGGAAGTCCACCCCTCTTAAAGCATGCTGGCTGGGGAATTCTGGAAGTCCTCTCCTCTTAAAGAATGCTGGCTGGGGAATTCTGGGAGTGGAAGTCCTCTCCTCTTAAAGCATACTGACTTGGGGATTCTGGGAGTGGAGGTCCTCTCCTCTTGTAGCGTACTGACTGGGGGATTCTGGGAATGGAAGTCCTTTCCTCTTAAAGCATGCTGGCTGGGGAATTCTGGGAGTGGAAGTCCTTTCCTCTTAAAGCATACTGACTTGGGGATTCTGGGAGTGGAAGTCCTATCCTCTTAAAGCATTCTGGCTGGGGGATTCTGGGAGTGGAGGTCCACCCCTCTTAAAGCATGCTGGCTTGGGGATTCTGGGAGTGGAAGTTCTCTCCTCTTAAAGCATGCTGACTGGGGGATTCTGGGAGTGGAAGTCCTCTCCTCTTAAAGC
Organism: Diadophis punctatus similis; assembly: GCA_023053685.1. Lineage (NCBI taxonomy): Eukaryota > Metazoa > Chordata > Lepidosauria > Squamata > Dipsadidae > Diadophis > Diadophis punctatus. The sequence goes on along the minus strand of JALIGW010000044.1, from coordinate 5,050,952 downwards.
ATGCTGGCTGGAATATTCTGGGAGTGGAAGTCCAGCCCTCTTAAAGCATGCTGGCTGGGGGATTCTGGGAGTGGAAGTCCTCTCCTCTTAAAGCATACTGACTGGGGGATTCTGGGAGTGGAAGTCCTCTCCTCTTAAAGCATGCTGGCTGAGGAATTCTGGGAGTGGAAGTCCTCTCCTCTTAAAGCATACTGACTGGGGGATTCTGGGAGTGGAAGTCCACCCCTCTTAAAGCATGCTGGCTGGGGAATTCTGGGAGTGGAAGTCCTCTCCTCTTAAAGCATACTGACTTGGGGATTCTGGGAGTGGAAGTTCTCTCCTCTTAAAGCATACTGACTGAGGGATTCTGGGAGTGGAAGTCCTCTCCTCTTAAAGCATGCTGGCTGGGGAATTCTGGAAATTGAAGTCCTCTCCTCTTAAAGCATACTGACTGGGGGATTCTGGGAGTGGAAGTCCTTTCCTCTTAAAGCATACTGACTTGGGGATTCTGGGAGTGGAAGTCCACCCCTCTTAAAGCATACTGACTGGGGGATTCTGGGAGTGGAAGTCCTCTCCTCTTAAAGCATACTGACTTGGGGATTCTGGGTGTGGAATTTCTCCCCTCTTAAAGCATACTGACTGGGGGATTCTGGGAGTGGAAATCCATCCCTCTTAAAGCATGCTGGCTGGGGGATTCTGGGAGTTGACGTCCACCCCTCTTAAAGCATGCTGGCTGGGGGATTCTGGGAGTGGAAGTCCTCTCCTCTTAAAGCATGCTGGCTGGGGAATTCTGGGAGTGGAAGTCCATCCCTCTTAAACATGCTGGCTGGGGGATTCTGGGAGTGGAACTCCACCCCTCTTAAAGCATGCTGGCTGGGGGATTCTGGGAGTGGAAGTCCTCTCCTCTTAAAGCGTACTGACTGGGGGATTCTGGGAGTGGAAGTCCACCCCTCTTAAAGCATGCTGGCTGGGGAATTCTGGAAGTCCACTCCTCTTAAAGCATGCTGGCTGTGGAATTCTGGGAGTGGAAGTCCTCTCCTCTTAAAGCATACTGACTGGGGGATTCTGGGAGTGGAAGTCCTCTCCTCTTAAAGAATGCTGGCTGGGGAATTCTGGGAGTGGAAGTCCTCTCCTCTTAAAGCATACTGACTGGGGGATTCTGGGAGTGGAGGTCCTCTCCTCTTGTAGCGTACTGACTGGGGGATTCTGGGAATGGAAGTCCTTTCCTCTTAAAGCATGCTGGCTGGGGAATTCTGGGAGTGGAAGTCCACCCCTGTTAAAGCATGCTGGCTGGGGAATTCTGGGAGTGGAAGTCCTCTCCTCTTAAAGCATATTGACTGGGGGATACTGTGAGTGGAAGTCCACCCCTCTTAAAGCATGCTGGCTGGGGAATTCTGGGAGTTGGAGTCCATCCCTCTTAAGGTATGCAGACTGGGGGATTCTGGGAGACGAACTCCACCCCTCTTAAAGCATGCCGGCTGGGGAATTCTGGGAGTTGGAGTCCACCCCTCTTAAAGCATGATGGCTGGGGGATTCTGGGAGTGGAAGTCCTCTCCTCTTAAAGCATACTGACTTGGGGATTCTGGGAGTGGAAGTCCACCCCTCTTAAAGCATGCTGGCTGGGGGATTCTGGGAGTGGAAGTCCACCCCTCTTAAAGCATGCTGGCTGGGGAATTCTGGAAGTCCTCTCCTCTTAAAGAATGCTGGCTGGGGAATTCTGGGAGTGGAAGTCCTCTCCTCTTAAAGCATACTGACTTGGGGATTCTGGGAGTGGAGGTCCTCTCCTCTTGTAGCGTACTGACTGGGGGATTCTGGGAATGGAAGTCCTTTCCTCTTAAAGCATGCTGGCTGGGGAATTCTGGGAGTGGAAGTCCTTTCCTCTTAAAGCATACTGACTTGGGGATTCTGGGAGTGGAAGTCCTATCCTCTTAAAGCATTCTGGCTGGGGGATTCTGGGAGTGGAGGTCCACCCCTCTTAAAGCATGCTGGCTTGGGGATTCTGGGAGTGGAAGTTCTCTCCTCTTAAAGCATGCTGACTGGGGGATTCTGGGAGTGGAAGTCCTCTCCTCTTAAAGCATGCTGGCTGGAATATTCTGGGAGTGGAAGTCCAGCCCTCTTAAAGCATGCTGGCTGGGGGATTCTGGGAGTGGAAGTCCTCTCCTCTTAAAGCATACTGACTGGGGGATTCTGGGAGTGGAAGTCCTCTCCTCTTAAAGCATGCTGGCTGAGGAATTCTGGGAGTGGAAGTCCTCTCCTCTTAAAGCATACTGACTGGGGGATTCTGGGAGTGGAAGTCCACCCCTCTTAAAGCATGCTGGCTGGGGAATTCTGGGAGTGGAAGTCCTCTCCTCTTAAAGCATACTGACTTGGGGATTCTGGGAGTGGAAGTTCTCTCCTCTTAAAGCATACTGACTGAGGGATTCTGGGAGTGGAAGTCCTCTCCTCTTAAAGCATGCTGGCTGGGGAATTCTGGAAATTGAAGTCCTCTCCTCTTAAAGCATACTGACTGGGGGATTCTGGGAGTGGAAGTCCTTTCCTCTTAAAGCATACTGACTTGGGGATTCTGGGAGTGGAAGTCCACCCCTCTTAAAGCATACTGACTGGGGGATTCTGGGAGTGGAAGTCCTCTCCTCTTAAAGCATACTGACTTGGGGATTCTGGGTGTGGAATTTCTCCCCTCTTAAAGCATACTGACTGGGGGATTCTGGGAGTGGAAATCCATCCCTCTTAAAGCATGCTGGCTGGGGGATTCTGGGAGTTGACGTCCACCCCTCTTAAAGCATGCTGGCTGGGGGATTCTGGGAGTGGAAGTCCTCTCCTCTTAAAGCATGCTGGCTGGGGAATTCTGGGAGTGGAAGTCCATCCCTCTTAAACATGCTGGCTGGGGGATTCTGGGAGTGGAACTCCACCCCTCTTAAAGCATGCTGGCTGGGGGATTCTGGGAGTGGAAGTCCTCTCCTCTTAAAGCGTACTGACTGGGGGATTCTGGGAGTGGAAGTCCACCCCTCTTAAAGCATGCTGGCTGGGGAATTCTGGAAGTCCACTCCTCTTAAAGCATGCTGGCTGTGGAATTCTGGGAGTGGAAGTCCTCTCCTCTTAAAGCATACTGACTGGGGGATTCTGGGAGTGGAAGTCCTCTCCTCTTAAAGAATGCTGGCTGGGGAATTCTGGGAGTGGAAGTCCTCTCCTCTTAAAGCATACTGACTGGGGGATTCTGGGAGTGGAGGTCCTCTCCTCTTGTAGCGTACTGACTGGGGGATTCTGGGAATGGAAGTCCTTTCCTCTTAAAGCATGCTGGCTGGGGAATTCTGGGAGTGGAAGTCCACCCCTGTTAAAGCATGCTGGCTGGGGAATTCTGGGAGTGGAAGTCCTCTCCTCTTAAAGCATATTGACTGGGGGATACTGTGAGTGGAAGTCCACCCCTCTTAAAGCATGCTGGCTGGGGAATTCTGGGAGTTGGAGTCCATCCCTCTTAAGGTATGCAGACTGGGGGATTCTGGGAGACGAACTCCACCCCTCTTAAAGCATGCCGGCTGGGGAATTCTGGGAGTTGGAGTCCACCCCTCTTAAAGCATGATGGCTGGGGGATTCTGGGAGTGGAAGTCCTCTCCTCTTAAAGCATACTGACTGAGGGATTCTGGGAGTGGAAGTCCTCTCCTCTTAAAGCATGCTGGCTGGGGAATTCTGGGAATTGGTCCTCTACTCTTAAAGCATACTGACTGGGGGATTCTGGGAGTGGAAGTCCTTTGGTCTTAAAGCATACTGACTTGGGGATTCTGGGAGTGGAAGTCCACCCCTCTTAAAGCATACTGACTGGGGGATTCTGGGAGTGGAAGTCCTCTCCTCTTAAAGCATACTGACTTGGGGATTCTGGGTATGGAAGTCCACCCCTCTTAAAGCATACTGACTGGGGGATTCTGGGAGTGGAACTCCATCCCTCTTAAAGCATGCTGGCTGGGGGATTCTGGGAGTTGACGTCCACCCCTCTTAAAGCATGCTGGCTGGGGAATTCTGGGAGTGGAGGTCCTCTCCTCTTGTAGCGTACTGACTGGGGGATTCTGGGAATGGAAGTCCTTTCCTCTTAAAGCATGCTGGCTGGGGAATTCTCAGAGTGGAAGTCCACCCCTGTTAAAACATGCTGGCTGGGGAATTCTGGGAGTGGAAGTCCTCTCCTCTTGTAGCGTACTGACTGGGGGATTCTGGAAATGGAAGTCCTTTCCTCTTAAAGCATGCTGGCTTGGGAATTTTGGGAGTGGAAGTCCACCCCTGTTAAAGCATGCTGGCTGGGGAATTCTGGGAGTGGAAGTCCTCTCCTCTTAAAGCATACTGACTGGGGGATTCTGGGAGTGGAAGTCCACCCCTCTTAAAGCATGTTGGCTGGGGAATTCTGGGAGTTGGAGTCCATCCCTCTAAAGGTATGCAGACTACGGGATTCTGGGAGTGGAACTCCACCCCTCTTAAAGCATGCTGGCTGGGGGATTCTGGGAGTGGAAGTCCTCTCCTCTTAAAGCATACTGACTGGGGGATTCTGGGAGTGGAAGTCATCTCTTCTTAAAGCATGCTGGCTGGGGAATTCTGGGAGTGGAAGTCCTCTCCTCTTAAAGCATACTGACTGGGGGATTCTGGGAGTGGAAGTCCTCTCCTCTTAAAGCATACTGACAGGGGGATTCTGGGAGTGGAAGTCCTCTCCTCTTAAAGGATACTGACTTGGGGATTCTGGGAGTGGAAGTCCTATCCTCTTAAAGCATGCTGGCTGGGGGATTCTGGGAGTGGAGGTCCACCCCTCTTAAAGCATGCTGGCTTGGGGATTCTGGGAGTGGAAGTTCTCTCCTCTTAAAGCATGCTGACTGGGGGATTCTGGGAGTGAAGTCCTCTCCTCTTAAAGCATACTGACTGGGGGATTCTGGGAGTGGAAGTCCCCCCCTCTTAAAGCATGCTGGCTGGGGAATTCTGGAAGTCCTCTCCTCTTAAAGCATGCTGGCTGGGGAATTCTGGGAGTGGAAGTCCTCTTCTCTTAAAGCATACTGACTGGGGGATTCTGGGAGTGGAAATCCTCTCCTCTTAAAGCATGCTGGCTGGAATATTCTGGGAGTGGAAGTCCAGCCCTCTTAAAGCATGCTGGCTGGAATATTCTGGGAGTGGAAGTCCTCTCCTCTTAAAGCATACTGACTGGGGGATTCTGGGAGTGGAAGTCCTCTCCTCTTAAAGCATGCTGGCTGAGGAATTCTGGGAGTGGAAGTCCTCTCCTCTTAAAGCATACTGACTGGGGGATTCTGGGAGTGGAAGTCCACCCCTCTTAAAGCATGCTGGCTGGGGAATTCTGGGAGTGGAAGTCCTCTCCTCTTAAAGCATACTGACTTGGGGATTCTGGGAGTGGAAGTCCTATCCTCTTAAAGCATTCTGGCTGGGGGATTCTGGGAGTGGAGGTCCACCCCTCTTAAAGCATGCTGGCTTGGGGATTCTGGGAGTGGAAGTTCTCTCCTCTTAAAGCATGCTGACTGGGGGATTCTGGGAGTGGAAGTCCTCTCCTCTTAAAGCATGCTGGCTGGAATATTCTGGGAGTGGAAGTCCAGCCCTCTTAAAGCATGCTGGCTGGGGGATTCTGGGAGTGGAAGTCCTCTCCTCTTAAAGCATACTGACTGGGGGATTCTGGGAGTGGAAGTCCTCTCCTCTTAAAGCATGCTGGCTGAGGAATTCTGGGAGTGGAAGTCCTCTCCTCTTAAAGCAAACTGACTGGGGGATTCTGGGAGTGGAAGTCCACCCCTCTTAAAGCATGCTGGCTGGGGAATTCTGGGAGTGGAAGTCCTCTCCTCTTAATGCATACTGACTTGGGGATTCTGGGAGTGGAAGTCCACCCCTCTTAAAGCATGCTGGCTGGGGGATTCTGGGAGTGGAAGTCCACCCCTCTTAAAGCATGCTGGCTGGGGAATTCTGGAAGTCCTCTCCTCTTAAAGAATGCTGGCTGGGGAATTCTGGGAGTGGAAGTCCTCTCCTCTTAAAGCATACTGACTTGGGGATTCTGGGAGTGGAGGTCCTCTCCTCTTGTAGCATACTGACTGGGGGATTCTGGGAATGGAAGTCCTTTCCTCTTAAAGCATGCTGGCTGGGGAATTCTGGGAGTGGAAGTCCTTTCCTCTTAAAGCATACTGACTTGGGGATTCTGGGAGTGGAAGTCCTATCCTCTTAAAGCATTCTGGCTGGGGGATTCTGGGAGTGGAGGTCCACCCCTCTTAAAGCATGCTGGCTTGGGGATTCTGGGAGTGGAAGTTCTCTCCTCTTAAAGCATGCTGACTGGGGGATTCTGGGAGTGGAAGTCCTCTCCTCTTAAAGCATGCTGGCTGGAATATTCTGGGAGTGGAAGTCCAGCCCTCTTAAAGCATGCTGGCTGGGGGATTCTGGGAGTGGAAGTCCTCTCCTCTTAAAGCATACTGACTGGGGGATTCTGGGAGTGGAAGTCCTCTCCTCTTAAAGCATGCTGGCTGAGGAATTCTGGGAGTGGAAGTCCTCTCCTCTTAAAGCATACTGACTGGGGGATTCTGGGAGTGGAAGTCCACCCCTCTTAAAGCATGCTGGCTGGGGAATTCTGGGAGTGGAAGTCCTCTCCTCTTAAAGCATACTGACTTGGGGATTCTGGGAGTGGAAGTTCTCTCCTCTTAAAGCATACTGACTGAGGGATTCTGGGAGTGGAAGTCCTCTCCTCTTAAAGCATGCTGGCTGGGGAATTCTGGAAATTGAAGTCCTCTCCTCTTAAAGCATACTGACTGGGGGATTCTGGGAGTGGAAGTCCTTTCCTCTTAAAGCATACTGACTTGGGGATTCTGGGAGTGGAAGTCCACCCCTCTTAAAGCATACTGACTGGGGGATTCTGGGAGTGGAAGTCCTCTCCTCTTAAAGCATACTGACTTGGGGATTCTGGGTGTGGAATTTCTCCCCTCTTAAAGCATACTGACTGGGGGATTCTGGGAGTGGAAATCCATCCCTCTTAAAGCATGCTGGCTGGGGGATTCTGGGAGTTGACGTCCACCCCTCTTAAAGCATGCTGGCTGGGGGATTCTGGGAGTGGAAGTCCTATCCTCTTAAAGCATGCTGGCTGGGGAATTCTGGGAGTGGAAGTCCATCCCTCTTAAACATGCTGGCTGGGGGATTCTGGGAGTGGAACTCCACCCCTCTTAAAGCATGCTGGCTGGGGGATTCTGGGAGTGGAAGTCCACCCCACTTAAAGCATGCTGGCTAGGGAATTCTGGGAGTGGAAGTCCTCTCCTCTTAAAGCATACTGACTTGGGGATTCTGGGAGTGGAAGTCCACCCCTCTTAAAGCATGCTGGCTGGGGGATTCTGGGAGTGGAAGTCCACCCCTCTTAAAGCATGCTGGCTGGGGAATTCTGGAAGTCCTCTCCTCTTAAAGAATGCTGGCTGGGGAATTCTGGGAGTGGAAGTCCTCTCCTCTTAAAGCATACTGACTTGGGGATTCTGGGAGTGGAGGTCCTCTCCTCTTGTAGCGTACTGACTGGGGGATTCTGGGAATTTATTTATTTATTTTATTTATTAAAATTTCTATGCCGCCCAACTCCCGGGGGACTCTGGGCGGCTCACAGCAGATATAGAAACACATAAAAAACAATTTTTAAAAGGAGCCATATTAAAATACTATCCATTAAAAAACAAACTTTCATTCATACCCTGCCTGCCGGAAGAGCCAAGTTTTTATTGCTTTACGGAAGGCCAGTAGGGTGGGGATGGTCCTGATCTCTGGAGGGAGCTGGTTCCAAAGGGAAGGGGCTCCCACAGAGAAGGCCCTCCCCCTAGGTCCCGCTAGCCGACATTGTTTGGTCGACGGGACCTGGAGGAGGCCGACTCTGTGGGCTCTAACCGGTCGTAGGGAGGTATGCGGCAGGATGCGGTCCCGAAGATAACCTGGCCCTGAGCCATGTAGGGCTTTAAAGGTAACGACCAACACCTTAAATTGGATCCGGAGACTAATGGGCAACCAATGCAGCTGGCGGAGGATAGGTGTTACGTGGGTGCATCTAGGTACACCCACCACAGCTCGCGCAGCTGCATTTTGCACCAATTGCAGTCGCCGGACACTCTTCAAGGGTAGCCCCATGTAGAGCGCATTGCAGTAATCCAGCCGTGAGGTGATAAGGGCATGAGCGACTGTAAGAAGTGCCTCCTTCTCCAAGTAGGGTCGCAATTGGTGCACAAGACGTACTTGTGCAAAGGTCCCCCTAGCCACAGCTGAAAGATGTTGTTCCAATTTTAGCTGTGGATCTAGGAGGACACCCAAATTGCGGACCCGTTCTGAGGGGGCTAATTTCTCCCCCCCAAGAATCAAGGAGGGACAGTTGGTCGAGTCCTTAGGAGGCAATATCCACAGCCACTCAGTCTTGTCAGGGTTAAGCTTTAGCCGGTTCTTCCCCATCCAGACCCTAACATCGGCCAGGCAGCGGTCCATTACGTCTACGGCTTCCCCAAATTGAGACGGGGTGGAGATGTACAACTGGGTATCATCAGCATATTGCTGATACCTCACCCCGTGTCGTCGGATGATCTCACCCAGCGGCTTCATGTAGATATTAAACAGGATGGGCGAGAGGACCGAGCCCTGTGGCACCCCACATAGTAGGGGCCTAGGGCTCGACCTCTGCCCCCCTGTCAACACCGACTGCGTCCTGTCAGAGAGGAAGGAGGAGAACCACTGCAAAACAGTGCCGCCCACCCCCACCTCTCCGAGACGACGCAGAAGGATACCATGGTCAATGGTATCGAAGGCCGCTGAGAGGTCAAGTAGCACCAGGATAGAGGAATAACCCCCATCCCGGGCTCGCCAGAGATCATCCATCAGGGTGACCAAAGCCGTTTCCGTACTGTAACCGCGCCTGAAGCCAGATTGAAAGGGATCCAGAAAATCAGTGTCATCCAACAGTCGTAGGAGCTGGAGTGCCACCACTTTCTCAACAACCTTCCCCGCGAAGGGAAGGTTGGAGACTGGACGGAAGTTCTTTAAATCCGCTGGGTCCAGGGAAGGCTTCTTGAGGAGGGGCCTCACCACCGCAGCTTTTAAGGGCTGCGGGACGGACCCCTCTCTCAAAGAAGCGTTGACCAACGCCTGGAGCCAGCCGCGTGAAACCTCCCTGGTGGCCGAAACCAACCAGGAAGGACACGGGTCCAATAAACAAGTGGCTGAGCTCATAGCTCCTATGGCCTTGTCCACATCCTCAGGAGTCACCGGTTCAAACCTATCCCATATATGGAATGGAAGTCCTTTCTTCTTAAAGCATGCTGGCTGGGGAATTCTGGGAGTGGAAGTCCACCCCTGTTAAAGCATGCTGGCTGGGGAATTCTGGGAGTGGAAGTCCTCTCCTCTTAAAGCATATTGACTGGGGGATTCTGGGAGTGGAAGTCCACCCCTCTTAAAGCATGCTGGCTGGGGAATTCTGGGAGTTGGAGTCCATCCCTCTTAAGGTATGCAGACTGGGGGATTCTGGGAGACGAACTCCATCCCTTTTAAAGCATGCCGGCTGGGGAATTCTGGGAGTTGGAGTCCACCCCTCTTAAAGCATGATGGCTGGGGGATTCTGGGAGTGGAAGTTCTCTCCTCTTAAAGCATACTGACTGAGGGATTCTGGGAGTGGAAGTCCTCTCCTCTTAAAGCATGCTGGCTGGGGAATTCTGGGAATTGAAGTCCTCTCCTCTTAAAGCATACTGACTGGGGGATTCTGGGAGTGGAAGTCCTCTCCTCTTAAAGGATACTGACTTGGGGATTCTGGGAGTGGAAGTCCTATCCTCTTAAAGCATGCTGGCTGGGGGATTCTGGGAGTGGAGGTCCACCCCTCTTAAAGCATGCTGGCTTGGGGATTCTGGGAGTGGAAGTTCTCTCCTCTTAAAGCATACTGACTGGGGGATTCTGGGAGTGGAAGTCCCCCCCTCTTAAAGCATGCTGGCTGGGGAATTCTGGAAGTCCTCTCCTGTTAAAGCATGCTGGCTGGGGAATTCTGGGAGTGGAAATCCTCTCCTCTTAAAGCATACTGACTGGGGGATTCTGGGAGTGGAAATCCTCTCCTCTTAAAGCATGCTGGCTGGAATATTCTGGGAGTGGAAGTCCAGCTCTCTTAAAGCATGCTGGCTGGAATATTCTGGGAGTGGAAGTCCTCTCCTCTTAAAGCATACTGACTGGGGGATTCTGGGAGTGGAAGTCCTCTCCTCTTAAAGCATGCTGGCTGAGGAATTCTGGGAGTGGAAGTCCTCTCCTCTTAAAGCATACTGACTGGGGGATTCTGGGAGTGGAAGTCCACCCCTCTTAAAGCATGCTGGCTGGGGAATTCTGGGAGTGGAAGTCCTCTCCTCTTAAAGCATACTGACTTGGGGATTCTGGGAGTGGAAGTCCTATCCTCTTAAAGCATTCTGGCTGGGGGATTCTGGGAGTGGAGGTCCTCTCCTCTTAAAGCAAACTGACTGGGGGATTCTGGGAGTGGAAGTCCACCCCTCTTAAAGCATGCTGGCTGGGGAATTCTGGGAGTGGAAGTCCTCTCCTCTTAATGCATACTGACTTGGGGATTCTGGGAGTGGAAGTCCACCCCTCTTAAAGCATGCTGGCTGGGGGATTCTGGGAGTGGAAGTCCACCCCTCTTAAAGCATGCTGGCTGGGGAATTCTGGAAGTCCTCTCCTCTTAAAGAATGCTGGCTGGGGAATTCTGGGAGTGGAAGTCCTCTCCTCTTAAAGCATACTGACTTGGGGATTCTGGGAGTGGAGGTCCTCTCCTCTTGTAGCATACTGACTGGGGGATTCTGGGAATGGAAGTCCTTTCCTCTTAAAGCATGCTGGCTGGGGAATTCTGGGAGTGGAAGTCCTTTCCTCTTAAAGCATACTGACTTGGGGATTCTGGGAGTGGAAGTCCTATCCTCTTAAAGCATTCTGGCTGGGGGATTCTGGGAGTGGAGGTCCACCCCTCTTAAAGCATGCTGGCTTGGGGATTCTGGGAGTGGAAGTTCTCTCCTCTTAAAGCATGCTGACTGGGGGATTCTGGGAGTGGAAGTCCTCTCCTCTTAAAGCATGCTGGCTGGAATATTCTGGGAGTGGAAGTCCAGCCCTCTTAAAGCATGCTGGCTGGGGGATTCTGGGAGTGGAAGTCCTCTCCTCTTAAAGCATACTGACTGGGGGATTCTGGGAGTGGAAGTCCTCTCCTCTTAAAGCATGCTGGCTGAGGAATTCTGGGAGTGGAAGTCCTCTCCTCTTAAAGCATACTGACTGGGGGATTCTGGGAGTGGAAGTCCACCCCTCTTAAAGCATGCTGGCTGGGGAATTCTGGGAGTGGAAGTCCTCTCCTCTTAAAGCATACTGACTTGGGGATTCTGGGAGTGGAAGTTCTCTCCTCTTAAAGCATACTGACTGGGGGATTCTGGGAGTGGAAGTCCTCTCCTCTTAAAGCATGCTGGCTGAGGAATTCTGGGAGTGGAAGTCCTCTCCTCTTAAAGCATACTGACTGGGGGATTCTGGGAGTGGAAGTCCACCCCTCTTAAAGCATGCTGGCTGGGGAATTCTGGGAGTGGAAGTCCTCTCCTCTTAAAGCATACTGACTTGGGGATTCTGGGAGTGGAAGTTCTCTCCTCTTAAAGCATACTGACTGAGGGATTCTGGGAGTGGAAGTCCTCTCCTCTTAAAGCATGCTGGCTGGGGAATTCTGGAAATTGAAGTCCTCTCCTCTTAAAGCATACTGACTGGGGGATTCTGGGAGTGGAAGTCCTTTCCTCTTAAAGCATACTGACTTGGGGATTCTGGGAGTGGAAGTCCACCCCTCTTAAAGCATACTGACTGGGGGATTCTGGGAGTGGAAGTCCTCTCCTCTTAAAGCATACTGACTTGGGGATTCTGGGTGTGGAATTTCTCCCCTCTTAAAGCATACTGACTGGGGGATTCTGGGAGTGGAAATCCATCCCTCTTAAAGCATGCTGGCTGGGGGATTCTGGGAGTTGACGTCCACCCCTCTTAAAGCATGCTGGCTGGGGGATTCTGGGAGTGGAAGTCCTATCCTCTTAAAGCATGCTGGCTGGGGAATTCTGGGAGTGGAAGTCCATCCCTCTTAAACATGCTGGCTGGGGGATTCTGGGAGTGGAACTCCACCCCTCTTAAAGCATGCTGGCTGGGGGATTCTGGGAGTGGAAGTCCACCCCACTTAAAGCATGCTGGCTAGGGAATTCTGGGAGTGGAAGTCCTCTCCTCTTAAAGCATACTGACTTGGGGATTCTGGGAGTGGAAGTCCACCCCTCTTAAAGCATGCTGGCTGGGGGATTCTGGGAGTGGAAGTCCACCCCTCTTAAAGCATGCTGGCTGGGGAATTCTGGAAGTCCTCTCCTCTTAAAGAATGCTGGCTGGGGAATTCTGGGAGTGGAAGTCCTCTCCTCTTAAAGCATACTGACTTGGGGATTCTGGGAGTGGAGGTCCTCTCCTCTTGTAGCGTACTGACTGGGGGATTCTGGGAATGGAAGTCCTTTCTTCTTAAAGCATGCTGGCTGGGGAATTCTGGGAGTGGAAGTCCACCCCTGTTAAAGCATGCTGGCTGGGGAATTCTGGGAGTGGAAGTCCTCTCCTCTTAAAGCATATTGACTGGGGGATTCTGGGAGTGGAAGTCCACCCCTCTTAAAGCATGCTGGCTGGGGAATTCTGGGAGTTGGAGTCCATCCCTCTTAAGGTATGCAGACTGGGGGATTCTGGGAGACGAACTCCATCCCTTTTAAAGCATGCCGGCTGGGGAATTCTGGGAGTTGGAGTCCACCCCTCTTAAAGCATGATGGCTGGGGGATTCTGGGAGTGGAAGTTCTCTCCTCTTAAAGCATACTGACTGAGGGATTCTGGGAGTGGAAGTCCTCTCCTCTTAAAGCATGCTGGCTGGGGAATTCTGGGAATTGAAGTCCTCTCCTCTTAAAGCATACTGACTGGGGGATTCTGGGAGTGGAAGTCCTCTCCTCTTAAAGGATACTGACTTGGGGATTCTGGGAGTGGAAGTCCTATCCTCTTAAAGCATGCTGGCTGGGGGATTCTGGGAGTGGAGGTCCACCCCTCTTAAAGCATGCTGGCTTGGGGATTCTGGGAGTGGAAGTTCTCTCCTCTTAAAGCATACTGACTGGGGGATTCTGGGAGTGGAAGTCCCCCCCTCTTAAAGCATGCTGGCTGGGGAATTCTGGAAGTCCTCTCCTGTTAAAGCATGCTGGCTGGGGAATTCTGGGAGTGGAAATCCTCTCCTCTTAAAGCATACTGACTGGGGGATTCTGGGAGTGGAAATCCTCTCCTCTTAAAGCATGCTGGCTGGAATATTCTGGGAGTGGAAGTCCAGCTCTCTTAAAGCATGCTGGCTGGAATATTCTGGGAGTGGAAGTCCTCTCCTCTTAAAGCATACTGACTGGGGGATTCTGGGAGTGGAAGTCCTCTCCTCTTAAAGCATGCTGGCTGAGGAATTCTGGGAGTGGAAGTCCTCTCCTCTTAAAGCATACTGACTGGGGGATTCTGGGAGTGGAAGTCCACCCCTCTTAAAGCATGCTGGCTGGGGAATTCTGGGAGTGGAAGTCCTCTCCTCTTAAAGCATACTGACTTGGGGATTCTGGGAGTGGAAGTCCTATCCTCTTAAAGCATTCTGGCTGGGGGATTCTGGGAGTGGAGGTCCTCTCCTCTTAAAGCAAACTGACTGGGGGATTCTGGGAGTGGAAGTCCACCCCTCTTAAAGCATGCTGGCTGGGGAATTCTGGGAGTGGAAGTCCTCTCCTCTTAATGCATACTGACTTGGGGATTCTGGGAGTGGAAGTCCACCCCTCTTAAAGCATGCTGGCTGGGGGATTCTGGGAGTGGAAGTCCACCCCTCTTAAAGCATGCTGGCTGGGGAATTCTGGAAGTCCTCTCCTCTTAAAGAATGCTGGCTGGGGAATTCTGGGAGTGGAAGTCCTCTCCTCTTAAAGCATACTGACTTGGGGATTCTGGGAGTGGAGGTCCTCTCCTCTTGTAGCATACTGACTGGGGGATTCTGGGAATGGAAGTCCTTTCCTCTTAAAGCATGCTGGCTGGGGAATTCTGGGAGTGGAAGTCCTTTCCTCTTAAAGCATACTGACTTGGGGATTCTGGGAGTGGAAGTCCTATCCTCTTAAAGCATTCTGGCTGGGGGATTCTGGGAGTGGAGGTCCACCCCTCTTAAAGCATGCTGGCTTGGGGATTCTGGGAGTGGAAGTTCTCTCCTCTTAAAGCATGCTGACTGGGGGATTCTGGGAGTGGAAGTCCTCTCCTCTTAAAGCATGCTGGCTGGAATATTCTGGGAGTGGAAGTCCAGCCCTCTTAAAGCATGCTGGCTGGGGGATTCTGGGAGTGGAAGTCCTCTCCTCTTAAAGCATACTGACTGGGGGATTCTGGGAGTGGAAGTCCTCTCCTCTTAAAGCATGCTGGCTGAGGAATTCTGGGAGTGGAAGTCCTCTCCTCTTAAAGCATACTGACTGGGGGATTCTGGGAGTGGAAGTCCACCCCTCTTAAAGCATGCTGGCTGGGGAATTCTGGGAGTGGAAGTCCTCTCCTCTTAAAGCATACTGACTTGGGGATTCTGGGAGTGGAAGTTCTCTCCTCTTAAAGCATACTGACTGAGGGATTCTGGGAGTGGAAGTCCTCTCCTCTTAAAGCATGCTGGCTGGGGAATTCTGGAAATTGAAGTCCTCTCCTCTTAAAGCATACTGACTGGGGGATTCTGGGAGTGGAAGTCCTTTCCTCTTAAAGCATACTGACTTGGGGATTCTGGGAGTGGAAGTCCACCCCTCTTAAAGCATACTGACTGGGGGATTCTGGGAGTGGAAGTCCTCTCCTCTTAAAGCATGCTGGCTGAGGAATTCTGGGAGTGGAAGTCCTCTCCTCTTAAAGCATACTGACTGGGGGATTCCAAGAGTGGAAGACCACCCCTCTTAAAGCATGCTGGCTGGGGAATTCTGGGAGTGGAAGTCCTCTCCTCTTAAAGCATACTGACTTGGGGATTCTGGGAGTGGAAGTCCTATCCTCTTAAAGCATTCTGGCTGGGGGATTCTGGGAGTGGAGGTCCACCCCTCTTAAAGCATGCTGGCTTGGGGATTCTGGGAGTGGAAGTTCTCTTCTCTTAAAGCATGCTGACTGGGGGATTCTGGGAGTGGAAGTCCTCTCCTCTTAAAGCATGCTGGCTGGAATATTCTGGGAGTGGAAGTCCAGCCCTCTTAAAGCATGCTGGCTGGGGGATTCTGGGAGTGGAAGTCCTCTCCTCTTAAAGCATACTGACTGGGGGATTCTGGGAGTGGAAGTCCTCTCCTCTTAAAGCATGCTGGCTGAGGAATTCTGGGAGTGGAAGTCCTCTCCTCTTAAAGCATACTGACTGGGGGATTCTGGGAGTGGAAGTCCACCCCTCTTAAAGCATGCTGGCTGGGGAATTCTGGGAGTGGAAGTCCTCTCCTCTTAAAGCATACTGACTTGGGGATTCTGGGAGTGGAAGTCCACCCCTCTTAAAGCATGCTGGCTGGGGGATTCTGGGAGTGGAAGTCCACCCCTCTTAAAGCATGCTGGCTGGGGAATTCTGGAAGTCCTCTCCTCTTAAAGAATGCTGGCTGGGGAATTCTGGGAGTGGAAGTCCTCTCCTCTTAAAGCATACTGACTTGGGGATTCTGGGAGTGGAGGTCCTCTCCTCTTGTAGCGTACTGACTGGGGGATTCTGGGAATGGAAGTCCTTTCCTCTTAAAGCATGCTGGCTAGGGAATTCTGGGAGTGGAAGTCCACCCCTGTTAAAGCATGCTGGCTGGCGAATTCTGGGAGTGGAAGTCCTCTCCTCTTAAAGCATATTGACTGGGGGATTCTGTGAGTGGAAGTCCACCCCTCTTAAAGCATGCTGGCTGGGGAATTCTGGGAGTTGGAGTCCATCCCTCTTAAGGTATGCAGACTGGCTGATTCTGGGAGACGAACTCCATCCCTTTTAAAGCATGCCGGCTGGGGAATTCTGGGAGTTGGAGTCCACCCCTCTTAAAGCATGATGGCTGGGGGATTCTGGGAGTGGAAGTTCTCTCCTCTTAAAGCATACTGACTGAGGGATTCTGGGAGTGGAAGTCCTCTCCTCTTAAAGCATGCTGGCTGGGGAATTCTGGAAATTGAAGTCCTCTCCTCTTAAAGCATACTGACTGGGGGATTCTGTGAGTGGAAGTCCTTTCCTCTTAAAGCATACTGACTTGGGGATTCTGGGAGTGGAAGTCCACCCCTCTTAAAGCATACTGACTGGGGGATTCTGGGAGTGGAAGTCCTCTCCTCTTAAAGCATACTGACTTGGGGATTCTGGGTGTGGAAGTCCACCCCTCTTAAAGCATACTGACTGGGGGATTCTGGGAGTGGAACTCCATCCCTCTTAAAGCATGCTGGCTGGGGGATTCTGGGAGTTGACGTCCACCCCTCTTAAAGCATGCTGGCTGGGGGATTCTGGGAGTGGAAGTCCTCTCCTCTTAAAGCATGCTGGCTGGGGAATTCTGGGAGTGGAAGTCCATCCCTCTTAAACATGCTGGCTGGGGGATTCTGGGAGTGGAACTCCACCCCTCTTAAAGCATGCTGGCTGGGGGATTCTGGGAGTGGAAGTCCACCCCACTTAAAGCATGCTGGCTGGGGAATTCTGGGAGTGGAAGTCCTCTCCTCTTAAAGCATACTGACTTGGGGATTCTGGGAGTGGAAGTCCACCCCTCTTAAAGCATGCTGGCTGGGGGATTCTGGGAGTGGAAGTCCACCCCTCTTAAAGCATGCTGGCTGGGGAATTCTGGAAGTCCTCTCCTCTTAAAGAATGCTGGCTGGGGAATTCTGGGAGTGGAAGTCCTCTCCTCTTAAAGCATACTGACTTGGGGATTCTGGGAGTGGAGGTCCTCTCCTCTTGTAGCGTACTGACTGGGGGATTCTGGGAATGGAAGTCCTTTCCTCTTAAAGCATATTGACTGGGGGATTCTGTGAGTGGAAGTCCACCCCTCTTAAAGCATGCTGGCTGGGGAATTCTGGGAGTTGGAGTCCATCCCTCTTAATGTATGCAGACTGGGGGATTCTGGGAGACGAACTCCATCCCTTTTAAAGCATGCCGGCTGGGGAATTCTGGGAGTTGGAGTCCACCCCTCTTAAAGCATGATGGCTGGGGGATTCTGGGAGTGGAAGTTCTCTCCTCTTAAAGCATACTGACTGAGGGATTCTGGGAGTGGAAGTCCTCTCCTCTTAAAGCATGCTGGCTGGGGAATTCTGGGAATTGAAGTCCTCTCCTCTTAAAGCATACTGACTGGGGGATTCTGGGAGTGGAAGTCCTTTCCTCTTAAAGCATACTGACTTGGGGATTCTGGGAGTGGAAGTCCACCCCTCTTAAAGCATACTGACTGGGGGATTCTGGGAGTGGAAGTCCTCTCCTCTTAAAGCATACTGACTTGGGGATTCTGGGTGTGGAAGTCCACCCCTCCTAAAGCATACTGACTGGGGGATTCTGGGAGTGGAACTCCATCCCTCTTAAAGCATGCTGGCTGGGGGATTCTGGGAGTTGACGTCCACCCCTCTTAAAGCATGCTGGCTGGGGGATTCTGGGAGTGGAAGTCCTCTCCTCTTAAAGCATGCTGGCTGGGGAATTCTGGGAGTGGAAGTCCATCCCTCTTAAACATGCTGGCTGGGGGATTCTGGGAGTGGAACTCCACCCCTCTTAAAGCATGCTGGCTGGGGGATTCTGGGAGTGGAAGTCCACCCCACTTAAAGCATGCTGGCTGGGGAATTCTGGGAGTGGAAGTCCTCTCCTCTTAAAGCATACTGACTGGGGGATTCTGGGAGTGGAAGTCCTCTCCTCTTGTAGCGTACTGACTGGGGGATTCTGGAAATGGAAGTCCTTTCCTCTTAAAGCATGCTGGCTTGGGAATTTTGGGAGTGGAAGTCCACCCCTGTTAAAGCATGCTGGCTGGGGAATTCTGGGAGTGGAAGTCCTCTCCTCTTAAAGCATACTGACTGGGGGATTCTGGGAGTGGAAGTCCACCCCTCTTAAAGCATGTTGGCTGGGGAATTCTGGGAGTTGGAGTCCATCCCTCTAAAGGTATGCAGACTACGGGATTCTGGGAGTGGAACTCCACCCCTCTTAAAGCATGCTGGCTGGGGGATTCTGGGAGTGGAAGTCCTCTCCTCTTAAAGCATACTGACTGGGGGATTCTGGGAGTGGAAGTCATCTCTTCTTAAAGCATGCTGGCTGGGGAATTCTGGGAGTGGAAGTCCTCTCCTCTTAAAGCATACTGACTGGGGGATTCTGGGAGTGGAAGTCCTCTCCTCTTAAAGCATACTGACAGGGGGATTCTGGGAGTGGAAGTCCTCTCCTCTTAAAGGATACTGACTTGGGGATTCTGGGAGTGGAAGTCCTATCCTCTTAAAGCATGCTGGCTGGGGGATTCTGGGAGTGGAGGTCCACCCCTCTTAAAGCATGCTGGCTTGGGGATTCTGGGAGTGGAAGTTCTCTCCTCTTAAAGCATGCTGACTGGGGGATTCTGGGAGTGAAGTCCTCTCCTCTTAAAGCATACTGACTGGGGGATTCTGGGAGTGGAAGTCCCCCCCTCTTAAAGCATGCTGGCTGGGGAATTCTGGAAGTCCTCTCCTCTTAAAGCATGCTGGCTGGGGAATTCTGGGAGTGGAAGTCCTCTTCTCTTAAAGCATACTGACTGGGGGATTCTGGGAGTGGAAATCCTCTCCTCTTAAAGCATGCTGGCTGGAATATTCTGGGAGTGGAAGTCCAGCCCTCTTAAAGCATGCTGGCTGGAATATTCTGGGAGTGGAAGTCCTCTCCTCTTAAAGCATGCTGGCTGGGGGATTCTGGGAGTGGAAGTCCTCTCCTCTTAAAGCATACTGACTGGGGGATTCTGGGAGTGGAAGTCCTCTCCTCTTAAAGCATGCTGGCTGAGGAATTCTGGGAGTGGAAGTCCTCTCCTCTTAAAGCATACTGACTGGGGGATTCTGGGAGTGGAAGTCCACCCCTCTTAAAGCATGCTGGCTGGGGAATTCTGGGAGTGGAAGTCCTCTCCTCTTAAAGCATACTGACTTGGGGATTCTGGGAGTGGAAGTCCTATCCTCTTAAAGCATTCTGACTGGGGGATTCTGGGAGTGGAAGTCCTCTCCTCTTAAAGCGTACTGACTGGGGGATTCTGGGAGTGGAAGTCCACCCCTCTTAAAGCATGCTGGCTGGGGAATTCTGGAAGTCCACTCCTCTTAAAGCATGCTGGCTGTGGAATTCTGGGAGTGGAAGTCCTCTCCTCTTAAAGCATACTGACTGGGGGATTCTGGGAGTGGAAGTCCTCTCCTCTTAAAGAATGCTGGCTGGGGAATTCTGGGAGTGGAAGTCCTCTCCTCTTAAAGCATACTGACTTGGGGATTCTGGGAGTGGAGGTCCTCTCCTCTTGTAGCGTACTGACTGGGGGATTCTGGGAATGGAAGTCCTTTCCTCTTAAAGCATGCTGGCTGGGGAATTCTGGGAGTGGAAATCCACCCCTGTTAAAGCATGCTGGCTGGGGAATTCTGGGAGTGGAAGTCCTCTCCTCTTAAAGCATATTGACTGGGGGATACTGTGAGTGGAAGTCCACCCCTCTTAAAGCATGCTGGCTGGGGAATTCTGGGAGTTGGAGTCCACCCCTCTTAAAGCATGATGGCTGGGGGATTCTGGGAGTGGAAGTCCTCTCCTCTTAAAGCATGCTGGCTGGGGAATTCTGGGAATTGAAGTCCTCTACTCTTAAAGCATACTGACTGGGGGATTCTGGGAGTGGAAGTCCTTTGGTCTTAAAGCATACTGACTTGGGGATTCTGGGAGTGGAAGTCCACCCCTCTTAAAGCATACTGACTGGGGGATTCTGGGAGTGGAAGTCCTCTCCTCTTAAAGCATACTGATTTGGGGATTCTGGGTATGGAAGTCCACCCCTCTTAAAGCATACTGACTGGGGGATTCTGGGAGTGGAACTCCATCCCTCTTAAAGCATGCTGGCTGGGGGATTCTGGGAGTTGACGTCCACCCCTCTTAAAGCATGCTGGCTGGGGGATTCTGGGAGTGGAAGTCCTCTCCTCTTAAAGCATACTGACTGAGGGATTCTGGGAGTGGAAGTCCTCTCCTCTTAAAGCATGCTGGCTGGGGAATTCTGGGAATTGAAGTCCTCTCCTCTTAAAGCATACTGACTGGGGGATTCTGGGAGTGGAAGTCCTTTCCTCTTAAAGCATACTGACTTGGGGATTCTGGGAGTGGAAGTCCACCCCTCTTAAAGCATACTGACTGGGGGATTCTGGGAGTGGAAGTCCTCTCCTCTTAAAGCATACTGACTTGGGGATTCTGGGTATGGAAGTCCACCCCTCTTAAAGCATACTGACTGGGGGATTCTGGGAGTGGAACTCCATCCCTCTTAAAGCATGCTGGCTGGGGGATTCTGGGAGTTGACGTCCACCCCTCTTAAAGCATGCTGGCTGGGGAATTCTGGGAGTGGAGGTCCTCTCCTCTTGTAGCGTACTGACTGGGGGATTCTGGGAATGGAAGTCCTTTCCTCTTAAAGCATGCTGGCTGGGGAATTCTCAGAGTGGAAGTCCACCCCTGTTAAAACATGCTGGCTGGGGAATTCTGGGAGTGGAAGTCCTCTCCTCTTAAAGCATGCTGGAGGGGGAATTCTGGGAGACGAACTCCACCCCTCTTAAAGCATGCCGGCTGGGGGATTCTGGGAGTGGAAGTCCACTCCACTTAAAGAATGCTGGCTGGGGAATTCTTGGAGTGGAAGTCCTCTCCTCTTAAAGCATACTGACTGGGGGATTCTGGGAGTGGAAGTCCTCTCCTCTTAAAGCCTACAGACTTGGGGATTCTGGGAGTGGAAGTCCACCCCACTTAAAGCATGCTGGCTGGGGAATTCTGGGAGTGGAAGTCCTCTCCTCTAAAAGCATACTGACTTGGGGATTCTGGGAGTGGAAGTCCACCCCTCTTAAAGCATACTGACTGGGGGATTCTGGGAGTGGAAGTCCTCTCCACTTAAAGCATACTGACTTGGGGATTCTGGGAGTGGAAGTCCACCCCTCTTAAAGCATGCTGGCTGGGGGATTCTGGGAGTGGAAGTCCACCCCACTTAAAGCATGCTGGCTGGGGAATTCTGGGAGTGGAAGTCCTCTCCTCTTAAAGCATACTGACTGGGGGATTCTGGGAGTGGAAGTCCTATCCTCTTAAAGCATTCTGGCTGGGGGATTCTGGGAGTGGAGGTCCACCCCTCTTAAAGCATGCTGGCTTGGGGATTCTGGGAGTGGAAGTTTTCTCCTCTTAAAGCATGCTGACTGGGGGATTCTGGGAGTGGAAGTCCTCTCCTCTTAAAGCGTACTGACTGGGGGATTCTGGGAGTGGAAGTCCACCCATCTTAAAGCATGCTGGCTGGGGAATTCTGGAAGTCCACTCCTCTTAAAGCATGCTGGCTGTGGAATTCTGGGAGTGGAAGTCCTCTCCTCTTAAAGCATACTGACTGGGGGATTCTGGGAGTGGAAGTCCTCTCCTCTTAAAGAATGCTGGCTGGGGAATTCTGGGAGTGGAAGTCCTCTCCTCTTAAAGCATAATGACTTGGGGATTCTGGGAGTGGAGGTCCTCTCCTCTTGTAGCGTACTGACTGGGGGATTCTGGGAATGGAAGTCCTTTCCTCTTAAAGCATGCTGGCTGGGGAATTCTGGGAGTGGAAGTCCACCCCTGTTAAAGCATGCTGGCTGGGGAATTCTGGGAGTGGAAGTCCTCTCCTCTTAAAGCATATTGACTGGGGGATTCTGTGAGTGGAAGTCCACCCCTCTTAAAGCATGCTGGCTGGGGAATTCTGGGAGTTGGAGTCCATCCCTCTTAAGGTATGCAGACTGGGGGATTCTGGGAGACGAACGCCACCCCTCTTAATGCATGCCGGCTGGGGAATTCTGGGAGTTGGAGTCCACCCCTCTTAAAGCATGATGGCTGGGGGATTCTGGGAGTGGAAGTCCTCTCCTCTTAAAGCATACTGACTGAGGGATTCTGGGAGTGGAAGTCCTCTCCTCTTAAAGCATGCTGGCTGGGGAATTCTGGGAATTGAAGTCCTCTCCTCTTAAAGCATACTGACTGGGGGATTCTGGGAGTGGAAGTCCTTTCCTCTTAAAGCATACTGACTTGGGGATTCTGGGAGTGGAAGTCCACCCCTCTTAAAGCATACTGACTGGGGGATTCTGGGAGTGGAAGTCCTCTCCTCTTAAAGTATACTGACTTGGGGATTCTGGGTGTGGAAGTCCACCCCTCTTAAAGCATACTGACTGGGGGATTCTGGGAGTGGAACTCCATCCCTCTTAAAGCATGCTGGCTGGGGGATTCTGGGAGTTGACGTCCACCCCTCTTAAAGCATGCTGGCTGGGGAATTCTGGGAGTGGAGGTCCTCTCCTCTTGTAGTGTACTGACAGGGGGATTCTGGGAGTGGAAGTCCTCTCCTCTTAAAGGATACTGACTTGGGGATTCTGGGAGTGGAAGTCCTATCCTCTTAAAGCATGCTGGCTGGGGGATTCTGGGAGTGGAGGTCCACCCCTCTTAAAGCATGCTGGCTTGGGGATTCTGGGAATGGAAGTCCTTTCCTCTTAAAGCATGCTGGCTGGAGAATTCTCAGAGTGGAAGTCCACCCCTGTTAAAACATGCTGGCTGGGGAATTCTGGGAGTGGAAGTCCTCTCCTCTTAAAGCATACTGACTGGGGGATTCTGGGAGTGGAAGTCTACCCCTCTTAAAGCATGCTGGAGGGGGAATTCTGGGAGACGAACGCCACCCCTCTTAAAGCATGCCGGCTGGGGGATTCTGGGAGTGGAAGTCCACCCCACTTAAAGCATGCTGGCTGGGGAATTCTGGGAGTGGAAGTCCTCTCCTCTTAAAGCATACTGACTGGGGGATTCTGGGAGTGGAAGTCCTCTCCTCTTAAAGCCTACAGACTTGGGGATTCTGGGAGTGGAAGTCCACCCCACTTAAAGCATGCTGGCTGGGGAATTCTGGGAGTGGAAGTCCTCTCCTCTTAAAGCATACTGACTTGGGGATTCTGGGAGTCCACCCCTCTTAAAGCATACTGACTGGGGGATTCTGGGAGTGGAAGTCCTCTCCACTTAAAGCATACTGACTTGGGGATTCTGGGAGTGGAAGTCCACCCCTCTTAAAGCATGCTGGCTGGGGGATTCAGGGAGTGGAAGTCCACCCGACTTAAAGCATGCTGGCTGGGGAATTCTGGGAGTGGAAGTCCTCTCCTCTTAAAGCATACTGACTGGGGGATTCTGGGAGTGGAAGTCCTCTCCTCTTGTAGCGTACTGACTGGGGGATTCTGGAAATGGAAGTCCTTTCCTCTTAAAGCATGCTGGCTTGGGAATTTTGGGAGTGGAAGTCCACCCCTGTTAAAGCATGCTGGCTGGGGAATTCTGGGAGTGGAAGTCCTCTCCTCTTAAAGCATACTGACTGGGGGATTCTGGGAGTGGAAGTCCACCCCTCTTAAAGCATGTTGGCTGGGGAATTCTGGGAGTTGGAGTCCATCCCTCTAAAGGTGTGCAGACTGCGGGATTCTGGGAGTGGAAGTCCTCTCCTCTTAAAGCATACTGACTGGGGGATTCTGGGAGTGGAAGTCCACCCCTCTTAAAGCATGCTGGCTGGGGAAATCTGGGAGTTGGAGTCCATCCCTCTAAAGGTATGCAGACTGCGGGATTCTGGGAGTGGAACTCCACCCCTCTTAAAGCATGCTGGCTGGGGGATTCTGGGAGTGGAAGTCCTCTCCTCTTAAAGCATACTGACTGGGGGATTCTGGGAGTGGAAGTCATCTCTTCTTAAAGCATGCTGGCTGGGGAATTCTGGGAGTGGAAGTCCTCTCCTCTTAAAGCATACTGACTGGGGGATTCTGGGAGTGGAAGTCCTCTCCTCTTAAAGCATACTGACAGGGGGATTCTGGGAGTGGAAGTCCTCTCCTCTTAAAGGATACTGACTTGGGGATTCTGGGAGTGGAAGTCCTATCCTCTTAAAGCATGCTGGCTGGGGGATTCTGGGAGTGGAGGTCCACCCCTCTTAAAGCATGCTGGCTTGGGGATTCTGGGAGTGGAAGTTCTCTCCTCTTAAAGCATGCTGACTGGGGGATTCTGGGAGTGAAGTCCTCTCCTCTTAAAGCATACTGACTGGGGGATTCTGGGAGTGGAAGTCCCCCCCTCTTAAAGCATGCTGGCTGGGGAATTCTGGAAGTCCTCTCCTCTTAAAGCATGCTGGCTGGGGAATTCTGGGAGTGGAAGTCCTCTCCTCTTAAAGCATACTGACTGGGGGATTCTGGGAGTGGAAATCCTCTCCTCTTAAAGCATGCTGGCTGGAATATTCTGGGAGTGGAAGTCCAGCCCTCTTAAAGCATGCTGGCTGGAATATTCTGGGAGTGGAAGTCCTCTCCTCTTAAAGCATGCTGGCTGGGGGATTCTGGGAGTGGAAGTCCTCTCCTCTTAAAGCATACTGACTGGGGGATTCTGGGAGTGGAAGTCCTCTCCTCTTAAAGCATGCTGGCTGAGGAATTCTGGGAGTGGAAGTCCTCTCCTCTTAAAGCATACTGACTGGGGGATTCTGGGAGTGGAAGTCCACCCCTCTTAAAGCATGCTGGCTGGGGAATTCTGGGAGTTGGAGTCCATCCCTCTAAAGGTATGCAGACTGCGGGATTCTGGGAGTGGAACTCCACCCCTCTTAAAGCATGCTGGCTGGGGGATTCTGGGAGTGGAAGTCCTCTCCTCTTAAAGCATACTGACTGGGGGATTCTGGGAGTGGAAGTCCTCTCCTCTTAAAGCATACTGACAGGGGGATTCTGGGAGTGGAAGTCCTCTCCTCTTAAAGGATACTGACTTGGGGATTCTGGGAGTGGAAGTCCTATCCTCTTAAAGCATGCTGGCTGGGGGATTCTGGGAGTGGAGGTCCACCCCTCTTAAAGCATGCTGGCTTGGGGATTCTGGGAGTGGAAGTTCTCTCCTCTTAAAGCATGCTGACTGGGGGATTCTGGGAGTGAAGTCCTCTCCTCTTAAAGCATACTGACTGGGGGATTCTGGGAGTGGAAGTCCCCCCCTCTTAAAGCATGCTGGCTGGGGAATTCTGGAAGTCCTCTCCTCTTAAAGCATGCTGGCTGGGGAATTCTGGGAGTGGAAGTCCTCTCCTCTTAAAGCATACTGACTGGGGGATTCTGGGAGTGGAAATCCTCTCCTCTGAAAGCATGCTGGCTGGAATATTCTGGGAGTGGAAGTCCAGCCCTCTTAAAGCATGCTGGCTGGAATATTCTGGGAGTGGAAGTCCTCTCCTCTTAAAGCATGCTGGCTGGGGGATTCTGGGAGTGGAAGTCCTCTCCTCTTAAAGCATACTGACTGGGGGATTCTGGGAGTGGAAGTCCTCTCCTCTTAAAGCATGCTGGCTGAGGAATTCTGGGAGTGGAAGTCCTCTCCTCTTAAAGCATACTGACTGGGGGATTCTGGGAGTGGAAGTCCACCCCTCTTAAAGCATGCTGGCTGGGGAATTCTGGGAGTGGAAGTCCTCTCCTCTTAAAGCATACTGACTTGGGGATTCTGGGAGTGGAAGTCCTATCCTCTTAAAGCATTCTGGCTGGGGGATTCTGGGAGTGGAGGTCCACCCCTCTTAAAGCATGCTGGCTTGGGGATTCTGGGAGTGGAAGTTCTCTCCTCTTAAAGCATGCTGACTGGGGGATTCTGGGAGTGGAAGTCCTCTCCTCTTAAAGCGTACTGACTGGGGGATTCTGGGAGTGGAAGTCCACCCCTCTTAAAGCATGCTGGCTGGGGAATTCTGGAAGTCCTCTCCTCTTAAAGAATGCTGGCTGGGGAATTCTGGGAGTGGAAGTCCTCTCCTCTTAAAGCATACTGACTTGGGGATTCTGGGAGTGGAGGTCCTCTCCTCTTGTAGCGTACTGACTGGGGGATTCTGGGAATGGAAGTCCTTTCCTCATAAAGCATGCTGGCTGGGGAATTCTGGGAGTGGAAGTCCACCCCTGTTAAAGCATGCTGGCTGGGGAATTCTGGGAGTGGAAGTCCTCTCCTCTTAAAGCATATTGACTGGGGGATTCTGTGAGTGGAAGTCCACCCCTCTTAAAGCATGCTGGCTGGGGAATTCTGGGAGTTGGAGTCCATCCCTCTTAAGGTATGCAGCCTGGGGGATTCTGGGAGACGAACTCCATCCCTCTTAAAGTATGCCGGCTGGGGAATTCTGGGAGTTGGAGTCCACCCCTCTTAAAGCATGATGGCTGGGGGATTCTGGGAGTGGAAGTCCTCTCCTCTTAAAGCATACTGACTGAGGGATTCTGGGAGTGGAAGTCCTCTCCTCTTAAAGCATGCTGGCTGGGGAATTCTGGGAATTGAAGTCCTCTCCTCTTAAAGCATACTGACTGGGGGATTCTGGGAGTGGAAGTCCTTTCCTCTTAAAGCATACTGACTTGGGGATTCTGGGAGTGGAAGTCCACCCCTCTTAAAGCATACTGACTGGGGGATTCTGGGAGTGGAAGTCCTCTACTCTTAAAGCATACTGACTTGGGGATTCTGGGTGTGGAAGTCCACCCCTCTTAAAGCATACTGACTGGGGGATTCTGGGAGTGGAACTCCATCCCTCATAAAGCATGCTGGCTGGGGGATTCTGGGAGTTGACGTCCACCCCTCTTAAAGCATGCTGGCTGGGGGATTCTGGGAGTGGAAGTCCTCTCCTCTTAAAGCATGCTGGCTGGGGAATTCTGGGAGTGGAAGTCCATCCCTCTTAAACATGCTGGCTGGGGGATTCTGGGAGTGGAACTCCACCACTCTTAAAGCATGCTGGCTGGGGGATTCTGGGAGTGGAAGTCCACCCCACTTAAAGCATGCTGGCTGGGGAATTCTGGGAGTGGAAGTCCTCTCCTCTTAAAGCATACTGACTGGGGGATTCTGGGAGTGGAAGTCCTCTCCTCTTGTAGCGTACTGACTGGGGGATTCTGGAAATGGAAGTCCTTTCCTCTTAAAGCATGCTGGCTTGGGAATTTTGGGAGTGGAAGTCCACCCCTGTTAAAGCATGCTGGCTGGGGAATTCTGGGAGTGGAAGTCCTCTCCTCTTAAAGCATACTGACTGGGGGATTCTGGGAGTGGAAGTCCACCCCTCTTAAAGCATGTTGGCTGGGGAATTCTGGGAGTTGGAGTCCATCCCTCTAAAGGTATGCAGACTGCGGGATTCTGGGAGTGGAAGTCCTCTCCTCTTAAAGCATAATGACTGGGGGATTCTGGGAGTGGAAGTCCTCTCCTCTTGTAGCGTACTGACTGGGGGATTCTGGAAATGGAAGTCCTTTCCTCTTAAAGCATGCTGGCTTGGGAATTTTGGGAGTGGAAGTCCTCTCCTCTTAAAGCATACTGACTGGGGGATTCTGGGAGTGGAAGTCCACCCCTCTTAAAGCATGCTGGCTGGGGAATTCTGGGAGTGGAAGTCCTCTCCTCTTAAAGCATACTGACTGGGGGATTCTGGGAGTGGAAGTCCAGCCCTCTTAAAGCATGCTGGCTGGGGAATTCTGGGAGTTGGAATCCATCCCTCTAAAGGTATGCAGACTGCGGGATTCTGGGAGTGGAACTCCACCCCTCTTAAAGCATGCTGGCTGGGGGATTCTGGGAGTGGAAGTCCTCTCCTCTTAAAGCATACTGACTGGGGGATTCTGGGAGTGGAAGTCATCTCTTCTTAAAGCATGTTGGCTGGGGAATTCTGGGAGTGGAAGTCTTCTCCTCTTAAAGCATACTGACTGGGGGATTCTGGGAGTGGAAGTCCTCTCCTCTTAAAGCATACTGACAGGGGGATTCTGGGAGTGGAAGTCCTCTCCTCTTAATGGATACTGACTTGGGGATTCTGGGAGTGGAAGTCCTATCCTCTTAAAGCATGCTGGCTGGGGGATTCTGGGAGTGGAGGTCCACCCCTCTTAAAGCATGCTGGCTTGGGGATTCTGGGAGTGGAAGTTCTCTCCTCTTAAAGCATGCTGACTGGGGGATTCTGGGAGTGAAGTCCTCTCCTCTTAAAGCATACTGACTGGGGGATTCTGGGAGTGGAAGTCCCCCCCTCTTAAAGCATGCTGGCTGGGGAATTCTGGAAGTCCTCTCCTCTTAAAGCATGCTGGCTGGGGGATTCTGGGAGTGGAAATCCTCTCCTCTTAAAGCATGCTGGCTGGAATATTCTGGGAGTGGAAGTCCAGCCCTCTTAAAGCATGCTGGCTGGAATATTCTGGGAGTGGAAGTCCTCACCTCTTAAAGCATGCTGGCTGGGGGATTCTGGGAGTGGAAGTCCTCTCCTCTTAAAGCATACTGACTGGGGGATTCTGGGAGTGGAAGTCCCCTCCTCTTAAAGCATGCTGGCTGAGGAATTCTGGGAGTGGAAGTCCTCTCCTCTTAAAGCATACTGACTGGGGGATTCTGGGAGTGGAAGTCCACCCCTCTTAAAGCATGCTGGCTGGGGAATTCTGGGAGTGGAAGTCCTCTCCTCTTAAAGCATACTGACTTGGGGATTCTGGGAGTGGAAGTCCTATCCTCTTAAAGCATTCTGGCTGGGGGATTCTGGGAGTGGAGGTCCACCCCTCTTAAAGCATGCTGACTGGGGGATTCTGGGAGTGGAAGTCCTCTCCTCTTAAAGCGTACTGACTTGGGGATTCTGGAAGTCCACCCCTCTTAAAGCATGCTGGCTGGGGAATTCTGGAAGTCCTCTCCTCTTAAAGAATGCTGGCTGGGGAATTCTGGGAGTGGAAGTCCTCTCCTCTTAAAGCATATTGACTGGGGGATTCTGTGAGTGGAAGTCCACCCCTCTTAAAGCATGCTGGCTGGGGAATTCTGGGAGTTGGAGTCCATCCCTCTTAAGGTATGCAGACTGGGGGATTCTGGGAGACGAACTCCATCCCTCTTAAAGCATGCCGGCTGGGGAATTCTGGGAGTTGGAGTCCACAGCTCTTAAAGCATGATGGCTGGGGGATTCTGGGAGTGGAAGTCGTCTCCTCTTAAAGCATACTGACTGAGGGATTCTGGGAGTGGAAGTCCTCTCCTCTTAAAGCATACTGACTGGGGGATTCTGGGAGTGGAAGTCCTTTCCTCTTAAAGCATACTGACTTGGGGATTCTGGGAGTGGAAGTCCACCCCTCTTAAAGCATACTGACTGGGCGATTCTGGGAGTGGAAGTCCTCTCCTCTTAAAGCATACTGACTTGGGGATTCTGGGTGTGGAAGTCCACCCCTCTTAAAGCATACTGACTGGGGGATTCTGGGAGTGGAACTCCATCCCTCTTAAAGCATGCTGGCTGGGGGATTCTGGGAGTTGACGTCCACCCCTCTTAAAGCATGCTGGCTGGGGGATTCTGGGAGTGGAAGTCCTCTCCTCTTAAAGCATGCTGGCTGGGGAATTCTGGGAGTGGAAGTCCATCCCTCTTAAACATGCTGGCTGGGGGATTCTGGGAGTGGAAGTCCACCTCTCTTAAAGCATGCTGGCTTGGTAATTTTGGGAGTGAAAGTCCTCTCCTCTTAAAGCATGCTGAGTGGGGGATTCTGGGAGTGGAAGTCCTCTCCTCTTAAACCATACTGACTGGGGGATTCTGGGAGTGGAAGTCCACCCCTCTTAAAGCATGCTGGCTGGGGAATTCTGGGAGTGGAAGTCCTCTCCTCTTGAAGCATGCTGGCTGGGAATTCTGGGAGTGGAAGTCCACCCCTGTTAAAGCATGCTGGCTGGGGAATTCTGGGAGTGGAAGTTCACCTCTCTTAAAGCATGCTGGCTGGGGGATTCTGGGAGTGGAAGTCCTCTCCTCTTAAAGCATGCTGGCTGGGGGATTCTGGGAGTTAGAGTCCATCCCTCTTAAAGTATGATGGCTGGGGAATTCTTGGAGTCCACCACTCTTAAAGCATGCTGGCTGGGGGATTCTGGGAGTGGAAGTCCTCTCCTCTTAAAGCATACTGACTGCGGGCTTCTGGGAGTGGAAGTACACTCCTCTTAAAGCATGCTGGCTGGGGGATTCTGGGAGTGGACTTTAAAAAATCCTGATTTATTACTTTTATAAGTAATTTAAGAAAGCGAACATACATACAATATTCCTTTATTTTTCCTCCACAACAACACAACCAGTAGAAAAAGAGAAAAGAGAGAAAGAGAACGACAAAGAGAAAGAGAAAGAGACAGACATAATCAGACAGCAAGAGAGATAGAAAGAGAGAGAGACAGAAAGAGAGAAAGAGAGAAAGGGAATGACAAAGAGAGACAGAACAGGGAGACAGAGAGATAGAGGGAAAGAAAGAAAGAAAAAAAGGAAGGAAAGGAAGGAAGGAAGGAAAGAAAGAAAGAGAGAGAGAGAGAAAGAGAGAAAGAAGGAAGGAAAGAAGGAAGGAAGGAAAGAAAGAAAGAAAGAAAGTAAGAGAGAAAGAAAATAGAAGGAGTGGGAGGGAGGAAAATAGAGGGAGAAAGAAAAGATCTGAGCCAAAAGACGCAAAGAGAAAGAGACAGAGAGAGAGAAAGAGAGAGAGAGAGAAAGGAAAGAAAGAGAAAGAAAAGAGACAGCGAGAAAGAGTGAGAAAGAGAAAGAGAAAGAGACAGAGAAAGAGAGAGTGAGAGAGAAAGAGAAAGAGACAGACAAAGAGACAGAAAGAAAGAAAAAGAAGAGACAGCCAGAGAGAGAGAGAGAGGAAGAGAGAGAGAGAAAGGAGAGACAGAAAGAAAGAGAAAGAAAAGAGACAGCGAGAAAGAGAGAGTGAGAGAGAAAGAGACAGAGAAAGAGAGATTGAGAGAGAAAGAGAAAGACAGAGAGAGAGAGAGAAAGACAGAGAAAGAGAGAGTGAGAGAGAAAGAGAAAGAGACAGAGAGAGAAAGAGAGAGAGAAAGGAAAGAGAGACAGAAATAGAAAGAAAAGAGACGGCGAGAAAGTAAGCGAGAGAGAAAGAGACAGAGAAAGAGAGTGAGAGAGAAAGAGAGAGAGAGAAAGAAAAAGAGAAAGAAAGAAAAGAGCGAGAAAGAGAGTGAGAGAGAAAGAGAGAGAGAAAGAGATAGAAAGAAAAGAGAGAGACACAAAGATGGAGGGTGTTCTTCTGATGCTCCGACCCTCCCTTATTTAGGGAGGATGGGCTTTGGAATTAGAGCTGCCCCCCCACTTGGGACTCCCTAGTAAGGAAGGCCCCCTCCCCATCTGTCTTGTGAATGTCCAAAACCAGAGAAATGGGTTTTGTTCACACTTGTGTGAACCAATCTGCGTGATTTTCCCCATGACTCTTGGAAAAGGTGATACAAGCCCCCGACTTACGACTGTTCCTTTAGTGACCGAGGTTGTGATGGGCCTCACAAAAAGGAACCGTTTTTCACCCTTACTCACACGTTGTGGCATCCCCATGTCCAAAACCTCCCCTTGCAATTAAACTTTCTTTAATGTTGCCATATTTGTGTGATATGGACTTAAAGCACACTGGCTGGGGGATTCTGGGAGTGGAAGTCCTATCCTCTTAAAGCATGCTGGCTGGGGGATTCTGGGAGTTAGAGTCCATCCCTCTTAAAGCATGCTGGCTGGGGGATTCTGGGAGTGGAAGTCCTCTCCTCTTAAAGTATATTGACTGGGGGATTCTGGGAGTGGAAGTCCTTTCCTCTTAAAGCATACTGACTGGGGGATTCTGGGAGTGGAAGTCCTCTCCTCTTAAAGCATGCTGGCTGGGGGATTCTGGGAGTGGAAGTCCTATCCTCTTAAAGCATGCTGGCTGGGGGATTCTGGGAGTGGAAGTCCTCTCCTCTTAAAGCATGCTGGCTGGGGGATTCTGGGAGTGGAAGTCCTATCCTCTTAAAGCATGCTGACTGGGGGATTCTGGGAGTGGAAGTCCTCTCCTCTTAAAGCATGCTGGCTGGGGGATTCTGGGAGTGGAAGTCCTATCCTCTTAAAGCATGCTGGCTGGGGGATTCTGGGAGTGGAAGTCCACCCCTCTTAAAGCATGCTGGCTTGGGGAATATGGGGCTTGGGGATTCCTCTTGTAGCGTACTGACTGGGGGATTATGGGAATGGAAGTCCTTTCCTCTTAAAGCACACTGGCTGGAGGATTCTGGGAGTGGAAGTCCTATCCTCTTAAAGCATACTAACTGGGGGATTCTGGGATTGGAAGTCCTCTCCTCTTAAAGCACACTGGCTGGGGGATTCTGGGAGTGGAAGTACTATCCTCTTAAAGCATACTAACTGGAGGATTCTGGGAGTGGAAGTCCTCTCCTCTTAAAGCACACTGGCTGGGGGATTCTGGGAGTGGAAGTCCTATCCTCTTAAAGCATGCTGGCTGGGGGATTCTTGGAGTGGAAGTCCACCCCTCTTAAAGCATGCTGGCTTGGGGAATATGGGGCTTGGGGATTCCTCTTGTAGCGTACTGACTGGGGGATTATGGGAATGGAAGTCCTTTCCTCTTAAAGCATGCTGGCTGTGGAATTCTGGGAGTGGAAGTCCTCTCCTCTTAACGCATACTGACTGGGGGATTCTGGGAGTGGAAGTCCTCTCCTCTTAACGCATGCTGGCTGGGGGATTCTGGGAGTGGAAGTCCTCTCCTCTTAACGCATACTGACTGGGGGATTCTGGGAGTGGAAGTCCTCTCCTCTTAAAGCATATTAACTGGGGGATTCTGGGAGTGGAAGTCCACCCCTCTTAAAGCATGCTGGCTGGGGGATTCTGGGAGTGGACTTTAAAAAATCCTGATTTATTACTTTTATAAGTAATTTAAGAAAGCGAAGATACATACAATATTCCTTTATTTTTCCTCCACAACAACACAACCAGTAGAAAAATTGAAAAGAGAGAAAGAGAACGACAAAGAGAAAGAGAAAGAGACAGACATAATCAGACAGCAAGAGAGATAGAAAGAGAGAGAGACAGAAAGAGAGAAAGAGAGAAAGGGAATGACAAAGAGAGACAGAACAGGGAGACAGAGAGATAGAGGGAAAGAAAGAAAGAAAAAAAGGAAGGAAAGGAAGGAAGGAAGGAAAGAAAGAAAGAGAGAGAGAGAGAAAGAGAGAAAGAAGGAAGGAAAGAAGGAAGGAAGGAAAGAAAGAAAGAAAGAGAGAGAGAAGGAAAATAGAAGGAGTGGGAGGGAGGAAAATAGAGGGAGAAAGAAAAGATCTGAGCCAAAAGACGCAAAGAGAAAGAGACAGAGAGAGAGAAAGAGAGAGAGAGAGAAAGGAAAGAAAGAGAAAGAAAAGAGACAGCGAGAAAGAGTGAGAAAGAGAAAGAGAAAGAGACAGAGAAAGAGAGAGTGAGAGAGAAAGAGAAAGAGACAGAGAAAGAGACAGAAAGAAAGAGAAAGAAGAGACAGCCAGAGAGAGAGAGAGAGAGAGGAAGAGAGAGAGAGAAAGGAGAGACAGAAAGAAAGAGAAAGAAAAGAGACAGCGAGAAAGAGAGAGTGAGAGAGAAAGAGACAGAGAAAGAGAGAGTGAGAGAGAAAGAGAAAGCATGCTGGCTGGGGGATTCTGGGAGTGGAAGTCCACCCCACTTAAAGAATGCTGGCTGGGGAATTCTGGGAGTGGAAGTCCTCTCCTCTTAAAGCATACTGACTGGGGGATTCTGGGAGTGGAAGTCCTCTCCTCTTAAAGCATACTGACTTGGGGATTCTGGGAGTGGAAGTCCACCCCTGTTAAAGCATGCTGGTTGGGGAATTCTGGGAGTGGAAGTCCTCTCCTCTTGAAGCATACTGACTGGGGGATTCTGGGAATGGAAGTCCACCCCTCTTAAAGCATGCTGGCTGGGGAATTCTGGGAGTGGAAGTCCTCTCCTCTTGTAGCGTACTGACTGGGGGATTCTGGGAATGGAAGTCCTTTCCTCTTAAAGCATGCTGGCTGGGGAATTCTGGGAGTGGAAGTCCTCTCCTCTTAAAGCATGCTGGCTGGGGAATTCTGGGAGTGGAAGTCCTCTCCTCTTAAAGCATACTGACTGGGGGATTCTGGGTGTGGAAGTCCACCCCTGTTAAAGCATGCTGGCTGGGGAATTCTGGGAGTGGAAGTCCTCTCCTCTTAAAGCATACTGACTGGGGGATTCTGGGAGTGGAAGTCCTCTCCTCTTAAAGCATACTGACTGGGGGATTCTGGGAGTGGAAGTCCACCCCTCTTAAAGCATGCTGGTTGGGGGATTCTGGGAGTGGACTTTAAAAAATCCTGATTTATTACTTTTATAAGTAATTTAAGAAAGCGAACATACATACAATATTCCTTTATTTTTCCTCCACAACAACACAACCAGTAGAAAAAGGGAAAAGAGAGAAAGAGAACGACAAAGAGAAAGAGAAAGAGACAGACATAATCAGACAGCAAGAGAGATAGAAAGAGAGAGAGACAGAAAGAGAGAAAGAGAGAAAGGGAATGACAAAGAGAGACAGAACAGGGAGACAGAGAGATAGAGGGAAAGAAAGCATGCTGGCTTGGGGATTCTGGGAGTGGAAGTTGTCTCATCTTAAGGCATGCTGACTGGGGGATTCTGGGAGTGGAAGTCCTCTCCTCTTAAAGCATACTGACTGGGGGATTCTGGGAGTGGAAGTCCACCCCTCTTAAAGCATGCTGGCTGGGGAATTCTGGGAGTGGAAGTCCTCTCCTCTTAAAGCATACTTTCTGGAGGATTCTGGGAGTGGAAGTCCACCCCTCTTAAAGCATGCTGGCTGGGGAATTCTGGGAGTGGAGGTCCTCTCCTCTTGTAGCGTACTGACTGGGGGATTCTGGGAATGGAAGTCCTTTCCTCTTAAAGCATGCTGGCTGGGGAATTCTGGGAGTGGAAGTCCACCCCTGTTAAAGCATGCTGGCTGGGCAATTCTGGGAATTGAAGTCCTCTCCTCTTAAAGCATGATGGCTGGGGGATTCTGGGAGTGGAATTCCTCTCCTCTTAAAGCATGCTGGCTGGGGAATTCTGGGAATTGAAGTCCTCTCCTCTTAAAGCATACTGACTGGGGGATTCTGGGAGTGGAAGTCCTTTCCTCTTAAAGCATACTGACTTGGGGATTCTGGGAGTGGAAGTCCACCCCTCTTAAAGCATACTGACTGGGGGATTCTGGGAGTGGAAGTCCTCTCCTCTTAAAGCATACTGACTTGGGGATTCTGGGTGTGGAAGTCCACCCCTCTTAAAGCATACTGACTGGGGGATTCTGGGAGTGGAAGTCCATCCCTCTTAAAGCATGCTGGCTGGGGGATTCTGGGAGTTGAAGTCCACCCCTCTTAAAGCATGCTGGCTGGGGGATTCTGGGAGTGGAAGTCCTCTCCTCTTAAAGCATGCTAGCTGGGGGATTCTGGGAGTGGAAGTCCTCTCCTCTTAAAGCATACTGTCTGGAGGATTCTGGGAGTGGAAGTCCACCCCTCTTAAAGCATGCTGGCTGGGGAATTCTGGGAGTGGAAGTCCACCCCACTTAAAGCATGCTGGTTGGGGAATTCTGGGAGTGGAAGTCCTCTCCTCTTAAAGCATACTGACTGGGGGATTCCGGGAGTGGAAGTCCTCTCCTCTTAAAGCATACTGACTGGGGGATTCTGGGAGTGGAAGTCCTTTCCTCTTAAAGCATGCTGGCTGGGGAATTCTGGAAGTCCACCCCTCTTGTAGCGTACTGACTGGGGGATTCTGGGAATGGAAGTCCTTTCCTCTTAAAGCATGCTGGCTGGGGGATTCTGGGAGTGGAAGTCCTCTCCTCTTAAAGCATACTGTCTGGAGGATTCTGGGAATGGAAGTCCTTTCCTCTTAAAGCACGCTGGCTGGGGAATTCTGGGAGTGGAAGTCCACCCCTGTTAAAGCATGCTGGCTGGGCAATTCTGGGAATTGAAGTCCTCTCCTCTTAAAGCATGATGGCTGGGGGATTCTGGGAGTGGAATTCCTCTCCTCTTAAAGCATACTGACTGAGGGATTCTGGGAGTGGAAGTCCTCTCCTCTTAAAGCATGCTGGCTGGGGAATTCTGGGAATTGAAGTCCTCTCCTCTTAAAGCATACTGACTGGGGGATTCTGGGTGTGGAAGTCCACCCCTCTTAAAGCATACTGACTGGGGGATTCTGGGAGTGGAAGTCCATCCCTCTTAAAGCATGCTGGCTGGGGGATTCTGGGAGTTGAAGTCCACCCCTCTTAAAGCATGCTGGCTGGGGGATTCTGGGAGTGGAAGTCCTCTCCTCTTAAAGCATGCTGGCTGGGGGATTCTGGGAGTGGAAGTCCTCTCCTCTTAAAGCATACTGTCTGGAGGATTCTGGGAGTGGAAGTCCACCCCTCTTAAAGCATGCTGGCTGGGGAATTCTGGGAGTGGAAGTCCTCTCCTCTTGTAGCGTACTGACTGGGGGATTCTGGGAATGGAAGTCCTTTCCTCTTAAAGCATGCTGGCTGGGGAATTCTGGGAGTGGAAGTCCACCCCACTTAAAGCATGCTGGCTGGGGAATTCTGGGAGTGGAAGTCCTCTCCTCTTAAAGCATACTGACTGGGGGATTCTGGGAGTGGAAGTCCTTTCCTCTTAAAGCATGCTGGCTGGGGAATTCTGGGAGTGGAAGTCCACCCCACTTAAAGCATGCTGGCTGGGGAATTCTGGGAGTGGAAGTCCTCTCCTCTTAAAGCATACTGACTGGGGGATTCTGGGAGTGGAAGTCCTTTCCTCTTAAAGCATGCTGGCTGGGGAATTCTGGGAGTGGAAGTCCACCCCTCTTGTAGCGTACTGACTGGGGGATTCTGGGAATGGAAGTCCTTTCCTCTTAAAGCATGCTGGCTGGGGGATTCTGGGAGTGGAAGTCCTCTCCTCTTAAAGCATACTGTCTGGAGGATTCTGGGAGTGGAAGTCCACCCCTCTTAAAGCATGCTGGCTGGGGAATTCTGGGAGTGGAAGTCCTCTCCTCTTGTAGCGTACTGACTGGGGGATTCTGGGAATGGAAGTCCTTTCCTCTTAAAGCACGCTGGCTGGGGAATTCTGGGAGTGGAAGTCCACCCCACTTAAAGCATGCTGGCTGGGGAATTCTGGGAGTGGAAGTCCTCTCCTCTTAAAGCATACTGACTGGGGGATTCCGGGAGTGGAAGTCCTCTCCTCTTAAAGCATACTGACTGGGGGATTCTGGGAGTGGAAGTCCTTTCCTCTTAAAGCATGCTGGCTGGGGAATTCTGGGAGTGGAAGTCCTCTCCTCTTGTAGCGTACTGACTGGGGGATTCTGGGAATGGAAGTCCTTTCCTCTTAAAGCATGCTGGCTGGGGAATTCTGGAAGTGGAAGTCCACCCCACTTAAAGCATGCTGGCTGGGGAATTCTGGGAGTGGAAGTCCACCCCTCTTAAAGCATACTGACTGGGGGATTCCGTGAGTGGAAGTCCTCTCCTCTTAAAGCATACTGACTGGGGGATTCTGGGAGTGGAAGTCCTTTCCTCTTAAAGCATGCTGGCCTGGGAATTCTGGGAGTGGAAGTCCACCCCTCTTAAAGCATGCTGGCTGGGGAATTCTGGAAGTCCTCTCCTCTTAAAGCATGCTGGCTGGAGAATTCAGGGAGTGGAAGTCCTCTCCTCTTAAAGCATACTGACTGGGGGATTCTGGGAGTGGAAGTCCTCTC
Source organism: Diadophis punctatus similis (assembly GCA_023053685.1). NCBI lineage: Eukaryota > Metazoa > Chordata > Lepidosauria > Squamata > Dipsadidae > Diadophis > Diadophis punctatus. The sequence goes on along the minus strand of JALIGW010000044.1, from coordinate 5,013,456 downwards.
CTCTTAAAGCATACTGACTGGGGGATTCTGGGAGTGGAAGTCCTCTCCTCTTAAAGCATACTGACTGGGGGATTCTGGGAGTGGAAGTCCTCTCCTCTTAAAGCATACTGACTTAGGGATTCTGGGAGTGGAAGTCCTATCCTCTTAAAGCATGCTGGCTGGGGTATTCTGGGAGTGGAGGTCCACCCGTCTTAAAGCATGCTGGCTTGGGGATTCTGGGAGTGGAAGTTCTCTCCTCTTAAAGCATGATGACTGGGGGATTCTGGGAGTGGAAGTCCTCTCCTCTTAAAGCATACTGACTGGGGGATTCTGGGAGTGGAAGTCCACCCCTCTTAAAGCATGCTTGCTGGGGAATTCTGGAAGTCCTCTCCTCTTAAAGCATGCTGGCTGGGGAATTCTGGGAGTGGAAGTCCTCTCCTCTTAAAGCATACTGACTGGGGGATTCTGGGAGTGGAAGTCCTCTCCTCTTAAAGCATACTGTCTGGAGGATTCTGGGAGTGGAAGTCCACCCCTCTTAAAGCATGCTGGCTGGGGAATTCTGGGAGTGGAGGTCCTCTCCTCTTGTAGCGTACTGACTGGGGGATTCTGGGAATGGAAGTCCTTTCCTCTTAAAGCATGCTGGCTGGGGAATTCTGGGAGTGGAAGTCCACCCCTGTTAAAGCATGCTGGCTGGGCAATTCTGGGAATTGAAGTCCTCTCCTCTTAAAGCATGATGGCTGGGGGATTCTGGGAGTGGAATTCCTCTCCTCTTAAAGCATACTGACTGAGGGATTCTGGGAGTGGAAGTCCTCTCCTCTTAAAGCATGCTGGCTGGGGAATTCTGGGAATTGAAGTCCTCTCCTCTTAAAGCATACTGACTGGGGGATTCTGGGAGTGGAAGTCCTTTCCTCTTAAAGCATACTGACTTGGGGATTCTGGGAGTGGAAGTCCACCCCTCTTAAAGCATACTGACTGGGGGATTCTGGGAGTGGAAGTCCTCTCCTCTTAAAGCATACTGACTTGGGGATTCTGGGTGTGGAAGTCCACCCCTCTTAAAGCATACTGACTGGGGGATTCTGGGAGTGGAAGTCCATCCCTCTTAAAGCATGCTGGCTGGGGGATTCTGGGAGTTGAAGTCCACCCCTCTTAAAGCATGCTGGCTGGGGGATTCTGGGAGTGGAAGTCCTCTCCTCTTAAAGCATGCTGGCTGGGGGATTCTGGGAGTGGAAGTCCTCTCCTCTTAAAGCATACTGTCTGGAGGATTCTGGGAGTGGAAGTCCACCCCTCTTAAAGCATGCTGGCTGGGGAATTCTGGGAGTGGATGTCCTCTCCTCTTGTAGCGTACTGACTGGGGGATTCTGGGAATGGAAGTCCTTTCCTCTTAAAGCATGCTGGCTGGGGAATTCTGGGAGTGGAAGTCCACCCCACTTAAAGCATGCTGGCTGGGGAATTCTGGGAGTGGAAGTCCTCTCCTCTTAAAGCATACTGACTGGGGGATTCCGGGAGTGGAAGTCCTCTCCTCTTAAAGCATACTGACTGGGGGATTCTGGGAGTGGAAGTCCTTTCCTCTTAAAGCATGCTGGCTGGGGAATTCTGGGAGTGGAAGTCCACCCCACTTGTAGCGTACTGACTGGGGGATTCTGGGAATGGAAGTCCTTTCCTCTTAAAGCATGCTGGCTGGGGGATTCTGGGAGTGGAAGTCCTCTCCTCTTAAAGCATACTGTCTGGAGGATTCTGGGAGTGGAAGTCCACCCCTCTTAAAGCATGCTGGCTGGGGAATTCTGGGAGTGGAAGTCCTCTCCTCTTGTAGCGTACTGACTGGGGGATTCTGGGAATGGAAGTCCTTTCCTCTTAAAGCATGCTGGCTGGGGGATTCTGGGAGTGGAAGTCCTCTCCTCTTAAAGCATACTGTCTGGAGGATTCTGGGAGTGGAAGTCCACCCCTCTTAAAGCATGCTGGCTGGGGAATTCTGGGAGTGGAAGTCCTCTCCTCTTGTAGCGTACTGACTGGGGGATTCTGGGAATGGAAGTCCTTTCCTCTTAAAGCACGCTGGCTGGGGAATTCTGGGAGTGGAAGTCCACCCCTGTTAAAGCATGCTGGCTGGGCAATTCTGGGAATTGAAGTCCTCTCCTCTTAAAGCATGATGGCTGGGGGATTCTGGGAGTGGAATTCCTCTCCTCTTAAAGCATACTGACTGAGGGATTCTGGGAGTGGAAGTCCTCTCCTCTTAAAGCATGCTGGCTGGGGAATTCTGGGAATTGAAGTCCTCTCCTCTTAAAGCATACTGACTGGGGGATTCTGGGTGTGGAAGTCCACCCCTCTTAAAGCATACTGACTGGGGGATTCTGGGAGTGGAAGTCCATCCCTCTTAAAGCATGCTGGCTGGGGGATTCTGGGAGTTGAAGTCCACCCCTCTTAAAGCATGCTGGCTGGGGGATTCTGGGAGTGGAAGTCCTCTCCTCTTAAAGCATGCTGGCTGGGGGATTCTGGGAGTGGAAGTCCTCTCCTCTTAAAGCATACTGTCTGGAGGATTCTGGGAGTGGAAGTCCACCCCTCTTAAAGCATGCTGGCTGGGGAATTCTGGGAGTGGAAGTCCTCTCCTCTTAAAGCATACTGACTGGGGGATTCTGGGAGTGGAAGTCCTTTCCTCTTGAAGCATGCTGGCTGGGGAATTCTGGGAGTGGAAGTCCACCCCTCTTGTAGCGTACTGACTGGGGGATTCTGGGAATGGAAGTCCTTTCCTCTTAAAGCATGCTGGCTGGGGGATTCTGGGAGTGGAAGTCCTCTCCTCTTAAAGCATACTGTCTGGAGGATTCTGGGAGTGGAAGTCCACCCCTCTTAAAGCATGCTGGCTGGGGAATTCTGGGAGTGGAAGTCCTCTCCTCTTGTAGCGTACTGACTGGGGGATTCTGGGAATGGAAGTCCTTTCCTCTTAAAGCACGCTGGCTGGGGAATTCTGGGAGTGGAAGTCCACCCCACTTAAAGCATGCTGGCTGGGGAATTCTGGGAGTGGAAGTCCTCTCCTCTTAAAGCATACTGACTGGGGGATTCCGGGAGTGGAAGTCCTCTCCTCTTAAAGCATACTGACTGGGGGATTCTGGGAGTGGAAGTCCTTTCCTCTTAAAGCATGCTGGCTGGGGAATTCTGGGAGTGGAAGTCCTCTCCTCTTGTAGCGTACTGACTGGGGGATTCTGGGAATGGAAGTCCTTTCCTCTTAAAGCATGCTGGCTGGGGAATTCTGGGAGTGGAAGTCCACCCCACTTAAAGCATGCTGGCTGGGGAATTCTGGGAGTGGAAGTCCACCCCTCTTAAAGCATACTGACTGGGGGATTCCGTGAGTGGAAGTCCTCTCCTCTTAAAGCATACTGACTGGGGGATTCTGGGAGTGGAAGTCCTTTCCTCTTAAAGCATGCTGGCCTGGGAATTCTGGGAGTGGAAGTCCACCCCTCTTAAAGCATGCTGGCTGGGGAATTCTGGAAGTCCTCTCCTCTTAAAGCATGCTGGCTGGAGAATTCAGGGAGTGGAAGTCCTCTCCTCTTAAAGCATACTGACTGGGGGATTCTGGGAGTGGAAGTCCTCTCCTCTTAAAGCATACTGACTGGGGGATTCTGGGAGTGGAAGTCCTCTCCTCTTAAAGCATACTGACTGGGGGATTCTGGGAGTGGAAGTCCTCTCCTCTTAAAGCATACTGACTTAGGGATTCTGGGAGTGGAAGTCCTATCCTCTTAAAGCATGCTGGCTGGGGTATTCTGGGAGTGGAGGTCCACCCGTCTTAAAGCATGCTGGCTTGGGGATTCTGGGAGTGGAAGTTCTCTCCTCTTAAAGCATGATGACTGGGGGATTCTGGGAGTGGAAGTCCTCTCCTCTTAAAGCATACTGACTGGGGGATTCTGGGAGTGGAAGTCCACCCCTCTTAAAGCATGCTTGCTGGGGAATTCTGGAAGTCCTCTCCTCTTAAAGCATGCTGGCTGGGGAATTCTGGGAGTGGAAGTCCTCTCCTCTTAAAGCATACTGACTGGGGGATTCTGGGAGTGGAAGTCCTCTCCTCTTAAAGCATACTGTCTGGAGGATTCTGGGAGTGGAAGTCCACCCCTCTTAAAGCATGCTGGCTGGGGAATTCTGGGAGTGGAGGTCCTCTCCTCTTGTAGCGTACTGACTGGGGGATTCTGGGAATGGAAGTCCTTTCCTCTTAAAGCATGCTGGCTGGGGAATTCTGGGAGTGGAAGTCCACCCCTGTTAAAGCATGCTGGCTGGGCAATTCTGGGAATTGAAGTCCACTCCTCTTAAAGCATGATGGCTGGGGGATTCTGGGAGTGGAATTCCTCTCCTCTTAAAGCATACTGACTGAGGGATTCTGGGAGTGGAAGTCCTCTCCTCTTAAAGCATGCTGGCTGGGGAATTCTGGGAATTGAAGTCCTCTCCTCTTAAAGCATACTGACTGGGGGATTCTGGGAGTGGAAGTCCTTTCCTCTTAAAGCATACTGACTTGGGGATTCTGGGAGTGGAAGTCCACCCCTCTTAAAGCATACTGACTGGGGGATTCTGGGAGTGGAAGTCCTCTCCTCTTAAAGCATACTGACTTGGGGATTCTGGGTGTGGAAGTCCACCCCTCTTAAAGCATACTGACTGGGGGATTCTGGGAGTGGAAGTCCATCCCTCTTAAAGCATGCTGGCTGGGGGATTCTGGGAGTTGAAGTCCACCCCTCTTAAAGCATGCTGGCTGGGGGATTCTGGGAGTGGAAGTCCTCTCCTCTTAAAGCATGCTGGCTGGGGGATTCTGGGAGTGGAAGTCCTCTCCTCTTAAAGCATACTGTCTGGAGGATTCTGGGAGTGGAAGTCCACCCCTCTTAAAGCATGCTGGCTGGGGAATTCTGGGAGTGGATGTCCTCTCCTCTTGTAGCGTACTGACTGGGGGATTCTGGGAATGGAAGTCCTTTCCTCTTAAAGCATGCTGGCTGGGGAATTCTGGGAGTGGAAGTCCACCCCACTTAAAGCATGCTGGCTGGGGAATTCTGGGAGTGGAAGTCCTCTCCTCTTAAAGCATACTGACTGGGGGATTCCGGGAGTGGAAGTCCTCTCCTCTTAAAGCATACTGACTGGGGGATTCTGGGAGTGGAAGTCCTTTCCTCTTAAAGCATGCTGGCTGGGGAATTCTGGGAGTGGAAGTCCACCCCACTTGTAGCGTACTGACTGGGGGATTCTGGGAATGGAAGTCCTTTCCTCTTAAAGCATGCTGGCTGGGGGATTCTGGGAGTGGAAGTCCTCTCCTCTTAAAGCATACTGTCTGGAGGATTCTGGGAGTGGAAGTCCACCCCTCTTAAAGCATGCTGGCTGGGGAATTCTGGGAGTGGAAGTCCTCTCCTCTTGTAGCGTACTGACTGGGGGATTCTGGGAATGGAAGTCCTTTCCTCTTAAAGCATGCTGGCTGGGGGATTCTGGGAGTGGAAGTCCTCTCCTCTTAAAGCATACTGTCTGGAGGATTCTGGGAGTGGAAGTCCACCCCTCTTAAAGCATGCTGGCTGGGGAATTCTGGGAGTGGAAGTCCTCTCCTCTTGTAGCGTACTGACTGGGGGATTCTGGGAATGGAAGTCCTTTCCTCTTAAAGCATGCTGGCTGGGGAATTCTGGGAGTGGAAGTCCACCCCACTTAAAGCATGCTGGCTGGGGAATTCTGGGAATGGAAGTCCTTTCCTCTTAAAGCACGCTGGCTGGGGAATTCTGGGAGTGGAAGTCCACCCCTGTTAAAGCATGCTGGCTGGGCAATTCTGGGAATTGAAGTCCTCTCCTCTTAAAGCATGATGGCTGGGGGATTCTGGGAGTGGAATTCCTCTCCTCTTAAAGCATACTGACTGAGGGATTCTGGGAGTGGAAGTCCTCTCCTCTTAAAGCATGCTGGCTGGGGAATTCTGGGAATTGAAGTCCTCTCCTCTTAAAGCATACTGACTGGGGGATTCTGGGTGTGGAAGTCCACCCCTCTTAAAGCATACTGACTGGGGGATTCTGGGAGTGGAAGTCCATCCCTCTTAAAGCATGCTGGCTGGGGGATTCTGGGAGTTGAAGTCCACCCCTCTTAAAGCATGCTGGCTGGGGGATTCTGGGAGTGGAAGTCCTCTCCTCTTAAAGCATGCTGGCTGGGGGATTCTGGGAGTGGAAGTCCTCTCCTCTTAAAGCATACTGTCTGGAGGATTCTGGGAGTGGAAGTCCACCCCTCTTAAAGCATGCTGGCTGGGGAATTCTGGGAGTGGATGTCCTCTCCTCTTGTAGCGTACTGACTGGGGGATTCTGGGAATGGAAGTCCTTTCCTCTTAAAGCATGCTGGCTGGGGAATTCTGGGAGTGGAAGTCCACCCCACTTAAAGCATGCTGGCTGGGGAATTCTGGGAGTGGAAGTCCTCTCCTCTTAAAGCATACTGACTGGGGGATTCCGGGAGTGGAAGTCCTCTCCTCTTAAAGCATACTGACTGGGGGATTCTGGGAGTGGAAGTCCTTTCCTCTTAAAGCATGCTGGCTGGGGAATTCTGGGAGTGGAAGTCCACCCCACTTGTAGCGTACTTACTGGGGGATTCTGGGAATGGAAGTCCTTTCCTCTTAAAGCATGCTGGCTGGGGGATTCTGGGAGTGGAAGTCCTCTCCTCTTAAAGCATACTGTCTGGAGGATTCTGGGAGTGGAAGTCCACCCCTCTTAAAGCATGCTGGCTGGGGAATTCTGGGAGTGGAAGTCCTCTCCTCTTGTAGCGTACTGACTGGGGGATTCTGGGAATGGAAGTCCTTTCCTCTTAAAGCATACTGTCTGGAGGATTCTGGGAGTGGAAGTCCACCCCTCTTAAAGCATGCTGGCTGGGGAATTCTGGGAGTGGAAGTCCTCTCCTCTTGTAGCGTACTGACTGGGGGATTCTGGGAATGGAAGTCCTTTCCTCTTAAAGCACGCTGGCTGGGGAATTCTGGGAGTGGAAGTCCACCCCTGTTAAAGCATGCTGGCTGGGCAATTCTGGGAATTGAAGTCCTCTCCTCTTAAAGCATGATGGCTGGGGGATTCTGGGAGTGGAATTCCTCTCCTCTTAAAGCATACTGACTGAGGGATTCTGGGAGTGGAAGTCCTCTCCTCTTAAAGCATGCTGGCTGGGGAATTCTGGGAATTGAAGTCCTCTCCTCTTAAAGCATACTGACTGGGGGATTCTGGGTGTGGAAGTCCACCCCTCTTAAAGCATACTGACTGGGGGATTCTGGGAGTGGAAGTCCATCCCTCTTAAAGCATGCTGGCTGGGGGATTCTGGGAGTTGAAGTCCACCCCTCTTAAAGCATGCTGGCTGGGGGATTCTGGGAGTGGAAGTCCTCTCCTCTTAAAGCATGCTGGCTGGGGGAATCTGGGAGTGGAAGTCCTCTCCTCTTAAAGCATACTGTCTGGAGGATTCTGGGAGTGGAAGTCCACCCCTCTTAAAGCATGCTGGCTGGGGAATTCTGGGAGTGGAAGTCCTCTCCTCTTGTAGCGTACTGACTGGGGGATTCTGGGAATGGAAGTCCTTTCCTCTTAAAGCATGCTGGCTGGGGAATTCTGGGAGTGGAAGTCCACCCCACTTAAAGCATGCTGGCTGGGGAATTCTGGGAGTGGAAGTCCTCTCCTCTTAAAGCATACTGACTGGGGGATTCTGGGAGTGGAAGTCCTTTCCTCTTAAAGCATGCTGGCTGGGGAATTCTGGGAGTGGAAGTCCACCCCACTTAAAGCATGCTGGCTGGGGAATTCTGGGAGTGGAAGTCCTCTCCTCTTAAAGCATACTGACTGGGGGATTCTGGGAGTGGAAGTCCTTTCCTCTTAAAGCATGCTGGCTGGGGAATTCTGGGAGTGGAAGTCCACCCCTCTTGTAGCGTACTGACTGGGGGATTCTGGGAATGGAAGTCCTTTCCTCTTAAAGCATGCTGGCTGGGGGATTCTGGGAGTGGAAGTCCTCTCCTCTTAAAGCATACTGTCTGGAGGATTCTGGGAGTGGAAGTCCACCCCTCTTAAAGCATGCTGGCTGGGGAATTCTGGGAGTGGAAGTCCTCTCCTCTTGTAGCGTACTGACTGGGGGATTCTGGGAATGGAAGTCCTTTCCTCTTAAAGCACGCTGGCTGGGGAATTCTGGGAGTGGAAGTCCACCCCACTTAAAGCATGCTGGCTGGGGAATTCTGGGAGTGGAAGTCCTCTCCTCTTAAAGCATACTGACTGGGGGATTCCGGGAGTGGAAGTCCTTTCCTCTTAAAGCATACTGACTGGGGGATTCTGGGAGTGGAAGTCCTTTCCTCTTAAAGCATGCTGGCTGGGGAATTCTGGGAGTGGAAGTCCTCTCCTCTTGTAGCGTACTGACTGGGGGATTCTGGGAATGGAAGTCCTTTCCTCTTAAAGCATGCTGGCTGGGGAATTCTGGGAGTGGAAGTCCACCCCACTTAAAGCATGCTGGCTGGGGAATTCTGGGAGTGGAAGTCCACCCCTCTTAAAGCATACTGACTGGGGGATTCCGTGAGTGGAAGTCCTCTCCTCTTAAAGCATACTGACTGGGGGATTCTGGGAGTGGAAGTCCTTTCCTCTTAAAGCATGCTGGCCTGGGAATTCTGGGAGTGGAAGTCCACCCCTCTTAAAGCATGCTGGCTGGGGAATTCTGGAAGTCCTCTCCTCTTAAAGCATGCTGGCTGGAGAATTCAGGGAGTGGAAGTCCTCTCCTCTTAAAGCATACTGACTGGGGGATTCTGGGAGTGGAAGTCCTCTCCTCTTAAAGCATACTGACTGGGGGATTCTGGGAGTGGAAGTCCTCTCCTCTTAAAGCATACTGACTGGGGGATTCTGGGAGTGGAAGTCCTCTCCTCTTAAAGCATACTGACTTAGGGATTCTGGGAGTGGAAGTCCTGTCCTCTTAAAGCATGCTGGCTGGGGTATTCTGGGAGTGGAGGTCCACCCGTCTTAAAGCATGCTGGCTTGGGGATTCTGGGAGTGGAAGTTCTCTCCTCTTAAAGCATGATGACTGGGGGATTCTGGGAGTGGAAGTCCTCTCCTCTTAAAGCATACTGACTGGGGGATTCTGGGAGTGGAAGTCCACCCCTCTTAAAGCATGCTTGCTGGGGAATTCTGGAAGTCCTCTCCTCTTAAAGCATGCTGGCTGGGGAATTCTGGGAGTGGAAGTCCTCTCCTCTTAAAGCATACTGACTGGGGGATTCTGGGAGTGGAAGTCCTCTCCTCTTAAAGCATACTGTCTGGAGGATTCTGGGAGTGGAAGTCCACCCCTCTTAAAGCATGCTGGCTGGGGAATTCTGGGAGTGGAGGTCCTCTCCTCTTGTAGCGTACTGACTGGGGGATTCTGGGAATGGAAGTCCTTTCCTCTTAAAGCATGCTGGCTGGGGAATTGTGGGAGTGGAAGTCCACCCCTGTTAAAGCATGCTGGCTGGGGAATTCTGGGAGTGGAAGTCCTCTCCTCTTAAAGCATACTGACTGGGGGATTCTGGGAGTGGAAGTCCACCCCTCTTAAAGCATGCTGGCTGGGGAATTCTGGGAGTCGGAGTCCATCCCTCTTAAGGTATGCAGACTGGGGGATTCTGGGAGACGAACTCCACCCCTCTTAAAGCATGATGGCTGGGGAATTCTGGGAGTGGAAGTCCTCTCCTCTTAAAGCATACTGACTGAGGGATTCTGGGAGTGGAAGTCCTCTCCTCTTAAAGCATGCTGGCTGGGGAATTCTGGGAATTGAAGTCCTCTCCTCTTAAAGCATACTGACTGGGGGATTCTGGGAGTGGAAGTCCTTTCCTCTTAAAGCATACTGACTTGGGGATTCTGGGAGTGGAAGTCCACCCCTCTTAAAGCATACTGACTGGGGGATTCTGGGAGTGGAAGTCCTCTCCTCTTAAAGCATACTGACTGGGGGATTCTGGGTGTGGAAGTCCACCCCTCTTAAAGCATACTGACTGGGGGATTCTGGGAGTGGAAGTCCATCCCTCTTAAAACATACTGACTGGGGGATTCTGGGAGTGGAAGTCCTCTCTTAAAGCATACTGACTGGGGGATTCTGGGTGTGGAAGTCCAACCCTCTTAAAGCATACTGACTGGGGAATTCTGGGAGTGGAAGTCCACCTCTCTTAAAGCATACTGACTGGGGGATTCTGGGTGTGGAAGTCCTCTCCTCTTAAAGCATACTGAGTGGGGGATTCTGGGTGTGGAAGTCCACCCCTCTTAAAGCATACTGACTGGGGGATTCTGGGAGTGGAAGTCCATCCCTCTTAAAGCATGCTGACTGGGGGATTCTGGGAGTGGAAGTCCATCCCTCTTAAAACATACTGACTGGGGGATTCTGGGAGTGGAAGTCCTCTCCTCTTAAAGCATACTGACTGGGGGATTCTGGGTGTGGAAGTCCACCCCTCTTAAAGCATACTGACTGGGGAATTCTGGGAGTGGAAGTCCACCTCTCTTAAAGCATACTGACTGGGGGATTCTGGGTGTGGAAGTCCTCTCCTCTTAAAGCATACTGAATGGGGGATTCTGGGTGTGGAAGTCCACCCCTCTTAAAGCATGCTGGCTGGGGGATTCTGGGAGTGGAAGTCCTCTCCTCTTAAAGCATGCTGGCTGGGGAATTCTGGGAGTGGAAGTTCATCCCTCTTAAACGTGCTGGCTGGGGGATTCTGGGAGTGGAAGTCCACCTCTCTTAAAGCATGCTGGCTTGGTTATTCTGGGAGTGGAAGTCCTCTCCTCTTAAACCATACTGACTGGGGGATTCTGGGAGTAGAAGTCCACCCCTCTTAAAGCATGCTGGCTCGTTGATTCTGGGAGTGGAAGTCCTTTCCTCTTAAAGCATGCTGGCTGTGGAATTCTGGTTGTGGAAGTCCTCTCCTCTTAAAGCATACTGACTGGGGAATTCTGGGAGTGGAAGTCCACCCCTCTTAAAGCATGCTGGCTGGGGAATTCTGGGAGTGGAAGTCCTCTCCTCTTGAAGCATGCTGGCTGGGAATTCTGGGAGTGGAAGTCCACCCCTGTTAAAGCATGCTGGTTGGGGAATTCTGGGAGTGGAAGTCCACCTCTCTTAAAGCATGCTGGCTGGGGGATTCTGGGAGTGGAAGTCCTCTCCTCTTAAAGCATACTGACTGGGGGATTCTGGGAGTGGAAGTCCTCCCCTCTTAAAGCATGCTGGCTGGGGGATTCTGGGAGTGGAAGTCCTCACCTCTTAAAGCATACTGGCTGGGGGATTCTGGGAGTGGAAGTCCACCGCTCTTAAAGCATACTGACTGGGGGATTCTGGGAGTGGAAGTCCTCTCCTCTTAAAGCATGCTGGCTGGGGAATTTTGGGAGTGGAAGTCCTCTCCTCTTAAAGCATACTGACTGGGGGATTCTGGGAGTGGAAATCCATCCCTCTTAAAGCATGCTGGCTGGGGAATTCTGGGAGTGGAAGTCCTCTCCTCTTAAAGCATACTGACTGGGGGATTCTGGGAGTGGAAGTCCTCTCCTCTGAAAGCATAATGACTGGGGGATTCTGGGAGTGGAAGTCCTCTCCTCTTACAGCATACTGACTGGGGGATTCGGGGAGTGGAAGTCCACCCCACTTAAAACATGCTGGCTGGGGAGTTCTGGGAGTGGAAGTCCACCCCTGTTAAAGCATGCTGGCTGGGCAATTCTGGGAATTGAAGTCCTCTCCTCTTAAAGCATGATGGCTGGGGGATTCTGGGAGTGGAATTCCTCTCCTCTTAAAGCATACTGACTGAGGGATTCTGGGAGTGGAAGTCCTCTCCTCTTAAAGCATGCTGGCTGGGGAATTCTGGGAATTGAAGTCCTCTCCTCTTAAAGCATACTGACTGGGGGATTCTGGGTGTGGAAGTCCACCCCTCTTAAAGCATACTGACTGGGGGATTCTGGGAGTGGAAGTCCATCCCTCTTAAAGCATGCTGGCTGGGGGATTCTGGGAGTTGAAGTCCACCCCTCTTAAAGCATGCTGGCTGGGGGATTCTGGGAGTGGAAGTCCTCTCCTCTTAAAGCATGCTGGCTGGGGGATTCTGGGAGTGGAAGTCCTCTCCTCTTAAAGCATACTGTCTGGAGGATTCTGGGAGTGGAAGTCCACCCCTCTTAAAGCATGCTGGCTGGGGAATTCTGGGAGTGGAAGTCCTCTCCTCTTGTAGCGTACTGACTGGGGGATTCTGGGAATGGAAGTCCTTTCCTCTTAAAGCATGCTGGCTGGGGAATTCTGGGAGTGGAAGTCCACCCCACTTAAAGCATGCTGGCTGGGGAATTCTGGGAGTGGAAGTCCTCTCCTCTTAAAGCATACTGACTGGGGGATTCTGGGAGTGGAAGTCCTTTCCTCTTAAAGCATGCTGGCTGGGGAATTCTGGGAGTGGAAGTCCACCCCACTTAAAGCATGCTGGCTGGGGAATTCTGGGAGTGGAAGTCCTCTCCTCTTAAAGCATACTGACTGGGGGATTCTGGGAGTGGAAGTCCTTTCCTCTTAAAGCATGCTGGCTGGGGAATTCTGGGAGTGGAAGTCCACCCCTCTTGTAGCGTACTGACTGGGGGATTCTGGGAATGGAAGTCCTTTCCTCTTAAAGCATGCTGGCTGGGGGATTCTGGGAGTGGAAGTCCTCTCCTCTTAAAGCATACTGTCTGGAGGATTCTGGGAGTGGAAGTCCACCCCTCTTAAAGCATGCTGGCTGGGGAATTCTGGGAGTGGAAGTCCTCTCCTCTTGTAGCGTACTGACTGGGGGATTCTGGGAATGGAAGTCCTTTCCTCTTAAAGCACGCTGGCTGGGGAATTCTGGGAGTGGAAGTCCACCCCACTTAAAGCATGCTGGCTGGGGAATTCTGGGAGTGGAAGTCCTCTCCTCTTAAAGCATACTGACTGGGGGATTCCGGGAGTGGAAGTCCTTTCCTCTTAAAGCATACTGACTGGGGGATTCTGGGAGTGGAAGTCCTTTCCTCTTAAAGCATGCTGGCTGGGGAATTCTGGGAGTGGAAGTCCTCTCCTCTTGTAGCGTACTGACTGGGGGATTCTGGGAATGGAAGTCCTTTCCTCTTAAAGCATGCTGGCTGGGGAATTCTGGGAGTGGAAGTCCACCCCACTTAAAGCATGCTGGCTGGGGAATTCTGGGAGTGGAAGTCCACCCCTCTTAAAGCATACTGACTGGGGGATTCCGTGAGTGGAAGTCCTCTCCTCTTAAAGCATACTGACTGGGGGATTCTGGGAGTGGAAGTCCTTTCCTCTTAAAGCATGCTGGCCTGGGAATTCTGGGAGTGGAAGTCCACCCCTCTTAAAGCATGCTGGCTGGGGAATTCTGGAAGTCCTCTCCTCTTAAAGCATGCTGGCTGGAGAATTCAGGGAGTGGAAGTCCTCTCCTCTTAAAGCATACTGACTGGGGGATTCTGGGAGTGGAAGTCCTCTCCTCTTAAAGCATACTGACTGGGGGATTCTGGGAGTGGAAGTCCTCTCCTCTTAAAGCATACTGACTGGGGGATTCTGGGAGTGGAAGTCCTCTCCTCTTAAAGCATACTGACTTAGGGATTCTGGGAGTGGAAGTCCTGTCCTCTTAAAGCATGCTGGCTGGGGTATTCTGGGAGTGGAGGTCCACCCGTCTTAAAGCATGCTGGCTTGGGGATTCTGGGAGTGGAAGTTCTCTCCTCTTAAAGCATGATGACTGGGGGATTCTGGGAGTGGAAGTCCTCTCCTCTTAAAGCATACTGACTGGGGGATTCTGGGAGTGGAAGTCCACCCCTCTTAAAGCATGCTTGCTGGGGAATTCTGGAAGTCCTCTCCTCTTAAAGCATGCTGGCTGGGGAATTCTGGGAGTGGAAGTCCTCTCCTCTTAAAGCATACTGACTGGGGGATTCTGGGAGTGGAAGTCCTCTCCTCTTAAAGCATACTGTCTGGAGGATTCTGGGAGTGGAAGTCCACCCCTCTTAAAGCATGCTGGCTGGGGAATTCTGGGAGTGGAGGTCCTCTCCTCTTGTAGCGTACTGACTGGGGGATTCTGGGAATGGAAGTCCTTTCCTCTTAAAGCATGCTGGCTGGGGAATTGTGGGAGTGGAAGTCCACCCCTGTTAAAGCATGCTGGCTGGGGAATTCTGGGAGTGGAAGTCCTCTCCTCTTAAAGCATACTGACTGGGGGATTCTGGGAGTGGAAGTCCACCCCTCTTAAAGCATGCTGGCTGGGGAATTCTGGGAGTCGGAGTCCATCCCTCTTAAGGTATGCAGACTGGGGGATTCTGGGAGACGAACTCCACCCCTCTTAAAGCATGATGGCTGGGGAATTCTGGGAGTGGAAGTCCTCTCCTCTTAAAGCATACTGACTGAGGGATTCTGGGAGTGGAAGTCCTCTCCTCTTAAAGCATGCTGGCTGGGGAATTCTGGGAATTGAAGTCCTCTCCTCTTAAAGCATACTGACTGGGGGATTCTGGGAGTGGAAGTCCTTTCCTCTTAAAGCATACTGACTTGGGGATTCTGGGAGTGGAAGTCCACCCCTCTTAAAGCATACTGACTGGGGGATTCTGGGAGTGGAAGTCCTCTCCTCTTAAAGCATACTGACTGGGGGATTCTGGGTGTGGAAGTCCACCCCTCTTAAAGCATACTGACTGGGGGATTCTGGGAGTGGAAGTCCATCCCTCTTAAAACATACTGACTGGGGGATTCTGGGAGTGGAAGTCCTCTCTTAAAGCATACTGACTGGGGGATTCTGGGTGTGGAAGTCCAACCCTCTTAAAGCATACTGACTGGGGAATTCTGGGAGTGGAAGTCCACCTCTCTTAAAGCATACTGACTGGGGGATTCTGGGTGTGGAAGTCCTCTCCTCTTAAAGCATACTGAGTGGGGGATTCTGGGTGTGGAAGTCCACCCCTCTTAAAGCATACTGACTGGGGGATTCTGGGAGTGGAAGTCCATCCCTCTTAAAGCATGCTGACTGGGGGATTCTGGGAGTGGAAGTCCATCCCTCTTAAAACATACTGACTGGGGGATTCTGGGAGTGGAAGTCCTCTCCTCTTAAAGCATACTGACTGGGGGATTCTGGGTGTGGAAGTCCACCCCTCTTAAAGCATACTGACTGGGGAATTCTGGGAGTGGAAGTCCACCTCTCTTAAAGCATACTGACTGGGGGATTCTGGGTGTGGAAGTCCTCTCCTCTTAAAGCATACTGAATGGGGGATTCTGGGTGTGGAAGTCCACCCCTCTTAAAGCATGCTGGCTGGGGGATTCTGGGAGTGGAAGTCCTCTCCTCTTAAAGCATGCTGGCTGGGGAATTCTGGGAGTGGAAGTTCATCCCTCTTAAACATGCTGGCTGGGGGATTCTGGGATTGGAAGTCCACCTCTCTTAAAGCATGCTGGCTTGGTTATTCTGGGAGTGGAAGTCCTCTCCTCTTAAACCATACTGACTGGGGGATTCTGGGAGTAGAAGTCCACCCCTCTTAAAGCATGCTGGCTCGTTGATTCTGGGAGTGGAAGTCCTTTCCTCTTAAAGCATGCTGGCTGTGGAATTCTGGTTGTGGAAGTCCTCTCCTCTTAAAGCATACTGACTGGGGAATTCTGGGAGTGGAAGTCCACCCCTCTTAAAGCATGCTGGCTGGGGAATTCTGGGAGTGGAAGTCCTCTCCTCTTGAAGCATGCTGGCTGGGAATTCTGGGAGTGGAAGTCCACCCCTGTTAAAGCATGCTGGTTGGGGAATTCTGGGAGTGGAAGTCCACCTCTCTTAAAGCATGCTGGCTGGGGGATTCTGGGAGTGGAAGTCCTCTCCTCTTAAAGCATACTGACTGGGGGATTCTGGGAGTGGAAGTCCTCCCCACTTAAAGCATGCTGGCTGGGGGATTCTGGGAGTGGAAGTCCTCACCTCTTAAAGCATACTGGCTGGGGGATTCTGGGAGTGGAAGTCCACCGCTCTTAAAGCATACTGACTGGGGGATTCTGGGAGTGGAAGTCCTCTCCTCTTAAAGCATGCTGGCTGGGGAATTTTGGGAGTGGAAGTCCTCTCCTCTTAAAGCATACTGACTGGGGGATTCTGGGAGTGGAAATCCATCCCTCTTAAAGCATGCTGGCTGGGGAATTCTGGGAGTGGAAGTCCTCTCCTCTTAAAGCATACTGACTGGGGGATTCTGGGAGTGGAAGTCCTCTCCTCTGAAAGCATAATGACTGGGGGATTCTGGGAGTGGAAGTCCTCTCCTCTTACAGCATACTGACTGGGGGATTCGGGGAGTGGAAGTCCACCCCACTTAAAACATGCTGGCTGGGGAGTTCTGGGAGTTGGAGTACATCCCTCTTAAAGAATGGTGGCTGGGGGATTCTGGGAGTTGGAGTCCATCCCTCTTAAAGAATGGTGGCTGGGGGATTGTGGGAGTGGAAGTCCACCCCTCTTAAAGCATGCTGGCTGGGGAATTCTGGGAGTGGAAGTCCACCCCTGTTAAAGCATGCTGGCTGGGGAATTCTGGGAGTGGAAGTCCTCTCCTCTTAAAGCATACTGACTGGGGGATTCTGGGAGTGGAAGTCCACCCCTCTTAAGGTGTGCAGACTGGGGGATTCTGGGAGACGAACTCCACCCCTCTTAAAGCATGCCGGCAGGGGAATTCTGGGAGTTGGAGTCCACCCCTCTTAAAGCATGCTGGCTGGGGGATTCTGGGAGTGGAAGTCCTCTCCTCTTAAAGCATGTTGGCTGGGGAATTCTGGGAGTGGACGTCCTCCCCTCTTAAAGCATACTGACTGGGGGATTATGGGAGTGGAAGTCCTCTCCTCTTAAAGCATGCTGGCTTGGGGATTCTGGGAGTGGAAGTCCTCTCCTTTTAAAGCATGCTGACTGGGGGATTCTGGGAGTGGAAGTCCTCTCCTCTTAAAGCATACTGACTGGGGGATTCTGGGAGTGGAAGTCCACCCCTCTTAAAGCATGCTGCCTGGTTGATTCTGGGAGTGGAAATCCTCTCCTCTTGTAGCGTACTGACTGGGGGATTCTGGGAATGGAAATCCTTTCCTGTTAAAGCATGCTGGCTGGGGAATTCTGGGAGTGGAAGTCCACCTCACTTAAAGCATGCTGGCTGGGGGATTCTGGGAGTGGAAGTCCTCTCCTCTTAAAGCATACTGACTGGGGGATTCTGGGAGTGGAAGTCCACCCCTCTTAAAGCATACTGACTGGGGGATTCTGGGAGTGGAAGTCCACCCCTCTTAAAGCATGCTGGCTGGGGGATTCTGTGAGTGGTAGTTCTCTCCTGTTAAAGCATGCTGGCTGGGGAATTCTGGGAGTGGAAGTCCTCTCCTCTTAAAGCATACTGGCTGCGGGATTCTGGGAGTGGAAGTCCTCTCCTCTTAAAGCATACTGACTGGGGGATTCTGGGAGTGGAAGTCCACCCCTCTTAAAGCATGCTGGCTGGGGGATTCTGGGAGTGGAAGTCCTCTCCTCTTAAAGCATGCTGGCTGGGGAATTCTGGGAGTGGAAGTCCATCCCTCTTAAACATGCTGGCTGGGGGATTCTGGGAGTGGAAGTCCACCTGTCTTAAAGCATGCTGGCTTGGGGATTCTGGGAGTGGAAGTCCTTTCCTCTTAAAGCGTGCTGGCTGGGGAATCCTGGGAGTGGAAGTCCTCTCCTCTTAAAGCATACTGACTGGGGGATTCTGGGAGTGGAAGTCCACCCCTCTTAAAGCATGCTGGCTGGGGAATTCTGGGAGTGGAAGTCCTCTCCTCTTGAAGCATGCTGGCTGGGTATTCTGGGAGTGGAAGTCCACCCCTGTTAAAGCATGCTGGCTGGGGAATTCTGGGAGTGGAAGTCCTCTCCTCTTAAAGCATGCTGGCTGGGGAATTCTGGGAGTGGAAGTCCTCCCCTCTTAAAGCATACTGACTGGGGGATTATGGGAGTGGAAGTCCTCTCCTCTTAAAGCATGCTGGCTTTGGGATTCTGGGAGTGGAAGTCCTCTCCTTTTAAAGCATGCTGACTGGGGGATTCTGGGAGTGGAAGTCCTCTCCTCTTAAAGCATACTGACTGGGGGATTCTGGGAGTGGAAGTCCACCCCTCTTAAAGCATGCTGGCTGGTTGATTCTGGGAGTGGAAGTCCTCTCCTCTTGTAGCGTACTGACTGGGGGATTCTGGGAATGGAAGTCCTTTCCTCTTAAAGCATGCTGGCTGGGGAATTCTGGGAGTGGAAGTCCACCTCACTTAAAGCATGCTGGCTGGGGGATTCTGGGAGTTGAAGTCCTCTCCCCTTAAAGCATACTAACTGTGGGATTCTGGGAGTGGAAGTCCTCTCCCCTTAAAGCATACAGACTGGGGGATTCTGGGAGTGGAATTCCTCTCCTCTTAAAGCATACTGACTGGGGGATTCTGGGAGTGGAAGTCCACCCCTCTTAAAGCATGCTGGCTGGGGGATTCTGGGAGTGGTAGTTCTCTCCTGTGAAAGCATGCTGGCTGGGGAATTCTGGGAGTGGAAGTCCTCTCCTCTTAAAGCATACTGGCTGGGGGATTCTGGGAGTGGAAGTCCTCTCCTCTTAAAGCATACTGACTGGGGGATTCTAGGAGTGGAAGTCCACCCCACTTAAAGCATTCTGGCTGGGGAATTCTGGGAGTGGAAGTCCTCTCCTCTTAAAGCATACTGACTGGGGGATTCTGGGAGTGGACGTCCACCCCTCTTAAAGCATACTGGCTGGGGGATTCTGGGAGTGGAAGTCCACCGCTCTTAAAGCATACTGACTGGGGGATTCTGGGAGTGGAAGTCCTCTCCTCTTAAAGCATGCTGGCTGGGGAATATTGGGAGAGGAAGTCCTCTCCTCTTAAAACATACTGACTGGGGGATTCTGGGAGTGGAAGTCCACCCCTCTTAAAGCATGCTGGCTGGGGGATTCTGGGAGTGGAAGTCCTCCCCTCTTAAAGCATACTGGCTGGGGGATTCTGGGAGTGGAAGTCCACCGCTCTTAAAGCATACTGACTGGGGGATTCTGGGAGTGGAAGTCCTCTCCTCTTAAAGCATGCTGGCTGGGGAATTCTCGGAGTGGAAGTCCTCTCCTCTTAAAGCATACTGACTGGGGGATTCTGGGAGTGGAAATCCATCCCTCTTAAAGCATGCTGGCTGGGGAATTCTGGGAGTGGAAGTCCTCTCCTCTTAAAGCATACTGACTGGGGGATTCTGGGAGTGGAAGTCCTCTCCTCTGAAAGCATAATGACTGGGGGATTCTGGGAGTGGAATTCCTCTCCTCTTAAAGCATACTGACTGGGGGATTCTGGGAGTGGAAGTCCACCCCTCTTAAAGCATGCTGGCTCGGGAATTCTGGGAGTGGAAGTCCTCTCCTCTTAAAGCATACTGACTGGGGGATTCTGGGAGTGGAAGTCCGCTCCTCTTAAAGCCTACTGACTGGGGGATTCTGGGAGTGGAAGTCCTCTCCTCTTAAAGCATACTGACTGGGGGATTCTGGGAGTGGAAGTCCTCTCCTTTTAAAGCATGCTGACTGGGGGATTCTGGGAGTGGAAGTCCTCTCCTCTTAAAGCATACTGACTGGGGGATTCTGGGAGTGGAAGTCCACCCCTCTTAAAGCATGCTGGCTGGTTGATTCTGGGAGTGGAAGTCCTCTCCTCTTGTAGCGTACTGACTGGGGGATTCTGGGAATGGAAGTCCTTTCCTCTTAAAGCATGCTGGCTGGGGAATTCTGGGAGTGGAAGTCCACCTCACTTAAAGCATGCTGGCTGGGGGATTCTGGGAGTTGAAGTCCTCTCCCCTTAAAGCATACTAACTGTGGGATTCTGGGAGTGGAAGTCCTCTCCCCTTAAAGCATACAGACTGGGGGATTCTGGGAGTGGAATTCCTCTCCTCTTAAAGCATACTGACTGGGGGATTCTGGGAGTGGAAGTCCACCCCTCTTAAAGCATGCTGGCTGGGGGATTCTGGGAGTGGTAGTTCTCTCCTGTGAAAGCATGCTGGCTGGGGAATTCTGGGAGTGGAAGTCCTCTCCTCTTAAAGCATACTGGCTGGGGGATTCTGGGAGTGGAAGTCCTCTCCTCTTAAAGCATACTGACTGGGGGATTCTAGGAGTGGAAGTCCACCCCACTTAAAGCATTCTGGCTGGGGAATTCTGGGAGTGGAAGTCCTCTCCTCTTAAAGCATACTGACTGGGGGATTCTGGGAGTGGACGTCCACCCCTCTTAAAGCATACTGGCTGGGGGATTCTGGGAGTGGAAGTCCACCGCTCTTAAAGCATACTGACTGGGGGATTCTGGGAGTGGAAGTCCTCTCCTCTTAAAGCATGCTGGCTGGGGAATATTGGGAGAGGAAGTCCTCTCCTCTTAAAACATACTGACTGGGGGATTCTGGGAGTGGAAGTCCACCCCTCTTAAAGCATGCTGGCTGGGGGATTCTGGGAGTGGAAGTCCTTTCCTCTTAAAGCATGCTGGCTGGGGAATTCTGGGAGTGGAAGTCCACCCCACTTGTAGCGTACTGACTGGGGGATTCTGGGAATGGAAGTCCTTTCCTCTTAAAGCATGCTGGCTGGGGGATTCTGGGAGTGGAAGTCCTTTCCTCTTAAAGCATGCTGGCTGGGGAATTCTGGGAGTGGAAGTCCACCCCACTTGTAGCGTACTGACTGGGGGATTCTGGGAATGGAAGTCCTTTCCTCTTAAAGCATGCTGGCTGGGGGATTCTGGGAGTGGAAGTCCTCTCCTCTTAAAGCATACTGTCTGGAGGATTCTGGGAGTGGAAGTCCACCCCTCTTAAAGCATGCTGGCTGGGGAATTCTGGGAGTGGAAGTCCTCTCCTCTTGTAGCGTACTGACTGGGGGATTCTGGGAATGGAAGTCCTTTCCTCTTAAAGCATGCTGGCTGGGGGATTCTGGGAGTGGAAGTCCTCTCCTCTTAAAGCATACTGTCTGGAGGATTCTGGGAGTGGAAGTCCACCCCTCTTAAAGCATGCTGGCTGGGGAATTCTGGGAGTGGAAGTCCTCTCCTCTTGTAGCGTACTGACTGGGGGATTCTGGGAATGGAAGTCCTTTCCTCTTAAAGCACGCTGGCTGGGGAATTCTGGGAGTGGAAGTCCACCCCTGTTAAAGCATGCTGGCTGGGCAATTCTGGGAATTGAAGTCCTCTCCTCTTAAAGCATGATGGCTGGGGGATTCTGGGAGTGGAATTCCTCTCCTCTTAAAGCATACTGACTGAGGGATTCTGGGAGTGGAAGTCCTCTCCTCTTAAAGCATGCTGGCTGGGGAATTCTGGGAATTGAAGTCCTCTCCTCTTAAAGCATACTGACTGGGGGATTCTGGGTGTGGAAGTCCACCCCTCTTAAAGCATACTGACTGGGGGATTCTGGGAGTGGAAGTCCATCCCTCTTAAAGCATGCTGGCTGGGGGATTCTGGGAGTTGAAGTCCACCCCTCTTAAAGCATGCTGGCTGGGGGATTCTGGGAGTGGAAGTCCTCTCCTCTTAAAGCATGCTGGCTGGGGGATTCTGGGAGTGGAAGTCCTCTCCTCTTAAAGCATACTGTCTGGAGGATTCTGGGAGTGGAAGTCCACCCCTCTTAAAGCATGCTGGCTGGGGAATTCTGGGAGTGGATGTCCTCTCCTCTTGTAGCGTACTGACTGGGGGATTCTGGGAATGGAAGTCCTTTCCTCTTAAAGCATGCTGGCTGGGGAATTCTGGGAGTGGAAGTCCACCCCACTTAAAGCATGCTGGCTGGGGAATTCTGGGAGTGGAAGTCCTCTCCTCTTAAAGCATACTGACTGGGGGATTCCGGGAGTGGAAGTCCTCTCCTCTTAAAGCATACTGACTGGGGGATTCTGGGAGTGGAAGTCCTTTCCTCTTAAAGCATGCTGGCTGGGGAATTCTGGGAGTGGAAGTCCACCCCACTTGTAGCGTACTTACTGGGGGATTCTGGGAATGGAAGTCCTTTCCTCTTAAAGCATGCTGGCTGGGGGATTCTGGGAGTGGAAGTCCTCTCCTCTTAAAGCATACTGTCTGGAGGATTCTGGGAGTGGAAGTCCACCCCTCTTAAAGCATGCTGGCTGGGGAATTCTGGGAGTGGAAGTCCTCTCCTCTTGTAGCGTACTGACTGGGGGATTCTGGGAATGGAAGTCCTTTCCTCTTAAAGCATACTGTCTGGAGGATTCTGGGAGTGGAAGTCCACCCCTCTTAAAGCATGCTGGCTGGGGAATTCTGGGAGTGGAAGTCCTCTCCTCTTGTAGCGTACTGACTGGGGGATTCTGGGAATGGAAGTCCTTTCCTCTTAAAGCACGCTGGCTGGGGAATTCTGGGAGTGGAAGTCCACCCCTGTTAAAGCATGCTGGCTGGGCAATTCTGGGAATTGAAGTCCTCTCCTCTTAAAGCATGATGGCTGGGGGATTCTGGGAGTGGAATTCCTCTCCTCTTAAAGCATACTGACTGAGGGATTCTGGGAGTGGAAGTCCTCTCCTCTTAAAGCATGCTGGCTGGGGAATTCTGGGAATTGAAGTCCTCTCCTCTTAAAGCATACTGACTGGGGGATTCTGGGTGTGGAAGTCCACCCCTCTTAAAGCATACTGACTGGGGGATTCTGGGAGTGGAAGTCCATCCCTCTTAAAGCATGCTGGCTGGGGGATTCTGGGAGTTGAAGTCCACCCCTCTTAAAGCATGCTGGCTGGGGGATTCTGGGAGTGGAAGTCCTCTCCTCTTAAAGCATGCTGGCTGGGGGAATCTGGGAGTGGAAGTCCTCTCCTCTTAAAGCATACTGTCTGGAGGATTCTGGGAGTGGAAGTCCACCCCTCTTAAAGCATGCTGGCTGGGGAATTCTGGGAGTGGAAGTCCTCTCCTCTTGTAGCGTACTGACTGGGGGATTCTGGGAATGGAAGTCCTTTCCTCTTAAAGCATGCTGGCTGGGGAATTCTGGGAGTGGAAGTCCACCCCACTTAAAGCATGCTGGCTGGGGAATTCTGGGAGTGGAAGTCCTCTCCTCTTAAAGCATACTGACTGGGGGATTCTGGGAGTGGAAGTCCTTTCCTCTTAAAGCATGCTGGCTGGGGAATTCTGGGAGTGGAAGTCCACCCCACTTAAAGCATGCTGGCTGGGGAATTCTGGGAGTGGAAGTCCTCTCCTCTTAAAGCATACTGACTGGGGGATTCTGGGAGTGGAAGTCCTTTCCTCTTAAAGCATGCTGGCTGGGGAATTCTGGGAGTGGAAGTCCACCCCTCTTGTAGCGTACTGACTGGGGGATTCTGGGAATGGAAGTCCTTTCCTCTTAAAGCATGCTGGCTGGGGGATTCTGGGAGTGGAAGTCCTCTCCTCTTAAAGCATACTGTCTGGAGGATTCTGGGAGTGGAAGTCCACCCCTCTTAAAGCATGCTGGCTGGGGAATTCTGGGAGTGGAAGTCCTCTCCTCTTGTAGCGTACTGACTGGGGGATTCTGGGAATGGAAGTCCTTTCCTCTTAAAGCACGCTGGCTGGGGAATTCTGGGAGTGGAAGTCCACCCCACTTAAAGCATGCTGGCTGGGGAATTCTGGGAGTGGAAGTCCTCTCCTCTTAAAGCATACTGACTGGGGGATTCCGGGAGTGGAAGTCCTTTCCTCTTAAAGCATACTGACTGGGGGATTCTGGGAGTGGAAGTCCTTTCCTCTTAAAGCATGCTGGCTGGGGAATTCTGGGAGTGGAAGTCCTCTCCTCTTGTAGCGTACTGACTGGGGGATTCTGGGAATGGAAGTCCTTTCCTCTTAAAGCATGCTGGCTGGGGAATTCTGGGAGTGGAAGTCCACCCCACTTAAAGCATGCTGGCTGGGGAATTCTGGGAGTGGAAGTCCACCCCTCTTAAAGCATACTGACTGGGGGATTCCGTGAGTGGAAGTCCTCTCCTCTTAAAGCATACTGACTGGGGGATTCTGGGAGTGGAAGTCCTTTCCTCTTAAAGCATGCTGGCCTGGGAATTCTGGGAGTGGAAGTCCACCCCTCTTAAAGCATGCTGGCTGGGGAATTCTGGAAGTCCTCTCCTCTTAAAGCATGCTGGCTGGAGAATTCAGGGAGTGGAAGTCCTCTCCTCTTAAAGCATACTGACTGGGGGATTCTGGGAGTGGAAGTCCTCTCCTCTTAAAGCATACTGACTGGGGGATTCTGGGAGTGGAAGTCCTCTCCTCTTAAAGCATACTGACTGGGGGATTCTGGGAGTGGAAGTCCTCTCCTCTTAAAGCATACTGACTTAGGGATTCTGGGAGTGGAAGTCCTGTCCTCTTAAAGCATGCTGGCTGGGGTATTCTGGGAGTGGAGGTCCACCCGTCTTAAAGCATGCTGGCTTGGGGATTCTGGGAGTGGAAGTTCTCTCCTCTTAAAGCATGATGACTGGGGGATTCTGGGAGTGGAAGTCCTCTCCTCTTAAAGCATACTGACTGGGGGATTCTGGGAGTGGAAGTCCACCCCTCTTAAAGCATGCTTGCTGGGGAATTCTGGAAGTCCTCTCCTCTTAAAGCATGCTGGCTGGGGAATTCTGGGAGTGGAAGTCCTCTCCTCTTAAAGCATACTGACTGGGGGATTCTGGGAGTGGAAGTCCTCTCCTCTTAAAGCATACTGTCTGGAGGATTCTGGGAGTGGAAGTCCACCCCTCTTAAAGCATGCTGGCTGGGGAATTCTGGGAGTGGAGGTCCTCTCCTCTTGTAGCGTACTGACTGGGGGATTCTGGGAATGGAAGTCCTTTCCTCTTAAAGCATGCTGGCTGGGGAATTGTGGGAGTGGAAGTCCACCCCTGTTAAAGCATGCTGGCTGGGGAATTCTGGGAGTGGAAGTCCTCTCCTCTTAAAGCATACTGACTGGGGGATTCTGGGAGTGGAAGTCCACCCCTCTTAAAGCATGCTGGCTGGGGAATTCTGGGAGTCGGAGTCCATCCCTCTTAAGGTATGCAGACTGGGGGATTCTGGGAGACGAACTCCACCCCTCTTAAAGCATGATGGCTGGGGAATTCTGGGAGTGGAAGTCCTCTCCTCTTAAAGCATACTGACTGAGGGATTCTGGGAGTGGAAGTCCTCTCCTCTTAAAGCATGCTGGCTGGGGAATTCTGGGAATTGAAGTCCTCTCCTCTTAAAGCATACTGACTGGGGGATTCTGGGAGTGGAAGTCCTTTCCTCTTAAAGCATACTGACTTGGGGATTCTGGGAGTGGAAGTCCACCCCTCTTAAAGCATACTGACTGGGGGATTCTGGGAGTGGAAGTCCTCTCCTCTTAAAGCATACTGACTGGGGGATTCTGGGTGTGGAAGTCCACCCCTCTTAAAGCATACTGACTGGGGGATTCTGGGAGTGGAAGTCCATCCCTCTTAAAACATACTGACTGGGGGATTCTGGGAGTGGAAGTCCTCTCTTAAAGCATACTGACTGGGGGATTCTGGGTGTGGAAGTCCAACCCTCTTAAAGCATACTGACTGGGGAATTCTGGGAGTGGAAGTCCACCTCTCTTAAAGCATACTGACTGGGGGATTCTGGGTGTGGAAGTCCTCTCCTCTTAAAGCATACTGAGTGGGGGATTCTGGGTGTGGAAGTCCACCCCTCTTAAAGCATACTGACTGGGGGATTCTGGGAGTGGAAGTCCATCCCTCTTAAAGCATGCTGACTGGGGGATTCTGGGAGTGGAAGTCCATCCCTCTTAAAACATACTGACTGGGGGATTCTGGGAGTGGAAGTCCTCTCCTCTTAAAGCATACTGACTGGGGGATTCTGGGTGTGGAAGTCCACCCCTCTTAAAGCATACTGACTGGGGAATTCTGGGAGTGGAAGTCCACCTCTCTTAAAGCATACTGACTGGGGGATTCTGGGTGTGGAAGTCCTCTCCTCTTAAAGCATACTGAATGGGGGATTCTGGGTGTGGAAGTCCACCCCTCTTAAAGCATGCTGGCTGGGGGATTCTGGGAGTGGAAGTCCTCTCCTCTTAAAGCATGCTGGCTGGGGAATTCTGGGAGTGGAAGTTCATCCCTCTTAAACATGCTGGCTGGGGGATTCTGGGAGTGGAAGTCCACCTCTCTTAAAGCATGCTGGCTTGGTTATTCTGGGAGTGGAAGTCCTCTCCTCTTAAACCATACTGACTGGGGGATTCTGGGAGTAGAAGTCCACCCCTCTTAAAGCATGCTGGCTCGTTGATTCTGGGAGTGGAAGTCCTTTCCTCTTAAAGCATGCTGGCTGTGGAATTCTGGTTGTGGAAGTCCTCTCCTCTTAAAGCATACTGACTGGGGAATTCTGGGAGTGGAAGTCCACCCCTCTTAAAGCATGCTGGCTGGGGAATTCTGGGAGTGGAAGTCCTCTCCTCTTGAAGCATGCTGGCTGGGAATTCTGGGAGTGGAAGTCCACCCCTGTTAAAGCATGCTGGTTGGGGAATTCTGGGAGTGGAAGTCCACCTCTCTTAAAGCATGCTGGCTGGGGGATTCTGGGAGTGGAAGTCCTCTCCTCTTAAAGCATACTGACTGGGGGATTCTGGGAGTGGAAGTCCTCCCCTCTTAAAGCATGCTGGCTGGGGGATTCTGGGAGTGGAAGTCCTCACCTCTTAAAGCATACTGGCTGGGGGATTCTGGGAGTGGAAGTCCACCGCTCTTAAAGCATACTGACTGGGGGATTCTGGGAGTGGAAGTCCTCTCCTCTTAAAGCATGCTGGCTGGGGAATTTTGGGAGTGGAAGTCCTCTCCTCTTAAAGCATACTGACTGGGGGATTCTGGGAGTGGAAATCCATCCCTCTTAAAGCATGCTGGCTGGGGAATTCTGGGAGTGGAAGTCCTCTCCTCTTAAAGCATACTGACTGGGGGATTCTGGGAGTGGAAGTCCTCTCCTCTGAAAGCATAATGACTGGGGGATTCTGGGAGTGGAAGTCCTCTCCTCTTACAGCATACTGACTGGGGGATTCGGGGAGTGGAAGTCCACCCCACTTAAAACATGCTGGCTGGGGAGTTCTGGGAGTGGAAGTCCACCCCTGTTAAAGCATGCTGGCTGGGCAATTCTGGGAATTGAAGTCCTCTCCTCTTAAAGCATGATGGCTGGGGGATTCTGGGAGTGGAATTCCTCTCCTCTTAAAGCATACTGACTGAGGGATTCTGGGAGTGGAAGTCCTCTCCTCTTAAAGCATGCTGGCTGGGGAATTCTGGGAATTGAAGTCCTCTCCTCTTAAAGCATACTGACTGGGGGATTCTGGGTGTGGAAGTCCACCCCTCTTAAAGCATACTGACTGGGGGATTCTGGGAGTGGAAGTCCATCCCTCTTAAAGCATGCTGGCTGGGGGATTCTGGGAGTTGAAGTCCACCCCTCTTAAAGCATGCTGGCTGGGGGATTCTGGGAGTGGAAGTCCTCTCCTCTTAAAGCATGCTGGCTGGGGGATTCTGGGAGTGGAAGTCCTCTCCTCTTAAAGCATACTGTCTGGAGGATTCTGGGAGTGGAAGTCCACCCCTCTTAAAGCATGCTGGCTGGGGAATTCTGGGAGTGGAAGTCCTCTCCTCTTGTAGCGTACTGACTGGGGGATTCTGGGAATGGAAGTCCTTTCCTCTTAAAGCATGCTGGCTGGGGAATTCTGGGAGTGGAAGTCCACCCCACTTAAAGCATGCTGGCTGGGGAATTCTGGGAGTGGAAGTCCTCTCCTCTTAAAGCATACTGACTGGGGGATTCTGGGAGTGGAAGTCCTTTCCTCTTAAAGCATGCTGGCTGGGGAATTCTGGGAGTGGAAGTCCACCCCACTTAAAGCATGCTGGCTGGGGAATTCTGGGAGTGGAAGTCCTCTCCTCTTAAAGCATACTGACTGGGGGATTCTGGGAGTGGAAGTCCTTTCCTCTTAAAGCATGCTGGCTGGGGAATTCTGGGAGTGGAAGTCCACCCCTCTTGTAGCGTACTGACTGGGGGATTCTGGGAATGGAAGTCCTTTCCTCTTAAAGCATGCTGGCTGGGGGATTCTGGGAGTGGAAGTCCTCTCCTCTTAAAGCATACTGTCTGGAGGATTCTGGGAGTGGAAGTCCACCCCTCTTAAAGCATGCTGGCTGGGGAATTCTGGGAGTGGAAGTCCTCTCCTCTTGTAGCGTACTGACTGGGGGATTCTGGGAATGGAAGTCCTTTCCTCTTAAAGCACGCTGGCTGGGGAATTCTGGGAGTGGAAGTCCACCCCACTTAAAGCATGCTGGCTGGGGAATTCTGGGAGTGGAAGTCCTCTCCTCTTAAAGCATACTGACTGGGGGATTCCGGGAGTGGAAGTCCTTTCCTCTTAAAGCATACTGACTGGGGGATTCTGGGAGTGGAAGTCCTTTCCTCTTAAAGCATGCTGGCTGGGGAATTCTGGGAGTGGAAGTCCTCTCCTCTTGTAGCGTACTGACTGGGGGATTCTGGGAATGGAAGTCCTTTCCTCTTAAAGCATGCTGGCTGGGGAATTCTGGGAGTGGAAGTCCACCCCACTTAAAGCATGCTGGCTGGGGAATTCTGGGAGTGGAAGTCCACCCCTCTTAAAGCATACTGACTGGGGGATTCCGTGAGTGGAAGTCCTCTCCTCTTAAAGCATACTGACTGGGGGATTCTGGGAGTGGAAGTCCTTTCCTCTTAAAGCATGCTGGCCTGGGAATTCTGGGAGTGGAAGTCCACCCCTCTTAAAGCATGCTGGCTGGGGAATTCTGGAAGTCCTCTCCTCTTAAAGCATGCTGGCTGGAGAATTCAGGGAGTGGAAGTCCTCTCCTCTTAAAGCATACTGACTGGGGGATTCTGGGAGTGGAAGTCCTCTCCTCTTAAAGCATACTGACTGGGGGATTCTGGGAGTGGAAGTCCTCTCCTCTTAAAGCATACTGACTGGGGGATTCTGGGAGTGGAAGTCCTCTCCTCTTAAAGCATACTGACTTAGGGATTCTGGGAGTGGAAGTCCTGTCCTCTTAAAGCATGCTGGCTGGGGTATTCTGGGAGTGGAGGTCCACCCGTCTTAAAGCATGCTGGCTTGGGGATTCTGGGAGTGGAAGTTCTCTCCTCTTAAAGCATGATGACTGGGGGATTCTGGGAGTGGAAGTCCTCTCCTCTTAAAGCATACTGACTGGGGGATTCTGGGAGTGGAAGTCCACCCCTCTTAAAGCATGCTTGCTGGGGAATTCTGGAAGTCCTCTCCTCTTAAAGCATGCTGGCTGGGGAATTCTGGGAGTGGAAGTCCTCTCCTCTTAAAGCATACTGACTGGGGGATTCTGGGAGTGGAAGTCCTCTCCTCTTAAAGCATACTGTCTGGAGGATTCTGGGAGTGGAAGTCCACCCCTCTTAAAGCATGCTGGCTGGGGAATTCTGGGAGTGGAGGTCCTCTCCTCTTGTAGCGTACTGACTGGGGGATTCTGGGAATGGAAGTCCTTTCCTCTTAAAGCATGCTGGCTGGGGAATTGTGGGAGTGGAAGTCCACCCCTGTTAAAGCATGCTGGCTGGGGAATTCTGGGAGTGGAAGTCCTCTCCTCTTAAAGCATACTGACTGGGGGATTCTGGGAGTGGAAGTCCACCCCTCTTAAAGCATGCTGGCTGGGGAATTCTGGGAGTCGGAGTCCATCCCTCTTAAGGTATGCAGACTGGGGGATTCTGGGAGACGAACTCCACCCCTCTTAAAGCATGATGGCTGGGGAATTCTGGGAGTGGAAGTCCTCTCCTCTTAAAGCATACTGACTGAGGGATTCTGGGAGTGGAAGTCCTCTCCTCTTAAAGCATGCTGGCTGGGGAATTCTGGGAATTGAAGTCCTCTCCTCTTAAAGCATACTGACTGGGGGATTCTGGGAGTGGAAGTCCTTTCCTCTTAAAGCATACTGACTTGGGGATTCTGGGAGTGGAAGTCCACCCCTCTTAAAGCATACTGACTGGGGGATTCTGGGAGTGGAAGTCCTCTCCTCTTAAAGCATACTGACTGGGGGATTCTGGGTGTGGAAGTCCACCCCTCTTAAAGCATACTGACTGGGGGATTCTGGGAGTGGAAGTCCATCCCTCTTAAAACATACTGACTGGGGGATTCTGGGAGTGGAAGTCCTCTCTTAAAGCATACTGACTGGGGGATTCTGGGTGTGGAAGTCCAACCCTCTTAAAGCATACTGACTGGGGAATTCTGGGAGTGGAAGTCCACCTCTCTTAAAGCATACTGACTGGGGGATTCTGGGTGTGGAAGTCCTCTCCTCTTAAAGCATACTGAGTGGGGGATTCTGGGTGTGGAAGTCCACCCCTCTTAAAGCATACTGACTGGGGGATTCTGGGAGTGGAAGTCCATCCCTCTTAAAGCATGCTGACTGGGGGATTCTGGGAGTGGAAGTCCATCCCTCTTAAAACATACTGACTGGGGGATTCTGGGAGTGGAAGTCCTCTCCTCTTAAAGCATACTGACTGGGGGATTCTGGGTGTGGAAGTCCACCCCTCTTAAAGCATACTGACTGGGGAATTCTGGGAGTGGAAGTCCACCTCTCTTAAAGCATACTGACTGGGGGATTCTGGGTGTGGAAGTCCTCTCCTCTTAAAGCATACTGAATGGGGGATTCTGGGTGTGGAAGTCCACCCCTCTTAAAGCATGCTGGCTGGGGGATTCTGGGAGTGGAAGTCCTCTCCTCTTAAAGCATGCTGGCTGGGGAATTCTGGGAGTGGAAGTTCATCCCTCTTAAACATGCTGGCTGGGGGATTCTGGGATTGGAAGTCCACCTCTCTTAAAGCATGCTGGCTTGGTTATTCTGGGAGTGGAAGTCCTCTCCTCTTAAACCATACTGACTGGGGGATTCTGGGAGTAGAAGTCCACCCCTCTTAAAGCATGCTGGCTCGTTGATTCTGGGAGTGGAAGTCCTTTCCTCTTAAAGCATGCTGGCTGTGGAATTCTGGTTGTGGAAGTCCTCTCCTCTTAAAGCATACTGACTGGGGAATTCTGGGAGTGGAAGTCCACCCCTCTTAAAGCATGCTGGCTGGGGAATTCTGGGAGTGGAAGTCCTCTCCTCTTGAAGCATGCTGGCTGGGAATTCTGGGAGTGGAAGTCCACCCCTGTTAAAGCATGCTGGTTGGGGAATTCTGGGAGTGGAAGTCCACCTCTCTTAAAGCATGCTGGCTGGGGGATTCTGGGAGTGGAAGTCCTCTCCTCTTAAAGCATACTGACTGGGGGATTCTGGGAGTGGAAGTCCTCCCCTCTTAAAGCATGCTGGCTGGGGGATTCTGGGAGTGGAAGTCCTCACCTCTTAAAGCATACTGGCTGGGGGATTCTGGGAGTGGAAGTCCACCGCTCTTAAAGCATACTGACTGGGGGATTCTGGGAGTGGAAGTCCTCTCCTCTTAAAGCATGCTGGCTGGGGAATTTTGGGAGTGGAAGTCCTCTCCTCTTAAAGCATACTGACTGGGGGATTCTGGGAGTGGAAATCCATCCCTCTTAAAGCATGCTGGCTGGGGAATTCTGGGAGTGGAAGTCCTCTCCTCTTAAAGCATACTGACTGGGGGATTCTGGGAGTGGAAGTCCTCTCCTCTGAAAGCATAATGACTGGGGGATTCTGGGAGTGGAAGTCCTCTCCTCTTACAGCATACTGACTGGGGGATTCGGGGAGTGGAAGTCCACCCCACTTAAAACATGCTGGCTGGGGAGTTCTGGGAGTTGGAGTACATCCCTCTTAAAGAATGGTGGCTGGGGGATTCTGGGAGTTGGAGTCCATCCCTCTTAAAGAATGGTGGCTGGGGGATTGTGGGAGTGGAAGTCCACCCCTCTTAAAGCATGCTGGCTGGGGAATTCTGGGAGTGGAAGTCCACCCCTGTTAAAGCATGCTGGCTGGGGAATTCTGGGAGTGGAAGTCCTCTCCTCTTAAAGCATACTGACTGGGGGATTCTGGGAGTGGAAGTCCACCCCTCTTAAGGTGTGCAGACTGGGGGATTCTGGGAGACGAACTCCACCCCTCTTAAAGCATGCCGGCAGGGGAATTCTGGGAGTTGGAGTCCACCCCTCTTAAAGCATGCTGGCTGGGGGATTCTGGGAGTGGAAGTCCTCTCCTCTTAAAGCATGTTGGCTGGGGAATTCTGGGAGTGGACGTCCTCCCCTCTTAAAGCATACTGACTGGGGGATTATGGGAGTGGAAGTCCTCTCCTCTTAAAGCATGCTGGCTTGGGGATTCTGGGAGTGGAAGTCCTCTCCTTTTAAAGCATGCTGACTGGGGGATTCTGGGAGTGGAAGTCCTCTCCTCTTAAAGCATACTGACTGGGGGATTCTGGGAGTGGAAGTCCACCCCTCTTAAAGCATGCTGCCTGGTTGATTCTGGGAGTGGAAATCCTCTCCTCTTGTAGCGTACTGACTGGGGGATTCTGGGAATGGAAATCCTTTCCTGTTAAAGCATGCTGGCTGGGGAATTCTGGGAGTGGAAGTCCACCTCACTTAAAGCATGCTGGCTGGGGGATTCTGGGAGTGGAAGTCCTCTCCTCTTAAAGCATACTGACTGGGGGATTCTGGGAGTGGAAGTCCACCCCTCTTAAAGCATACTGACTGGGGGATTCTGGGAGTGGAAGTCCACCCCTCTTAAAGCATGCTGGCTGGGGGATTCTGTGAGTGGTAGTTCTCTCCTGTTAAAGCATGCTGGCTGGGGAATTCTGGGAGTGGAAGTCCTCTCCTCTTAAAGCATACTGGCTGCGGGATTCTGGGAGTGGAAGTCCTCTCCTCTTAAAGCATACTGACTGGGGGATTCTGGGAGTGGAAGTCCACCCCTCTTAAAGCATGCTGGCTGGGGGATTCTGGGAGTGGAAGTCCTCTCCTCTTAAAGCATGCTGGCTGGGGAATTCTGGGAGTGGAAGTCCATCCCTCTTAAACATGCTGGCTGGGGGATTCTGGGAGTGGAAGTCCACCTGTCTTAAAGCATGCTGGCTTGGGGATTCTGGGAGTGGAAGTCCTTTCCTCTTAAAGCGTGCTGGCTGGGGAATCCTGGGAGTGGAAGTCCTCTCCTCTTAAAGCATACTGACTGGGGGATTCTGGGAGTGGAAGTCCACCCCTCTTAAAGCATGCTGGCTGGGGAATTCTGGGAGTGGAAGTCCTCTCCTCTTGAAGCATGCTGGCTGGGTATTCTGGGAGTGGAAGTCCACCCCTGTTAAAGCATGCTGGCTGGGGAATTCTGGGAGTGGAAGTCCTCTCCTCTTAAAGCATGCTGGCTGGGGAATTCTGGGAGTGGAAGTCCTCCCCTCTTAAAGCATACTGACTGGGGGATTATGGGAGTGGAAGTCCTCTCCTCTTAAAGCATGCTGGCTTTGGGATTCTGGGAGTGGAAGTCCTCTCCTTTTAAAGCATGCTGACTGGGGGATTCTGGGAGTGGAAGTCCTCTCCTCTTAAAGCATACTGACTGGGGGATTCTGGGAGTGGAAGTCCACCCCTCTTAAAGCATGCTGGCTGGTTGATTCTGGGAGTGGAAGTCCTCTCCTCTTGTAGCGTACTGACTGGGGGATTCTGGGAATGGAAGTCCTTTCCTCTTAAAGCATGCTGGCTGGGGAATTCTGGGAGTGGAAGTCCACCTCACTTAAAGCATGCTGGCTGGGGGATTCTGGGAGTTGAAGTCCTCTCCCCTTAAAGCATACTAACTGTGGGATTCTGGGAGTGGAAGTCCTCTCCCCTTAAAGCATACAGACTGGGGGATTCTGGGAGTGGAATTCCTCTCCTCTTAAAGCATACTGACTGGGGGATTCTGGGAGTGGAAGTCCACCCCTCTTAAAGCATGCTGGCTGGGGGATTCTGGGAGTGGTAGTTCTCTCCTGTGAAAGCATGCTGGCTGGGGAATTCTGGGAGTGGAAGTCCTCTCCTCTTAAAGCATACTGGCTGGGGGATTCTGGGAGTGGAAGTCCTCTCCTCTTAAAGCATACTGACTGGGGGATTCTAGGAGTGGAAGTCCACCCCACTTAAAGCATTCTGGCTGGGGAATTCTGGGAGTGGAAGTCCTCTCCTCTTAAAGCATACTGACTGGGGGATTCTGGGAGTGGACGTCCACCCCTCTTAAAGCATACTGGCTGGGGGATTCTGGGAGTGGAAGTCCACCGCTCTTAAAGCATACTGACTGGGGGATTCTGGGAGTGGAAGTCCTCTCCTCTTAAAGCATGCTGGCTGGGGAATATTGGGAGAGGAAGTCCTCTCCTCTTAAAACATACTGACTGGGGGATTCTGGGAGTGGAAGTCCACCCCTCTTAAAGCATGCTGGCTGGGGGATTCTGGGAGTGGAAGTCCTCCCCTCTTAAAGCATACTGGCTGGGGGATTCTGGGAGTGGAAGTCCACCGCTCTTAAAGCATACTGACTGGGGGATTCTGGGAGTGGAAGTCCTCTCCTCTTAAAGCATGCTGGCTGGGGAATTCTCGGAGTGGAAGTCCTCTCCTCTTAAAGCATACTGACTGGGGGATTCTGGGAGTGGAAATCCATCCCTCTTAAAGCATGCTGGCTGGGGAATTCTGGGAGTGGAAGTCCTCTCCTCTTAAAGCATACTGACTGGGGGATTCTGGGAGTGGAAGTCCTCTCCTCTGAAAGCATAATGACTGGGGGATTCTGGGAGTGGAATTCCTCTCCTCTTAAAGCATACTGACTGGGGGATTCTGGGAGTGGAAGTCCACCCCTCTTAAAGCATGCTGGCTCGGGAATTCTGGGAGTGGAAGTCCTCTCCTCTTAAAGCATACTGACTGGGGGATTCTGGGAGTGGAAGTCCGCTCCTCTTAAAGCCTACTGACTGGGGGATTCTGGGAGTGGAAGTCCTCTCCTCTTAAAGCATACTGACTGGGGGATTCTGGGAGTGGAAGTCCTCTCCTTTTAAAGCATGCTGACTGGGGGATTCTGGGAGTGGAAGTCCTCTCCTCTTAAAGCATACTGACTGGGGGATTCTGGGAGTGGAAGTCCACCCCTCTTAAAGCATGCTGGCTGGTTGATTCTGGGAGTGGAAGTCCTCTCCTCTTGTAGCGTACTGACTGGGGGATTCTGGGAATGGAAGTCCTTTCCTCTTAAAGCATGCTGGCTGGGGAATTCTGGGAGTGGAAGTCCACCTCACTTAAAGCATGCTGGCTGGGGGATTCTGGGAGTTGAAGTCCTCTCCCCTTAAAGCATACTAACTGTGGGATTCTGGGAGTGGAAGTCCTCTCCCCTTAAAGCATACAGACTGGGGGATTCTGGGAGTGGAATTCCTCTCCTCTTAAAGCATACTGACTGGGGGATTCTGGGAGTGGAAGTCCACCCCTCTTAAAGCATGCTGGCTGGGGGATTCTGGGAGTGGTAGTTCTCTCCTGTGAAAGCATGCTGGCTGGGGAATTCTGGGAGTGGAAGTCCTCTCCTCTTAAAGCATACTGGCTGGGGGATTCTGGGAGTGGAAGTCCTCTCCTCTTAAAGCATACTGACTGGGGGATTCTAGGAGTGGAAGTCCACCCCACTTAAAGCATTCTGGCTGGGGAATTCTGGGAGTGGAAGTCCTCTCCTCTTAAAGCATACTGACTGGGGGATTCTGGGAGTGGACGTCCACCCCTCTTAAAGCATACTGGCTGGGGGATTCTGGGAGTGGAAGTCCACCGCTCTTAAAGCATACTGACTGGGGGATTCTGGGAGTGGAAGTCCTCTCCTCTTAAAGCATGCTGGCTGGGGAATATTGGGAGAGGAAGTCCTCTCCTCTTAAAACATACTGACTGGGGGATTCTGGGAGTGGAAGTCCACCCCTCTTAAAGCATGCTGGCTGGGGGATTCTGGGAGTGGAAGTCCTCCCCTCTTAAAGCATACTGGCTGGGGGATTCTGGGAGTGGAAGTCCACCGCTCTTAAAGCATACTGACTGGGGGATTCTGGGAGTGGAAGTCCTCTCCTCTTAAAGCATGCTGGCTGGGGAATTCTCGGAGTGGAAGTCCTCTCCTCTTAAAGCATACTGACTGGGGGATTCTGGGAGTGGAAATCCATCCCTCTTAAAGCATGCTGGCTGGGGAATTCTGGGAGTGGAAGTCCTCTCCTCTTAAAGCATACTGACTGGGGGATTCTGGGAGTGGAAGTCCTCTCCTCTGAAAGCATAATGACTGGGGGATTCTGGGAGTGGAATTCCTCTCCTCTTAAAGCATACTGACTGGGGGATTCTGGGAGTGGAAGTCCACCCCTCTTAAAGCATGCTGGCTCGGGAATTCTGGGAGTGGAAGTCCTCTCCTCTTAAAGCATACTGACTGGGGGATTCTGGGAGTGGAAGTCCTCTCCTCTTAAAGCCTACTGACTGGGGGATTCTGGGAGTGGAAGTCCTCTCCTCTTAAAGCATACTGACTGGGGGATTCTGGGAGTGGAAGTCCACCCCACTTAAAATATGCTGGCTGGGGAGTTCTGGGAGTTGGAGTCCATCCCTCTTAAAGAATGGTGGCTGGGGGATTGTGGGAGTGGAAGTCCACCCCTCTTAAAGCATGCTGGTTGGAGGATTCTGGGAGTGGAGGTCCTCTCTTCTTAAAGCATGCTGGCTGGGGAATTCTGGGAGTTGTAGTCCATCCCTCTTAAAGCATGCTGGCTGGGGGATTCTGGGAGTTGGAGTCCAGACCTCTTAAAGCATGCCAGCTGGGGGATTCTGGGAGTTGGAATCCAGCCCTCTTAAAGCATGCCAGCTGGGGGATTCTGGGAGTTGGAGTCCATCTCTCTTAAAGCATGCTGGCTGGGGGATTCTGGGAGTCCATCCCACTTAAGGCATGCCAGCTGCTTTAAGTGGGATGGATTCCAACTCCCAGAATTCCCCAGAAGTGACAAAGTGACACAAACCTGAATCGATCCAGCATAAAACCATAAAAAGCTTCCGAGGGACAAAGCAGCCCCATAAAATTTAGAACGCATGGCTTGCAAACAGATTTATTTTTCTTCATTTTTTAGAAAAGTTCCTTTTTCTAAGTGTTTTTTCATTGTTCCTTTATAAGTGTCACCAGCTCTCTGCGCAGCCCAAAGGAAGGACACTGATGAATCTCGGAATTCGCATTCGGCTCGGCTTCTTGAATTTTTACACCGGGGGAGGATCAGAAGATGGGGAGATTATATAAAAGGTACATTATTAAAAAATAATAATCCAGAAATTATCGGTGCTCAGTCGCTGGAGGGTTTTTAAGGGAGATTGGACAGCTGTTTGTCAGGGATGGTATAAGATCTCCTGCTCGAGCAGGAGGTTTGGCTAGATGACCTCAGAGGTCCGTTTTAACTCTGTTATTGTTATTTTGAGAAGGGAATTGGACTAGATGACCTCCAAGGTCCCTTCAAACGCTGTGATTCTGTAAGGTTCCTCTGCTCCAGCAGGGGGTTTGACTAGATGACCTCTGAGGTCCCTTCCAACTCCTTTTGTTCTGAAAGGGTCTCCTGGGTTGGACTAGATCAGGGGTCTCCAGCAAAGCTGGCTGGGGAATTCTGGGAGTTGGTCCACCATGCTTAAAGTTGCCCAGGTTGGAGACCTTTGGACTAGATGACCTCTGAGGTCCCTTCCAACTCCTATTATTCTTTAAGGTTCTTCTGCTTGAGCAGGGGGTTGGACTAGATGACCTCTGAGGTCCCTTCCAACTCCTTTTATTCTGTGTTTCCTGCTCGAGCAGAGCGGTAGAGTAGATGACCTCTAAGTTCCCTCCAACACTAATTCTGTAACTCTATAAGGGACTCCTACTCGAGTAGGGGGGTTGGACTAGATGACCTCCAAGTTCCCTTCCTGTTCTGTAATTCTGACGCACAAAATACGCACCTGGTGCTCCATTGTCACTAGAGGACAGAAGAATCCAGACCCATCACAGACCGAAAAAAATACAGGCAATCATTGCCTTACGGCCACAACTGACCCCAAAATTTCTGTCATTAAGCGAGACATTGATTACGTGAGTTTGGCCCCATTTTACGACCTATCCTGCCACTGTTGTTATGCAAATCACGGCCGTCCTCAAGCTAGTCACCCGGTTGTTGGGTGAAAGCAGTTTCCTTGCTACGTCTAAGTCCCATTTTTCGGGGCTGTCGTCAGTTCAAGAACGGTTGTTAAATGGACCATTGTAAGTCAAGGACTGACACTCAGCAGCTTCGAACCCCCCCCACCCCCCAGCAAAGGACAGAGAGACGGAGCCCGGGTGCAGCAGGAGTGAATATACCGTTTATTGAGTGAGAGAACATCCTTGATGTAGTAGTAAAGTCTTTGTAAGTTCCTAACAGCTGTATCGTCTAAGGGCAACTGGGCGTCTATACAGAAGTGGGGGGGGGAACTGTGGCAGGGGGTGGGTGGGCTGGGCTGGGCGTCATCCCACCGGTCACTACATGGTCAGCTCCTGGAAGACAGAAGGGGAAGAAGAGAAGCGTCAGGTCTAGGAAGCAGGGAGGGGTGGAGTTCTCACAGTCGTTTTGCGACCCAGCTAGGTAACATCATCAGTGCTAGAAGGGAGGAGCAGGAGGAGGAGCAGGAAGAGGGAGGAGAACTGTATGGTCCTTGGTGCTCCCTTAGCTGGGAGGTTTTCTTGAAGACGTCTCATAGCACAACTAGGGAACATGTTCAGTGCAGGGGGTGGGGTTTGGGAGGAGGAGGAGGAGGAGGAGGAGGAGGAGGAGGAGGAGGAGGAGGAGGAGGAGGAGGAGGAGGAGGAGGAGGAGGAGGAGGAGGAGGAGGAGGAGAAAAGACTGCGATGTCGTTGGTGCTCTCTGAACTGGATGCTTTTTTGATGAACAGAAACCCAACCCAGCTCCGTTCAACCACTGATGACGTTACCTAGTTGGGTCGAGAAATGTCTGCAAGGAAATAATCAAGCTCAGAAAGTACAGTCCTCCTCCTCCTCTCCCTCCTTTTCCTCTTCCTCCCAAACTCCATTCCCTTCTAACACTGATGCTATTCCCTAGTTGGGTCATAAGATGTCTGCAAGAAAACCACCCAGCTCAGAGAGCACCAAGGACCCCCCAGTCCTCCTCCTCCTCCTTCCCCTCGTCCCGACGAACACAACCCCTTGTATAGTAGCACTGATGCTGCTCCCTAGTTATATATAATATAATATAATATATTAATAATAATGTAATGTAAATTATAATAATATAATATAATATAATATAATATAATATAATATAATATAATATAATATAATATAATATAATATAATATAATATAATATAATATAATATAATATAATATAATATAATATAATATAATATAATATAATATAATATAATATAATATAATATAATATAATATAATATAATAAATATAATATAATATAATTAATATAATATAATATAATATAATATAATAAATATAATATAATATAATATAATATAATATAATATAATATAATATAATATAATATAATATAATATAATATAATATAATATAATATAATATAATATAATATAATATAATATAATATTATAATAAATATAATAAATATAATAAATATAATAAATATAATATAATATAATATAATATAATATAATATAATATAATATAATATAATATAATATAATATAATATAATATAATATAATATAATATAATATAATATAATATAATATAATATAATAAATATAATATAATATAATATAATATAATACAATACAATACAATATAATATAATATAATATAATATAATATAATATAATATTATCATATCATATCATATCATATCATATCATATCATATCATATCATATCATGTATTCTATTCTATTCTATATTCTATTATATTCATTTCTATTCTATAGGTAGTCCTCAATGTACGACCACAATTGAGCCCCAAATTTGTGTCGCTAAGTGAGATATTTATTAAGTGAGTTTTGTCCCATTTTATGACCTTCCCTGGCAGATTTATTAAGTGAATCTCGGCAGTTGTTAAGTTAGTGACATGGGTCTTAAGTGAATCCTGTGTCTGCCTTGACTTTGCTGGTCAGGAGATTATAAAAGGGGGGTCACATGACCCCTCCCCTCCTGGGGACGTTGCGACCATCATAAATACGAATCAGTGGCCAAGCGTCCGAGTTTTGATCTCGTGACCGCGGGGACGCTGTGTCGTCGTGAGTGGGGAAAACAGTCCTAAGTATCTTTCTTCCATGCCGTTGGAATTTTGAAAGGTCACTAACTGAACCGTCATAAGTCGAGGACTGCCTGTATTTGATTCACTAGGGTTATACTCTGGGAAGGAGCCTTGTAGATTCTCTTCCTCTCAACCAAACTCTCACAACTTGGCTGTCTCTCTCCGCTCCCCCCTCCCCCCTTTCCTTCCGGGAATCCAGGCCACGTTCCACCCCAGCAGAGGAGAGGTGGCTGCTCTCAAACACTTACCATGATGGCGTTCACGATGTCATTGTTGTTGTGCCGAAGGGCTCGGACGGCTTTGGAGCGGGAGACATTGGCCTGAGCCATGACCAATTCAATATCTCTCACCTCTAGACCCGTTTCATCCACCTGGGAAGCAAGGGAGGGAGGGAGAAAATCCATAAAAAATGCAGGTAGGCAGGCAAGTAAGCAAGCAGGGAGGTAAGGAGGGAGGGAAGAAAATGAAAGAAAGAGAAAGAAAGAAAGAAAGAAGGAAGGAAGGAAGGAAAGAAAGAAAGAAAGAAAGAGGGAAGGATCAAGGTAGGAAAAGAAAGAAGAAAAAAAGAAAAAAGAAAAGAAAGATATAATGAAAGAAAGGGGGAAAATAAGAGAGAAAAGAGAAAGAAGAAGAAAATAAAAGGAAGAAAGAAAGAAAGAAAGAAGAGAAATGAAAAAGAGGAGGGGGTGGTGAAGGAGGAGGAGGAGAAGAAGAAGAAGGAGAAGGAGAAAAAGAGAAAACAACCGTCATGCTATATCCTTGGGCAGAACTTCAATAGCTGGATAATAGTGGCAAATCCCATCTCAACCTCTGGCTGACATAGCAACAAACCATTATAGGAACCATGGAGTAAGGTTCCAGTAGTAGACCTACCCTGCCATGGGATGACTTCTCCAACACTTTATGGTGTCCCAGCAACCTGAAGTCTAAGCTTAGCATCTTCAGAAAGAACATGGAGCTGGCTTGAGAAGCTACCAAGAGATTGTCCCATGAGGTGGACTTGTGGCCTCAAACACATCAGCATGAAGGACCCCCAAAGCTCAGATGAGGGATGGTATGAAGTCTCCTATCTTGGGCAGAAGGTTGGACTAGATGTCCTTCTTGGTCCCTCCCAGCCCTAGTAATTTTGGGTCCTTCTATGTAGAGTAGTCCCTACACATCTGAGAGACACCTGACCACAGTATCTAGGTTGGAGGTGCCACCAATATTGGCGCCATCCAATGTGGACAACTCTTGTGGTCCTAGAGATGGAGGAGACCAGAGAAGAGTCCCCATTCTTGGTCAAAGCAAGACATTTCAGGCAAGAATTGGGCTCCATGGGTTCATAGCCTGAGAAGTCTACTCCCCTTGGACCTCCTAGGTGGACCTCCTAGGAGGACATCATGGAGGTTCTCATTCCTCTTGGGCTTCCCTCTTTTCCACCTCCAGCTCAAGTCTGGAGAAGGTTGACATCTGGGTCTCCTTACCTCCTCCTCTTCCTCGCTCTCCTCCATAGTGAGGGCTGAAGCTCCTTCAGGCGAGCGCTCCACCGGAATTTTGAACTTCGCCGCCGCCGCTTTTTGGGCCTGTTGGGCGAGGTCTTCGATCTGCAGAAGAAAGCAACAGAGGGCCTTCAGACCTTCCTCCGTTCTGGAGGAGAAAGAGACCTGGCTTTGGCCCATTTCCAGAAGACGACACCCAAGAAGACGTCCTCTGACGAGTCCCAGATGGTTGGCCTAGAAGACCCTCCCATCTTCTACCAAGAGGCCAGATCCTTCAGCCAGGAATTTGAATTTGAACTCTTCCCTAAATCTACATTCCCAATCTGATTTCTCCAACTTGGACCCTCCTGAGAGGAGAAGACGACAATCTCTTGGTCTCTCCAGTTAAGAAACATGGACGCCAATCTATCACAAGGCAGGAAGTCCTCAACATACAGCCATTCGTTTAGCGACCAAAGGTAGAACCGCGATGAAAAAGTGACCTTCAGCCAGGTTTTTCCATGCTTATGACCATCGTGGCATTCCCATGATCCAAATTCAGACATCTTGGCAAAGGACTCGTGTTTATGACGGTCGCTGTGGCCTCCGGGGGTCGCATGATCCCCCATTGGCGACCTTTCAGACTAACACAGTCAATGGGGAAGCCGGATTCGCTTAATGACCATTGTGACTCTCTTAACAAGTGCGGTAATTGTCGTAACGTCTGAGGCAACAGTTGTCTCACTTCCCGATGGAAGTTTTGGGCTCAATGGTGGGCGTACGTTGAGGACTACCCGTGTTAAAAATAAGAATGTCCCTCAGTCATTCTCTCTCCCTCTCCTTCCCTCCCTCCCTCCCTCCCTCCCTCCCTCCTTCCTTCCTTTCCCCTTTCTCTCCTTCCCTCTCGCCCATCCTGCTTCCTTCTCTCTTCCTCCCTTTCTTTTCCCCTCTCTCGTTTTCCCCTCTCCCCCTCTCCTTCCAGACTTCTCTCCCTCTCCTCCTTCCGCTCCCTCCCTCCTTGCTTCCTTCTCACCCTATCCTTCCTCCTTCCCTCTCACATTCTTCCTTCCCTTCCTCCCTCTCCCCTCTCTCTCCTTTCTTCCTATCTCTTCTCCCTCCCTCCCTTTCATTCTTTCTTGCTTTTCTCCCTCCTCGCTTCCTCTTTCCCTTCTTCCTTCATTTCCCTTTTCCCCCTCCCTCCCTCCCTCTTCAATTATCCAACTGAGTCTTTCCTGGGATCCAAGCTCCTTCCTTCCTTCCTTCCTTCCTTCCTTCCTTCCTTCCTTCCTTCCTTCCTTCCTTCCTTCCTTCCTTCCTTCCTTCCTTCCTTCCTTCCTTCCTTCTTCCTCCCTCCCTCTTCAGTCACCAATAGACTTCTCCCTCCCCCCGGGATCCCAGCTCCCCCCCTAAGTCCTCTTCCCTCTTCCCATCTCACCTTGACTTCTCCAAAGACGATGTAGAAATCGGAAGATGGACTTTTGAAGACATCCGGCTTGGTGATGACAAGCAAGAGATTCTTGGATTTACGGATGGTTATCGTGGTCACGCCATGGATCGGCCGCAGACCCAGCTTGGACATGGCCTGGGGGCAAAGAAGGAGACCACACACAGCCCGTCAGCACCATATTGACGGGTTCACAACCACACCACGAAGAAGGAGAGAGGGAAGGAAGGATAGATGGAAGAGAAGGGAGGGAAGAAAGGAAGGAGGGAGAGAGGGAGGGAATTACCTTCCGAGCTTTCTTCTCACTCCGACTTTGTTTGGCCTTGGGAATGGGCTCTTCGCCCGTCCCCAGGGACTGTGCTAGCTGAGTCTGCAAAAAAACAAATCCATTTACTCATCCCTTACTACTAAGCGGATCCCTTTGTGTGAAAGAGCGTTTTGACGCTCTCCCCAGAATGGACCATCAATTTCTCTTTACCTTCCCAGAAAGACACTTAGCTGGCCTCGATTAACGTCCAAGATCGTTTTTGAAAAGATCTTATTTGTTTATTTTATTGTGCATCTTCCCATCAACCCTCCCGTCTTTGCAATTGTGGGTCGGGTTGCACAAAAGCCGCAATTTTTGAGAGTTGTGGGTTTGGCCCGGGGTGTTCGGTGTGAAGCGATGCCAATGCTGTCCATATCCAGCGAGAGAATTTGAGAAAATGATACGATCACCCCGACTCCATTAAAAAAAACAACCCAGGGATGACAAACTCGAACCCAGAACTTTGGACCAGGTCCACGTATCACCTCTTGTCCCCGTTCCTTCGAGGATCCAGCAATTTTGTTTTTAATTTAACGATAGAAAAGATGCAATTTCAGACACCTTGCGAGCACAGCCGTTAACTATCGATAGCACTCAAGTGGGCAACAGGGAGTTCTAGTTTTGGCTTAGGGAGAAAAGCAGAGCGGGCAACTTGGGGTCAATCTCTGGGATACAGTGAGTTCTAGTCCCGCCTTAGGCAGGAAAGGCAGCTGGGTGACTTTAGGCCAATCGCCAGGAGACGGGGAGTTCTAGTTCCACTTTAGATGTGAAAGCTGGTTGGGGGGGGGACTTGCGGCAGTTCACCAAAAGTCTGGGAGTTCTAGCCCCGCCTTAGGTATGAAAGGCAGCTGAGTGACTTTGAGCCTCTCTCTCTCAGCCCAGCCCACCTCAAGTGCGACTGACTAGAGAATTCTGGGAATTGAAGTCCACCCATTTTGGTCTGCGAAGGCCACACCTGAGTCACATGAGCTGTCCGTGGTACTGGAACGTTCAGTTCTTCCAATTCTGGTAGGGATTCTTCGTTGCTTTCGGAATCATTGGGAGATCCTAAAAAAGATATTTGAGGGTATTCTATCTGAGGTCTCCTTTACTGAGGCTCGGTCCTCAACTTACAACAGCAATTGAGCCCCACATTGCTGTTGTTAAGTGAGACGTTGTGGAGC
Source organism: Diadophis punctatus similis (assembly GCA_023053685.1). NCBI lineage: Eukaryota > Metazoa > Chordata > Lepidosauria > Squamata > Dipsadidae > Diadophis > Diadophis punctatus. The sequence continues at coordinate 4,969,268 of JALIGW010000044.1, read as the reverse complement.
TTTGCCCCCATCTTATCCCCTTTCATTCCACGATTCTTAAGGGAACCACTGCAGTTGTTATGAGAGTCACACGGTCGTAGAATCCTCGGACTGGAAGGGACCCTGGAGGTCTTCCAGTCCAACCCCCTGCCCATGTCACATGTCACGGCCATCTAGCCCATGGAGCTTCATTCCACCAGCCATGGCGAAGCCCCACACTAACAGAAACCTGCATTGGCCCAATTCCACCCAATGTCTTCCTACCTTTGTGCTTGATGTCATGGGCCCTCTTCCCCGTCAATGATGTCTTCTCTTCCATGCCCGCCTCACGCAGAGTCCCCAGCTCCTTGCTTGAACTCGACTCCAGAGGGAAGGAACCCCAAGAAGCTCGCTTTCCCCGTGCAAATCCCAAGGACTTGACACGGGAATCTCGGTTGCGGGGCAACTGGTTCCTCCCTCGGACATCTTGGCTGCCGGAAAGTTGGTGGAGCTGGCCGGAACCCGAAGAACTGACACTCTCAAGAGCTGGAAAAAGAGGAAGTTCAGGGGCGGGACTTCAGACCTTCCCTTTTCCTATTGGTCGGCATTTCTTGGGTGGGTTGACACACCCCAACCATTGGTTTTCCTTGAAATTTCATTGACAGGCCATCTTACCATACCTTTGGTGTCCACGGTGCTCTCTGAGCTTGGTGGTTTTCTCGCAGACGTTTCAGGACCCAACGAGGTGATATAATCAGTGCTAGAAGAAACTGTACATAAACAGAGAACCACAGTTCCTTCTAGCACTGATGATGTTCCCTAGTTGGGTGATGAAAGGTCTGCAAGTAAATCACCAAGCTCAAAGTCATCATCGTCCTCCTCCTCCTCCTCCTCCTCCTCCCTCCTATTCTGCAACTCCCCTCGCCTCTAGCACTGAAAACAATTCCTAGTTGGGTTATGCAGGATCTGCAAGAAAACCACCAAGCTCAGAGAGCACCAAGGACCCCACAGTCGTTGTCTTCCTCCTCTCTTCCTCCTCCTCCTCCTCCTCCTCCTCCTCCTCCTCCTCCTCCTCCTCCTCCTCCTTTGTTACGCCATTGTTGCAGTCCTTAAGGGACTGCTGTGTTTGTTAAGTGACTGCTGTATTTAAAGCACTGTTGCAGTCGTTAAGGGATTGCTGCCTTCATTAAGGGACTGCTGCAGTCGTCAAGCCCCTACTGTGGTCATTAAGCAAACACAGCAGTCGTTAAGCGAACCCACTTTTTGATATGAGGCGGGATTGACTGAAAACGTCAATTTTCAGCAAAAAGATTGCAAATCAGGGTTTAGTGATCAGGGAAAGCTGGAAATGGTCATAAAGGCAGATCAGCTACTGACTGTCCAAAATGGGGTCATGTGACCACAGAGACAAGAGGTTTGGGACCAGGTCCAATTGTAACTTTGAATGGTCACTAAGTGAGTGGTCATACTTTGAGGACTTCCTGTACACCTTTGATGTACACAGATCTAACATTTGTCCCCAATGTTACAGCTAGTCCTTGACTTATGACCATAGTCGCGTCCATTTCCGTTGCTATGTGAGACAGTTATTAAGTGAGTTTGGCCCCATTTTACGACCTTCCCTGCCACTTTTGTTAAGAAAACCATTGCAGTTGTTCAGTGAGTAACACGGTCGTTAAGCGAATCTGGTTTCCGCATTGTCGGAAGCTCGCAAAAGGGGATTGCGTGACCTGTGGGACGCTGCGACCATCATAAATATGAGCCAATTTCGATCATGTGACCACAGGGTCGTGAGTATGGGAATCCGTCCCAAAGTCCCTTTTTTTGATGTTGTAACTTCGGTCACTAAACAAACGGTCATAAGTCAAGAACTATTTGTAATTGTTGAACGGGAAGAAAATGGGAGATCTTACCTTCCACCAGAGGTTTGCGGGTGTCCCACAGGAGAGTCTTTTTGAGAGGCGTGTGTTCCACACAAGGACCTGCGGTCGGAGGAGTGAGTCGCAAGGTAGCTGATTGGATGGGACCCTTGGAATGAGTTGAAGGTTGAATCAAGGAGGAAACAGGAGGCACTTCTGGGAACTGAGATCTCGGGGTGGGAGACAGGGCGACTGGAGCCACCTCCGGGGCAGGGGATGATGGTCGTTGTGAGGGACAAGTCTCTTGTGATGACGTTCCGATGGAACGGGAATCCAGAGGAATGGGTGAGTCCAGAGACGAGAAGGCATCTTCCGAAGAAGAGGGTCCCGTGCTTTCGATGAGACTACTGATGAGATGTGCAGCGCCCACTTGTTGGTCCTCCAGGTTTCCAGAAGAGCCTTTCAGCATACTGGTGACCTCTTGTTGGTCTTCAAGAACCCTTGGAGATACCGTAGCTCCATCATCAGCACGTTGAAACAAGGCACCAGATGACTTGAGCTGGCTAGGGATGGTTGGCGAGCTCTCTGGGGTGGAAGCTTCAGGATAGGCCATACTCACATCCTCGTCAATGCTTCCCAAACGTTCTCCGCTCTCGGCCTCCTGCATCTCTACATGTCTACTGGAAAGACGGTCCTGAGTTTCGGGAAGATAGCTCAAATAGATCTCGTCTTCAGAAGCTAAGAAGATCTGTTGAGGAGTCCTAAGCTCAGGAGACACATCTCTTTGCTTCACAGCAGGGTGTGAGGTGGTCAAAGGCGTATGGGCAAGAACACTATAATGCAGACACACTGCCGTGCTCTGCTGGGGAGGTACGTCTTCCGGAGAAGAATTTGGTGGAACATCTAAGCATTCTGACTCCACCATCAGATGCTCCGACTCTGCGGTCAATGCCTCCAGGCTTGGTGGAGAGTGGCTCACCTCCACAACCATTCTTTGGCTACCCCATGTTTGATCAGGGCTCACAAACTCTTCTCTTCCGGAATCTGGAGATGGAGCTAAGACCATGGTTTCACTGGAGACATCCTCGGGGGCTGTCACGAAGCTGGATTCCAGATAAGAGTAAGATGCGGACTCCTCCAACGTGTCCGGAGACAGCAGGGTGGTGTCCACCTCTTTTTCCTTTTGCAGAGGGTGCCCAGTTTCCAAAATAGGAAGGAGACCCTGGAGGAGAGCTTCAGCAAAAGTCTTCTTCTGAACTTCTGGGTGTTCCTCACCTAGGCCATCATCAGTTCCTTGTGGAAGAACCTCCTCAGCATCTCGGGGTGCCACCGGGAGTTCCGGCATCTGCATCTCCTCCATTTGCCAGCGTTCAGAGGACCCATTTCTATCTTCTGAGTCAACTTCATCCGTCGTTTCGCCAATCTCTTCTTGGTGACACGCGATTTCATCAGAGGTTGCACGTATCTGAGCTTCGGTTGGGTCAACACTGTCCAAGCTGCCCTCGGCTCCTTTGCCCCGTAAAACGTCCATGTAGCTGTCCTTCAGGCCGCACTGCAGGAACGCTAAATTATGAGCATCTCCTTGCTGTGCCACTTCTGAGCCTAACTGCTCTGTGGCATCTGCTGCTGTTAAGCATTCGGAGTCCAGCTGGACCTCCATCTGGAGGTCTTCTACTGGTGGGATTTCAGCAGCAACGTCTGCTTGGCTGCCTTCTTGGCTCTCCAGATCTGATCCATCTTCTTTGGATCGAGTTCCCCAACTCTGGTCAGTGTTACCCTCCTCGGATACCCCTCGCTGCCCGGGCTCCTCTAGCACTTCCGTCACATTGGTTGGATTGTTGTCTGCTTCAACCAGCTCTTCCCTGGAGGGATGCAATTGCTCCTCGGTCTTATCTAGGTCTTCTGATGTTTCCTCAGCACGGCTGCCCATTTCTATGTGGGTTGGCGTAAGATAACACTCACCGTCCCAAGTCTCTCTTCCATTGAGAGCTTCGCTATCGCCAGTCTCCAAGCACAGTTCGGAAAGTTTAGGAGTCGTGGTGTCATCTACCACCGCTTCGTCATTGGAAGAGTGTCCGGAGTGGTCCTCTATTTCTGGATCGATTGAGCTATTCTGCGTTCCACATACACTCCAGTTCTGCAATTTGGCTGCTTCCTCCCCATCTGGGTGGAACAGAGGAGATTCTTGTGGCAACGGTGCCGAGGCCTCGAGAAGGACCTCGTTGTCTTCTGCAAGGATGTTCTCTGGGGTTTGGCTCAGCACCAGGAGAGAATGAGAGTCAGGTTTTTCCTCGGAAAATGCCACCATTGCATGGTCCTCATTGTTGTTGATCTGGTCAAGAGACGACGCTTCCTCCAGTTCGTCTTCTGACTCCAGACAGACAACGAGACTGTCCTGGGTTGTCTCGTAATCTGCTCGGATGACTTCGGGTTGTTCTAAAAGATCCCCCTTCAATGCAAGGAGCCACGCAAAGGGCCTCTCCTTCTCGGAAGAAGTCTCCAATAACTCACCATCACCCGACTCCAGTTCAACGGAGCTTCCACTGGCAGCACCATCTTGGTGGAGAAGCTCCAGCAGCCGTTTCTTGGATTCCTCGAGCCGCGCACTGATGTCCAAGCTAGAAGAGACGTTGTTGTCCACGGCTTCCAGATCTTCCACCTTTGTACCAAAAGATCTTGGAGGTTTCATCGGGTCCTCCTCTGTCAATTTTTCCTCTTTTGACGTACCCTTTTCCTCGGACTTTCCTCTTGTCTGTTCTTCCCCTGTTCCACAAACAATGTCTTCATCTGTGTTGTACGCATCTGAGGATACGACCATCTCGCTCTCGCTCTCCAGATGCATTGGCACGCTCTCTGGGTCTTCCTTGGACTCTACGACTGTGTTGGCGACCCCGGCATACTGCTCAACGTCATCCTTGCCGTCATCGGAAGCCAAGTCTGAGGACTGGGTGAGGACTGAGGACTGGAGGACTGGATAAACAAAGAACTCGTCCACGCCTTCTTCGATGGATATTTCCGAGAGAAAGTGCAGGAAGGAGACAGAGGCGCTGTCGTCATCGTCCTCCATGCCGTAGATAGCATAATTCTCCACTGTGTCTCCTTGTGGGAACATTATAATCTCCATGGATTCTGCCTTGAAAAGGAGGCTACCATGGAAGGGACGAAGCTGAGCTGGTATCATCTGATCACTCTCATTGGGCTTCACGACATCCTCCGGAGAGGACATAGGTGGCTGGCTTTGAAGGCCACCAGGTTCACCTGCCTCAGCAGGGCCCACTCCAAACACACCCCGAAGCTCAGAAGGAGGCCCAGAGATGGTGGTAAGGGGACGAGCAAAGGGGCAGGCTTCCGACTCTCTTTTTGTGAAACCTCCGATTTCTGCATCGTATGAAGGCAACAAACACTCGTGCTCCTCCAAAGGGCTGGAACTGAGGTCGGCATTATCCTTGGACTCGTCACCATTGGGGGGCCAGGAGGGATAGGACTGCTCGGCCTCTTGCAGGATAAGCTTCAAGGGAGTGTCGGGCGTCACGGCCAGAGAAATCGGCGTGGCGGGCTGGACATCTCCGCTCGGCGTCGAGGCTGAGGAGAGGCTTTGCGAGTCATCTGTGGGGAGAGAGAGAAGGAGTGGGGGTGGGGAGCAGAAGTCAAGCAGTCTGCCTGGCAAGAGACACAGAGGGATTTAAGCCACTTAAGAGGCTGGGAGGCGTTTTGAACCCGGTCATCTTAAGGGATTTGGAAAAACGGAAGGGTTGGAGTCACTAACCTTGTGCTCATCAGGCGGTTCTCCAGCGATTCACAAGGTTAGAAATGTCAGAGAGAGAGAGGGAGGGATGGATGGAGGGAGAGAGAGAGAATGACAAAGAGAGAGACAGAAAGAGAGATAGAAAGAGAGACAAAAAGGGAGAAAGAGTACGGCAAAGAGAAAGAGACAGACATAACAAACAGACAGAAAGAGAAAGAGATAGAAAGAGAGAGAGAGAGAGAGAGAAAGAGAGAAAGAGAACGACAAAGAGAGACAGAACATGGAGACAGAAAGAGAAAGAGAGAGAAAAAGTGAAAAACAAAAGAAAGAAAGAAGGAAGGAAGGAAGGAAGGAAGGAAGGAAGGAAGGAAGGAAGGAAGGAAGGAAGGAAGGAAGGAAGGAAGGAAGGAAGAAAGAAAGAAAGGAGGGAGGGAGAACGACAAAGAGAGAGACAGAAAGAGAAAGAGGGAGAAAGAGAATGACAAAGAGAAAGACACAGAAATGGAGACCTCCAGTTGATGTTGTGGTGATACAGACACAGAGGAACGGATTTCCACGTTCCCTGTGCTGAATTCTTCCTCTTTATGGGCTCCGAAGAGAGCCTAAGCTGACCTGAAGGGTCAGTGAAGCAAAGAGGGGCACCCTGCGAGGTCGGGGAGAGTTGCAGCTCTCCTGTCTGACGCGGGGGGGGGTTCCCTCTCAGCACGGAAAGAAGAAGAAGCCGCCTAAAGATGGCCGCTGCAAAGCTGAGACAACCGAAGAATAACAGCTAAGACTGGTGCTGGAGAGAAGGCGAGCCGTGGTGGAACTGGGGAAGAGGATTTTTCTTTTGTTTTAAATCCAACCCCAATAAATAATTTAGAACCATTTGCCCAGAACTATGCATTAAAGCGGCGCCTAAGCAATTTGGGGCGTCCTGAAGAAATACCTAACCAGAAATAAAATGTGCAGGAGGATAAATAATAGAAATAAACTGTAAATTGACTCCTAAACTGGGAAGAAGCATTTTTAAATATTGGAATTATCTATATACAAAACTTATTCTGCTTTTATATTCTGTTGTATAATTTAACTGGCAATAGACTAATAAACAAAAATCTAAGGGGGGAGTGCCACCTGCTGACAAAAAGAGAAACTACAAGGAAGTGGTTTAACCAAAGAGACATTATATTTTACTAGAGGATTGAATTTGCAGAGGACATAAAGAGGCTTTTGATAACCTCTGGGACTACTCAAGTGGAACTGAGTGTTAACTTATGGGATAAAAAAGAACTGGAACTACTGTACTCCTTGAAGGATAACTCAAAAACCAAATAAATAATTCTTGGACTGTTGGATAAAAATTAACTTTCTTTTAAATAAAAAATAAGGTACTCAAAAAGGATAAATGAGTGGAATTATACAGGAGATTTTATTTATTTATTAATTTATTATTTGTTCTTCTATGCCACCCTACTCCCGGAGGGACTCAGGGCAGCGTACAACAATTGTATAAGAACATTAATAATAAACAGTGATTTAAAACAACAGTTAAAAGATATATTAAGTTAAAAAATGTTCACAATCAGCCATACCAAGGGGGGAGTTCAGATGGATTTAGTCTTTCCCCCCTGCCTGCAGGAAGAGCCATGTCTTAACGCTTTCTGGAAGGCCAGCAGGGTGGGGATGGTTCGAGTCTCTGGGGAAAGTTGGTTCCAGAGTGCGGGCCCCCCCACAGAGAAGGCCCTCCCCCTAGGGCCCGCAACCGGTATTGTTTGGTTGACGGGACCTGGAGGAGGCCCACTCTGTGGGCCCTAACCGGTTGAAGGGAAGTGTGAGACAGAATGCGGTCCCGAAGGTAACCTGGTCCTAGGCCAGTGGTGGCGAACCTTTTTCGGCTCGCGTGCCAAAAAGGGGGGGAGCGCGCTCGTGCGCGCTCGCGTGCCCATACCCATTCCCTCCCCCCTATGCATGCGCACAACACTCCCCCATGCTGCCCCCGCGCATGCGCACACCCCCCCACCCCCGCGAAAAGGCTTACCGGAGCCTAGGACGACGAAACCGGCAAACCGGAAGTGCGAAAAAACGCACTTCCGGTTTGCCAGTATGCTGTTTTTTGCACTCCGGAGGGTTCAGGGAAGCTCCCTGAAGCTCCGGAATGCAAAAAACTACAAAACGGACAAACCGGAAGTGCAGAAAAGTGCACTTCCGGTTTGTCCGTTTTGTAGTTTTTTGCATTCCGGAGCTTCAGGGAGCTTCCCTGAACCCTCCGGAGTGCAAAAAACAGCACACTGGCAAACCGGACGTGTGTTTTTTCGCACTTCCGGTTTGCCGGTGGGAAACCCTCGCGTGCCGGCTTCTATGGCTCCGCGTGCCACCTCTGGCACGCGTGCCATAGGTTCGCCACCACGGTCCTAGGCCATGTAGGGCTTTAAAGATGATGATCAACACCTTGAATTGTACCCGGAGACCGATGGGCAACCAATGCAGCTGGCGGAGTATAGGTGTAACGTGGGTGTACCTTGGCACACCCACCACAGCACGCGCAGCCGCATTTTGCACCAACTGAAGTCTCTGAATACTCTTCAAGGGTAGCCCCATGTAGAGCGCATTGCAGTAGTCCAATCGAGAGGTGATAAGGGCATGAGTGACCGTGAGTAGAGCCTCCTTCTCCAAGTATGGCCGCAATTGGTGCACCAGGCGAACCTGTGCATAGGCCCCCCTAGCCACAGCTGTGAGGTGTTGCTTTAATTTTAGCTGTGGATCTAGGAGGACCCCCAAATTGCGGACCTGTTCCGAGGGAGTCAATTTCACTCCCTCCAGAACCAAGGAGGGACCGTTGTCTTGGTCCTTAGGAGGCAGTATCCAAAGCTACTCAGTCTTGTCGGGGTTGAGTCTGAGTCTGTTTCTCCCCATCCAGGTCCTAACGTCGTCCAGGCATCGGCACATTACATCAGCTGCCTCACTGAATTGAGATGGGGTGGTGATGTACAGCTGGGTGTCGTCAATGTACTGATGGAAACTCACCCCATGTCTCCGGATGATCTCCCTCAGCGGTTTCATATAGATGTTGAACAAGATGGGCGAGAGAACCGAACCCTGAGGCACCCCGCATAACAGGGGCCTAGGGGATGATCTCTGCCCACCTGTTAACACCGACTGCGTCCTATCGGTGAGATAATAGGAGAACCACCACAAAACGGTGCCTCCCACTCCCAACTCACCGAGACGATGCAGAAGGATACCATGGTCGATGGTATCGAAAGCCGCTGAGAGCTCAAGTAGCACCAGGATGGAGGAATTTCCACCATCCCGGGCTCGCCAGAGATCATCCATCAGGGCGATCAAGGCAGTTTCTGTACTGAAGCCGCGCCTGAAACCCGACTGATAGGAGTCTAGATGATCCGTTTCCTCCAATAGTCACAGAAGCTGAGTAGCCACCACCTTCTCAACAACTTTCCCTAAAAAAGGTAAGTTGGAGACCGGACGAAAGTTCTTCAAGTCCGCTGGGTCCAGGGAAGGCTTCTTCAGGAGGGGTCTAACCACCGCAACTTAACGGCTGCGGTATAGATCCCTCTGTCAGAGAAGCGATGACCAGCGCCTGGATCCAGCCGCGTGCCACCTCTCTGCTGGCGGAAACCAACCAGGAGGGGCATGGGTCCAATAAACAGGAGAGGTTGCTTAAGCGCAATCCGGTCTAATGCCGCTGATGCTGCGGTGTTCCATGCAGACACCAGGGAATCAGTCGAATTGTGTACTAGGGTTTCAGGTATTTCCCCAAGTTCCCTTTGGAATCCTTCTGGTTCCATTAGGCGCCTGGGGCGGAACCACCTAGTCGGTCCCGCCTCCCTGCGGGAGAGGAGTGGGGCTGCAAAGTCCAACCTCAGTAGGAAATGATCTGACCATGACAGTGGGGTGGTGACTATATCCCTTATCTTCAGATCATCTCTCCACTGCCCCGAAAGAAACACCAGGTCAAGCGTGTGACCTCCCTCATGAGTCGGACCCTGGATTACTTGGGTCAGGTCCATGGTTGTCATGGACTCCATGAACTCCTGAGCTATCCCAGAGGTTTCGCCAGCCGACGGCAGGTTAAAGTCCCCCAGCACTATAAGCCTAGGGAACTCAACCGCCAAGCCGGCTACTGCCTCAAGTAGCTCAGGCAGGGCCTTGCTAACGCAGCTGGGAGGCAGGTACGCTAGACAAAGGCCCACCTGAACCCCTAAGTCCAACTTCAGAAGGAGCGTCTCACACCCAACAATCTCCGGGGCAGGGCTCCTACGAGGATGCAGACTTTGGCGCATTATCGTTGCCACTCCTCCCCCCCTTCCCTGGGGTCGTGAATGATGCTGCACTGAGAACCCGTCTGGCAGATCTCAGAGAGGGCTACTCCCCCCTCTTGACCCATCCAGGTCTCAGTTATACACACCAGGTCTGCCCCCTCTTCTGTGATTAAATCACGTATCAGGGGGGCTTTGTTGGCAATTGACCTGGCGTTCAGCAGCAACATCTTGAGCCCAGGGCCCTGAAAACCCTGGTTGCCAGGTACTCGGGTTGAGCAAGATGGAACCACATCGGAGGGGCCGGAACAAGGGATCGCTTGCAAGCAGCGAGGTCTCATTCCCCGAGAGCGGCCCTCCCCTCTGCTCCCGCCATACCTGCCTCTCCCCATTATGACCAGGATGCTCCAGCTCTCGTCCCCTCCAGAGATCCCCTCCCCTCCCCCGCTAGTCCCCCTCCCTCCCTGCAGGCCATACATACCATTCTCACTGAGTCGGGTGGCAGAGCCCGGCCCCCCTCCGCTTCTATTTCCACACTCAGCAGAGGGGGTCCGAACCCCAGTCCCCGACTCACTCATTCTATCACCCATACTTCTATAATCTATACATTTATTTCATCAATCATACCCAAATGCATTCACACCAGCCACACCACTCCCGGGGGAAACTTAAAAAGATAATAGTCAAAGATAAAAAAGAGCCAATAGGGGGTGCATACGTGCAGCCTCCAGACCAGTCAAGATAAGATCTTAGACCTTGACTCCTGCACCAAGGTCTGCGTTAGTCATTAAAAAGCATCCAGATTTCTCTGTAATTTGTCCGCTGCTCTCTCCCACAGTGCTGGTAATAATGGGGCTCAACTCCCAAGATGACACCTGGAAACACTCTTTTCAATCTCCTCCACAGTTTCCCCCATGGGGCCAAACACTCAGGCCTTGATGATCTCTTCTTCTTAGCCCTCTCCGCCTCGTTGGTCACCCTCGTGGTAAAGTTAGACCATCCGTCTGGTCGGGGCTTCACCCAGAGGGGCGCACAGGAGGCCGGGGCTGCGCCAGCCAAAAAAGGCCTCGCAGCTCCAGAGATGGATTTACTCTTTCAAAATACAAAAATCATTAAGGATTTAAGGGCAATGTGGAAAAAATGGAAAACACCATACAAGGGATGATGAGCACAGACCAAGACACCCAGGAAAGGGAGGAGTCAAAAAAAGAAATGAAGAAGGAAGAAGACGAAGAGGAGAAAACAATGGAAATAGTAGTGCTTGATGAACTAAACCAGGGGGGAAACATATTAAGAGTGTTGGAAGATATGTCTGAAATGGAGGCAGCTGCCTCCGTAGAAATCTTAGAAACTAGGCAGTGGAAGAGGGTAGAGGTGGGAGGAATACTTAGATTGGACATCCAAGAAATAGATACAGATGAAAACTTAAGAGAGAAATGTGGGAGGCAAGTAAAAAAAATGCATAGCAATTGAAGTACTAAAGTGGACAGGAGACGATGGGTAGATGATCTTTATTCTTATTGTTCTTCTGATTTGCCTTTCCATTTTCCTCTCTTTATTTTAAAGCATTGCTGCTCTGATTTGCTTTTCCCTTTCTTTCTCTCCCTCTCTATTCTTTTTTCCCCCTTTTTTAAGGCAGATGACATGATTAGAAGATAGACCGGGAAGAAAGAAAAAGTTTCTTAGTAAAGGGTGACATAATTAAAAGCTAGAATATGTGACAGAAATAAAGGGAATATTAATGTATGCACTTCTATTGGATAAAATGAAAGTAATAATGAGAAATAGGTGGAATAATTGAATAATGATAGACTAACTTAATATAGATGTGTATTGTTATTAGGAATACATAAGTTGATTGAATGTAATAATGTTTAATCTGATCAGTTTTATACGTATTGGAATGTATGGGGCTGAGTTGTCACACTGTTCACACATTGATTTGACATTTTTATAAAAAATAAAAAACTTTTAAAAAGAGACAAACAGACATAACAAACAGACAGAAAGAAAGAGAGATAGAAAGAGAGAGAGAGACAGAGAGAAAGAGAATGAAATAGAGAGACAACAGGGAGACAGAAAGGCAAAGAGAGAGAAAAAGAGAAAAGCAGAAGAAAGAAAAGAAAGAAGGAAAGAAAGGAAGGAAGGAAAGAGGGAGGGAAAGAAGGAAGGAGGGAGGGAGGGAAAGAACGACAAAGAGATAGAAAGAGAAAGACAGAAAAAACAGAAAAAGAACAAGACAGGAAAAGAGAAAGAAAGAAAGAAAGAAATCAGGAGTGGGAGGGAGGAAAATAGAGGGAGAAAGAAAAGGAAGGAGAGAGAAGAGGAAGGAAGAGAGGGAGAAGAAAAGTAGAATGAAGGGCAGCAAGAAAGAAAAAATGGAAAGAGGAAAGAAGGAAGGGAGGAAGGAAGGAGAGGGTAAAAAGGGGGAGGAAAGGAGGAAAATAGAGGGGGAAAGAAAAGGAAGGAAGGAAGAGTGGGAGGAAGAAAATGAGAGGGAAACGGGCAGTAGGAAAGGGACAAATAGAAAGAGAAGGAAGGAAAGAAGAAAGAAAAGAAAAGAAAGAAAGAAAGAAAGAAAGAAAGAAAGAAAGAAAGAAAGAAAGAAAGAAAGAAAGAAAGAAAGAAAGAAAGAAAGAAAGAAAGAAAGAAAGAAAGGAGTGGGAGGAAGGGAGGAAAATAGAGGGAGAAAGAAAAGGAAGGAGAGAGAAGAGGAAGGAAGAGAGGGAGAAGAAAAGTAGAATGAAAGGTAGCAGGAAAGGAAAAATGGAAAGAGAAAGGAAAGAAGGAAGGAAGGAGAAAGTAAAAAGGGGAGGAAGGGAGGAAAATAGAGGGGGAAAGAAAAGGAAGGAAGGAAGAGTGGGAGGAAGAAAATGAGAGAGAAACAGGCAGTAGGAAAGAGGGACAAATAAAAACAGAGAAAGAGAAGGAAGGAGGGAGTGGGAAGGAAGGAAGGAAGGAAGGAAGGAAGGAAGGAAGGAAGGAAGGAAAGAAAGAAAGAAAGAAAGAAAGAAAGAAAGAAAGAAAGAAAGAAAGAAAGAAAGAAAGAAAGGCCATCATGCTAGGTCCTTGGGAATGACTTCAAGAGGTGGATAAAAATCCCAAATCCCAAATGCTTTAAGAGGGGTGGACTCCAACTCCCAGAATCCCCCAGCCAGCTCAACTGGGGCGGAGCTTACAAGGGCCATACTTGATCTTGCACGCGTCTCTCTCTCTCTACGACAGCCACAGAAGGATAAGCAAAGACAGAGATGTAAGCAGTCTTCTACTTACAGTATAACCATCACTGGCAGCAGAAAATTGGTTAGTAAGCGGTTCGGTTGTTAAGTGAGGCATCTTATGACTGCATCTCTTTTTACAACCTTGTTTTTTGACAAGCACCAACACTGCCAGAGCAAGCAGCTGCATATAAACACAGAGCAAGCCCCCCCCACCTCTAGCACTGATGATGTTCCCTAGTTGGATCATGAGACGTCTGCAAGAAAACACCGAAGCTCAGAGAGCACCAAGGACCCTCCAGTCCTTCCTCCTCCTCCTCCTCTCCTCCTCCTCCTCCTCCTCCTCCTCCTCCTCCTCCTCCTCCTCTTCCCAGCCACTCCCTTCTAGCTAATGGGCCCAGCCCCGACTTTGCCAGCCACGATAGTGGCATCTCAGTCCCCTGGAATCAAATCATAGTTTCCGAGAAATGCAAAACTGTTGAACGGCAAACCGGGATCAAAGTCTTGTTGTGTCTTTATATTCCTTGTTTTTTAGGGGGAGGAAGCAAAGCTATATCCCCTCGTTTATCCTCCCAGCGGGATGGACTGCAAATCTCAGAATCCAGGGTCCGGGCTGGGAAGGATGGGCTTTGTAATCCCATCAAAGGTCTTGCTGGGGGCCATATGAGGAAATGCTGAAGTCCAGAGAGAGGGGATGAGGGAGAGAAAGGAGAGAGAGGGGGGGAGGGAGAGAAAGGAGAGAGAGAGCGGGGAGGGAGGGAGGGAGAGGGAGGGAGAGGGGGAGAAAAGAGACAGTGAGAAAGAAAGAAAAGAGAGAGAAAGAAAAGAGAAAAGAGACAGAGAGAGAGAAATAGACAGAGACAAAGAGAGAGAGAGCAAAAGAGAGACAGAGAGAGAGAGAGAGAGAGAGAAAGGAAAGAAAGAGAAAGAAAAGAGACAGCGAGAAAGAGAGTGAGAGAGAAAGAGAAAGAGACAGAGACAGAGAAAGAGAGAGTGAGAGAGAAAGAGAAAGAGACAGAGACAGAGAAAGAGACAGAAAGAAAGAGAAAGAAGAGACAGCAAGAGAGACAGAGAAAGAGAAAGAGAAAGAGAGAGAGACAGAAAGAGAGAAAGAGAGAGAGAGAGAAAGACAGAGAGAGAGAGAAAGAGACAGAGAAAGAGAGAGTGAGAGAGAAAGAGAAAGAGACAGAGAGAGAAAGAGAGAAAGGAAAGAGAGACAGAAATAGAAAGAAAAGAGACAGCGAGAAAGAGAGCGAGATAGAAAGAGACAGAGAAAGAGAGTGAGAGAGAAAGAGAAAGAGAGAGAGAAAGAAAAAGAGAAAGAAAGAAAAGAGCGAGAAAGAGAGTGAGAGAGAAAGAGATAGAGAAAGAGATAGAAAGAAAAGAGAGAGACACAAAGATGGAGGGTGTTCTTCTGATGCTCCGACCCTCCCTTATTTAGGGAGGATGGGCTTTGGAATTAGAGCTGCCCCCCCACTTGGGACCCCCTAGTAAGGAAGGCCCCCTCCCCATCTGTCTTGTGAATGTCCAAAACCAGAGAAATGGGTTTTGTTCACACTTGTGTGAACCAATCTGCGTGATTTTCCCCATGACTCTTGGAAAAGGTGATACAAGCCCCCGACTTACGACTGTTCCTTTAGTGACCGAGGTTGTGATGGGCCTCACAAAAAGGAACCGTTTTTCACCCTTACTCACACGTTGTGGAATCCCCATGTCCAAAACCTCCCCTTGCAATTAAACTTTCTTTAATGTTGCCATATTTGTGTGATATGGACTTAAAGCACACTGGCTGGGGGATTCTGGGAGTGGAAGTCCACCCCTCTTAAAGCATGCTGGCTTGGGGAATATGGGGCTTGGGGATTCCTCTTGTAGCGTACTGACTGGGGGATTATGGGAATGGAAGTCCTTTCCTCTTAAAGCATGCTGGCTGTGGAATTCTGGGAGTGGAAGTCCACCCCTGTTAAAGCATGCTGGCTGTGGAATTCTGGGAGTGGAAGTCCTCTCCTCTTAACGCATACTGACTGGGGAATTCTGGGAGTGGAAGTCCACCCCTCTTAAAGCATGCTGGCTGGGGGATTCTGGGAGTGGACTTTAAAAAATCCTGATTGATTACTTTTATAAGTAATTTAAGAAAGCGAACATACATACAATATTCCTTTATTTTTCCTCCACAACAACACAACCAGTAGAAAAAGAGAAAAGAGAGAAAGAGAACGACAAAGAGAAAGAGACATAATCAGACAGCAAGAGAGATAGAAAGAGAGAGAGACAGAAAGAGAGAAAGGGAATGACAAAGAGAGACAGAACAGGGAGACAGAGAGATAGAGGGAAAGAAAGAAAGAAAAATGGAAGGAAGGAAGGAAGAAAAAAGAAAGATAGAAAGAAAGGAAGAGAAAGGAGGGAGGGAGAGAACGACAAAGAAATAGACAGAAAGAGAAAGAGAGACAGAACAAAGAGAGAAAGAAGGAAGGAAGGGAGGAAGGGAGGAAGGAAAGAAAGAAAAAAGAAAGAAAGAAAGAAAGAAAGAAAGAAAGAAAGAAAGAAAGAAAGAAAGAAAGAAAGAAAGAAAGAAAGAAAGAAAGAAAGAAAGAAAATGGAAGGAGTAGGAGGGAGGAAAATAGAGGGAGAAAGAAAAGCAAGATCTCAGCCAAAAGACGCGAAAGTTGCATACTGTATAGACCGCTTCCCCAAAACCCTCCCCCCAGGGACCCAGGCTGACTGTCCAAACCCCAACCCATATGGTATCATGTGGGGCGCATCTTCAGGTGTTTTCGCCCGTCTGATATTCCGGGATGGTTGACCTTGACTGGGTATAAACAAGTCCTTTCAGCTGCGCAGTAAATCATGAGAACATCCTCCCTTTTGGTTCACACCCAGGCCGTCTTCACTCCAGCTCATTTCCCCACCCAAATGCCAATCTTCCAATAGCAAGCAAGCATCAAAGTGGCTGACAGTGACATTTGTCAAACTACGGTTTATTGTTATTAAAGTGATTAGACTTTTTAAAATCCTGATTTATTACTTTTATAAGTAATTCAAAGAAGCACATACATATAATATTCCTTTATTCTATTTTCCTCCACAACAACACAACCACTCAATTTTTCACACAACAAAGTTAACAAACCCTATTTACTAACTAAGCCACCATCAGCCAGGTTTGGCCACACATTAAGGCAGCCTTCCCCAGCTCAGACACCCTCCAGATGTTCAGCTTGCTAGTGCAAAGAATTCTGGGAATTGAGTTCCACCCCCCTCTATACACACACACAGAGGTGTGGGTTATTGTGGGTGTCTTTGCAACAAACCATCATTTACACTCCAAGAATTAAATCTGTGCAACAAGCTACAACTTGACAATAAACCAGCTTTGTCCCTGATTATTAACTTGGTTTCCGCTCCATTCCCGTTTTGGTTTCCCGATAAGAAAGGAGAAGACGGCTAGTGTTTCTCACATCCATTGTGCAGTTACACAAACACAGTCAGGATTTTTACTTGCGCTTCCAACTCAGCCCAACCCAACCCCACTCAATGCTACTAATTTCTACTCTACTCTACCCAACCCGACTCTACTCACTCCTCTATCCAACTGAACCCTACTCAACCCTACTCTACTCAACCCTACTCAACCCAATTCAACTGTACTCTACCCATTCCCAATCTACCCAACTTAATCCTACTGAACTTCTACTCAATCCAACATAACTCAACTCTATTCTATTCCACTCAATTCCGCTCAACCCAACTCAACCCTACTCAACTCTATTCTATCCAACCCAGACCTTCTCAACAAACGCCATCCTTCTTTCATCTAGCAAACCCTCTTTCCCCAGATTCCACCACCTATCATCCTCAGCTTGGAGAAAGCCAGCTTAAAAGGAAGGCACACCACAGATCCCACCTTGTTCGAACACCCTCTACAAACCCCACTTGCACCCCTCACACCCAAAATACTCCCCCCCCAGTGGGTTTAGTTACCTTCTTTCGCATTCTTAAAGAAGCTGAGGATAGACCCCATTGTAACCACGATTCTCAGGCAGTTCAGACCAGAAAGTTCTTCAGAAACTTTCAGGCTGACGCTTCCAACTCCCTCCCCTGGTTTTTAATGAGGGGGGGGAAAGGGTTGAGGGGAAAGAGGGAGGGGTCTAAAGCTCTCTGTCTCAAGTTCTTAAAGAGACAGTGTCCCTTTTGAAAATTAAGCCTGTCTCCAAGATCACCAATGGGGTGGGGTCCTACTAACTAGGAGTAGCCCTGCTCACGCCAAAGTCTTTGGAGAGCGGAAGGGGGTTGGAGAGATAAGGGGGGTAGACTACCCCCCCATTGGCTAGCTTCCTCGAAGGAGAGTCACAAACCATGATTATAAGCCACGATAGATGTGCTTAGGCCCCAACCACACAAGCCAGCTAGAAGAAGCCACAACTACATTTCCAGACATCAATCTCAATATTTTTTTAATGTTAAGGATGATGGGACTCGAAGTAGGTTTGAAAAACCACGACCTTTCCATCAGAGTTAAGATGGAACAAACCAGGATAAAGGGCAAGAAATGGATTTCAGAGGGGGAGGGGGTGAGAAAACCTCCCCTTGCAATTAAACTTTCATTAATGTTGCCATCCTCCTGTAATATGGACTTAAAGCAGTGGTTCCCAACCTTCCTAATGCCGTGACCCATGCCCCGCCCCCGCGCCCCCACCATGACCCCCCATACCGCCGCAATTTGGGTTCTTTTACCCTCTGCGCATGCGCAAAGCATTCTGCGCATGCGCAGAGGGTAAAAGAACCCAAATGGTGGCATCCGGGCCAAGTCTCGAGATCCGGGCGAGGTGTCCGCTCGCTTCGCGTGTTGCATCTGGGAGCTTTTCGAGCCCCATCGCGAAAGGCGTGCGCGACTTTGGCAGGGCCGGGACAGGCGGCTGCCCAGAGACACCCACCCCCTTCGCAGAGTCTCTCCTGTCTACCTGTAGTGTTCGGGGCAAAGGGTATGGCTCTCTCCGGGCAGCCGCCTGTCCCGGCCCCGCCAAAGTCGTGCACGCCTTTTGCAGGGGTGAAATGCTCCCAGTTCATTTTTGCCTGTCGGTTGTCGCAGAGCCGATGGAGCCGGTGGCGGACGCGGCGCGGGGTTTCCCTCGCCCGCTTCCCCCGCCCACCTGGATGCCGCTATTTGAGTTCTTTTGCCCTCTGTGCATGCAGAACGCTTTGCACATGCGCAAAAGGTAAAAGAACCCAAATTGCGGCGACGGTGTGGGGGCGCAGGTTCTGGGGCGCGATATGGCCAGGCTTGTGGCAGTGGGGGGGAGCTGAGGATGCTGGGGCGACCCCTGAGAAATGGTCGTTCGACCCCCAAAGGGGTCCCGACCCCCAGGTTGGGAACCGCTGACTTAAAGTGTGCAGGCTGGGGAATTCTGAGAGCTGAAGTACTCCCGCCTTAGTAGAGCATGGCGACTGGGGAATTCTGGGAGTTGGAGTCCACCCCTCTTAAAGCATGCTGGCTGGGGGATTCTGGGAGTGGAAGTCCTCTCCTATTAAAGCATACTGACTGGGGGATTCTGGGAGTGGAAATCCTCTCCTCTTGAAGCATACTGACTGGGGGATTCTGGGAATGGAAGTCCTTTCCTCTTAAAGCATGCTGGCTGGGGAATTCTGGGAGTGGAAGTCCACCCCTGTTAAAGCATGCTGGCTGGGGGATTCTCGGAGTGGAAGTCCTATCCTCTTAAAGCATGCTGGCTGGGGGATTCTGGGAGTGGAAGCCCACCCCTCCTAAAGCATGCTGGCTGGGGAATTCTGGGAGTGGAAGTCCTCTCCTCTTAAAGCATACTGACTAGGGGATTCTGGAAGTGGAAGTCCTCTCCTCTTAAAGCATACTAACTGGGGGATTCTGGGATTGGAAGTCCTCTCCTCTTAAAGCATACTGACTGGGTGATTCTGGGAGTGGAAGTCCTCTCCTCTTAAAGCATACTAACTGGGGGATTCTGGGATTGGAAGTCCTCTCCTCTTAAAGCATACTGACTGGGTGATTCTGGGAGTGGAAGTCCTCTCCTCTTAAAGCATACTGACTGGGGAATTCTGGGAGTGGAAGTCCTCTCCTCTTAAAGCATACTGACTGGGTGATTCTGGGAGTGGAAGTCCTCTCCTCTTAAAGCATACTGACTGGGGAATTCTGGGAGTGGAAGTCCTCTCCTCTTAAAGCATACTGACTGGGGAATTCTGGGAGTGGAAGTCCTCTCCTCTTAAAGCATACTGACTGGGGGATTCTGGAAGTGGAAGTCCTCTCCTCTTAAAGCATACTAACTGGGGGATTCTGGGATTGGAAGTCCTCTCCTCTTAAAGCATACTGACTGGGTGATTCTGGGAGTGGAAGTCCTCTCCTCTTAAAGCATACTGACTGGGGGATTCTGGGATTGGAAGTCCTCTCCTCTTAAAGCATACTGACTGGGGGATTCTGGGATTGGAAGTCCTCTCCTCTTAAAGCATACTGACTGGGGGATTCTGAGAGTGGAAGTCCTCTCCTCTTAAAGCATACTAACTGGGGGATTCTGGGATTGGAAGTCCTATCCTCTTAAAGCATACTGACTGGGTGATTCTGGGAGTGGAAGTCCTCTCCTCTTAAAGCATACTGACTGGGGGATTCTGGACGTGGAAGTCCACCCCACTTAAAGCATACTGACTGGGGGATTCTGGGAGTGGAAGTCCATCCCTCTTAAAGCATGCTGCCTGGGAAATTCTGGGAGTGGAAGTCCTCTCCTCTTAAAGCATACTGACTGGGGGATTATGGGAGTGGAAGTCTTCCCCTCTTAAAGCATGCTGGCTGGGGAATTCTGGGAGTTGGAGTCCATCCCTCTTAAAGTATGCTGACTGGGGGATTCTGGGAGTGGAAGTCCATCCCTCTTAAAGCATGCTGGCTGGGGGATTCTGGGAGTGGAAGTCCACCCCTCTTAAAGCATGCTGGCTTGGGGATTCTGGGAGTGGAAGTCCTCTCCTCTTAAAGCATGCTGACTGGAGGATTCTGGGAGTGGAAGTCCTCTCCTCTTAAAGCATACTGACTGGGGAATTCTGGAAGTCCATCCCTCTTAAAGCATGCTGGCTGGTTGATTCTGAGAGTGGAGGTCCACCCCTGTTAAAACATGCTGGCTGGGGAATTCTGGGAGTGGAAGTCCACCTCTCTTAAAGCATGCTGGCTGGGGGATTCTGGGAGTGGAAGTCCTCTCCTCTTAAAGCATACTGACTGGGGGATTCTGGGAGTGGAAGTCCTCTCCTCTTAAAGCATACTGACTGGGGGATTCAGGGAGTGGAAGTCCACCCCTCTTAAAGCATGCTGGCTGGGGAATTCTGGGAGTGGAAGTCCTCTCCTCTTAAAGCATGCTGGCTGGGGAATTCTGGGAGTGGAAGTCCTCTCCTTTTAAAGCATGCTGACTGGGGGATTCTGGGAGTGGAAGTCCTCTCCTCTTAAAGCATACTGACTGGGGGATTCTGGGAGTGGAAGTCCTCTCCTCTTAAAGCATACTGACTGGGGGATTCTGGATGTGGAAGTCCTCTCCTCTTAAAGCATGCTGGCTGGGGGATTCTGGGAGTGGAAGTCCATCTTTCTTAAAGCATGCTGGTGGGGGATTCCAAGAATGGAAGTCCACCCCTCTTAAAGCATGCTGGCTGGGGGATTCTGGGAGTGGAAGTCCTCCCCTCTTAAAGCATGCTGGCTGGGGGATTCTGGGAGTGGAAGTCCATCCTTCTTAAAGCATACTGACTGGGGGATTCTTGGAGTGGAAGTCCTCTCCTCTTAAAGCATGCTGGCTGGGGAATTTTGGGAGTGGAAGTCCTCTCCTCTTTAAGCATACTGACTGGGGGATTCTGGGAGTCCTCTCCTCTTAAAGTCCTCTCCTCTTAAACCATACTGACTGGGGGATTCTGGGAGTGGAAGTCCATCCCTCTTAAAGCATGCTGCCTGTGGAATTCTGGGAGTGGAAGTCCTCTCCTCTTAAAGCATACTGACAGGGGGATTCTGGGAGTGGAAGTCCTCTCCTCTTAAAGCATACTGACTGGGGTATCCTGGGAGTGGAAGTCCTCTCCTCTTAAAGCATGATGGCTGGGGAATTCTAGGAGTGGAAGTCCTCTCCTCTTGAAGCATACTGACTGGGGGATTCGGGGAGTGGAAGTCCTCTCTTCTTAAAGCATGCTGGCTGGTGGATTCTGGGAGTCCTCTCCTCTTAAGGTCCACTCCTCTTAAAGCATACTGACTGGGGATTTCTGGGTGTGGAAGTCCTATCCTCTTAAAGCATGCTGGCTGGGGGATTCTTGGAGTGGAAGTCCTCCCCTCTTAAAGCATGCTGGCTGGGGGATTCTGGGAGTGGAAGTCCACCCCTCCTAAAGCATGCTGGCTGGGGAATTCTGGGAGTGGAAGTCCACCCCACTTAAAGCATACTGACTGGGGGATTCTGAGAGTGGAAGTCCTCTCCTCTTAAAGCATACTAACTGGGGGATTCTGGGATTGGAAGTCCTCTCCTCTTAAAGCATACTGACTGGGTGATTCTGGGAGTGGAAGTCCTCTCCTCTTAAAGCATACTGACTGGGGGATTCTGGACGTGGAAGTCCACCCCACTTAAAGCATACTGACTGGGGGATTCTGGGAGTGGAAGTCCATCCCTCTTAAAGCATGCTGGCTGGGGAATTCTGGGAGTGGAAGTCCTCTCCTCTTAAAGCATACTGACTGGGGGATTATGGGAGTGGAAGTCCTCCCCTCTTAAAGCATGCTGGCTGGGGAATTCTGGGAGTTGGAGTCCATCCCTCTTAAAGCATGCTGACTGGGGGATTCTGGGAGTGGAAGTCCATCCCTCTTAAAGCATGCTGGCTGGGGGATTCTGGGAGTGGAAGTCCACCCCTCTTAAAGCATGCTGGCTTGGGGCTTCTGGGAGTGGAAGTCCTCTCCTCTTAAAGCATACTGACTGGGGGATTCTGAGAGTATAAGTCCTCTCCTCTTAAAGCATACTAACTGGGGGATTCTGGGATTGGAAGTCCTCTCCTCTTAAAGCATACTGACTGGGTGATTCTGGGAGTGGAAGTCCTCTCCTCTTAAAGCATACTGACTGGGGGATTCTGGACGTGGAAGTCCACCCCACTTAAAGCATACTGACTGGGGGATTCTGGGAGTGGAAGTCCATCCCTCTTAAAGCATGCTGGCTGGGGAATTCTGGGAGTGGAAGTCCTCTCCTCTTAAAGCATACTGACTGGGGGATTATGGGAGTGGAAGTCCTCCCCTCTTAAAGCATGCTGGCTGTTGAATTCTGGGAGTTGGAGTCCATCCCTCTTAAAGTATGCTCACTGGGGGATTCTGGGAGTGGAAGTCCATCCCTCTTAAAGCATGCTGGCTGGGGGATTCTGGGAGTGGAAGTCCAGCCCTCTTAAAGCATGCTGGCTTGGGGATTCTGGGAGTGGAAGTCCTCTCCTCTTAAAGCATGCTGACTGGAGGATTCTGGGAGTGGAAGTCCTCTCCTCTTAAAGCATACTGACTGGGGAATTCTGGAAGTCCATCTCTCTTAAAGCATGCTGGCTGGTTGATTCTGGGAGTGGAAGTCCTCTCCTCTTAAAGCATGCTGGCTGGGGAATTCTAGGAGTGGAAGTCCTCTCCTCTTAAAGCATACTGACTGGGGGATTCTGGGAGTGGAAGTCCTCTCTTCTTAAAGCATGCTGGCTGGTGGATTCTGGGAGTCCTCTCGTCTTAAAGTCCTCTCCTCTTAAAGCATACTGACTGGGGGATTCTGGATGTGGAAGTCCTCTCCTCTTAAAGCATGCTGGCTGGGGGATTCTGGGAGTGGAAGTCCATCTTTCTTAAAGCATGCTGGTGGGGGATTCCAAGAGTGGAAGTCCACCCCTCTTAAAGCATGCTGGCTGGGGGATTCTGGGAGTGGAAGTCCTCCCTTCTTAAAGCATACTGACTGGGGATTCTGGGAGTGGAAGTCCATCCTTCTTAAAGCATACTGACTGGGGGATTCTTGGAGTGGAAGTCCTCTCCTCTTAAAGCATGCTGGCTGGGGAATTTTGGGAGTGGAAGTCCTCTCCTCTTGAAGCAAACTGACTGGGGGATTCTGGGAGTCCTCTCCTCTTAAAGTCCTCTCCTCTTAAAACATACTGACTGGGGGATTCTGGGAGTGGAAGTCCATCCCTCTTAAAGCATGCTGCCTGTGGAATTCTGGGAGTGGAAGTCCTCTCCTCTTAAAGCATACTGACAGGGGGATTCTGGGAGTGGAAGTCCTCTCCTCTTAAAGCATACTGACTGGGGTATCCTGGGAGTGGAAGTCCTCTCCTCTTAAAGCATGCTGGCTGGGGAATTCTGGGAGTGGAAGTCCTCTCCTCTTGAAGCATACTGACTGGGGGATTCGGGGAGAGGAAGTCCTCTCTTCTTAAAGCATGCTGGCTGGTGGATTCTGGGAGTCCTCTCCTCTTAAAGTCCACTCCTCTTAAAGCATACTGACTGGGGATTTCTGGGTGTGGAAGTCCTATCCTCTTAAAGCATGCTGGCTGGGGGATTCTGGGAGTGGAAGTCCACCCCTCTTAAAGCATGCTGGCTGGGGGATTCTGGGAGTGGAAGTCCTCCCCTCTTAAAGCATGCTGGCTGGGGGATTCTGGGAGTGGAAGTCCACCCCTCCTAAAGCATGCTGGCTGGGGAATTCTGGGAGTGGAAGTCCTCTCCTCTTAAAGCATACTAACTGGGGGATTCTGGGATTGGAAGTCCTCTCCTCTTAAAGCATACTGACTGGGTGATTCTGGGAGTGGAAGTCCTCTCCTCTTAAATCATACTGACTGGGGGATTCTGGACGTGGAAGTCCACCCCACTTAAAGCATACTGACTGGGGGATTCTGGGAGTGGAAGTCCATCCCTCTTAAAGCATGCTGGCTGGGGAATTCTGGGAGTGGAAGTCCTCTCCTCTTAAAGCATACTGACTGGGGGATTATGGGAGTGGAAGTCCTCCCCTCTTAAAGCATGCTGGCTGGGGAATTCTGGGAGTTGGAGTCCATCCCTCTTAAAGCATGCTGACTGGGGGATTCTGGGAGTGGAAGTCCATCCCTCTTAAAGCATGCTGGCTGGGGGATTCTGGGAGTGGAAGTCCACCACTCTTAAAGCATGCTGGCTTGGGGATTCTGGGAGTGGAAGTCCTCTCCTCTTAAAGCATACTGACTGGGGGATTCTGAGAGTGGAAGTCCTCTCCTCTTAAAGCATACTAACTGGGGGATTCTGGGATTGGAAGTCCTCTCCTCTTAAAGCATACTGACTGGGTGATTCTGGGAGTGGAAGTCCTCTCCTCTTAAAGCATACTGACTGGGGGATTCTGGACGTGGAAGTCCACCCCACTTAAAGCATACTGACTGGGGGATTCTGGGAGTGGAAGTCCATCCCTCTTAAAGCATGCTGGCTGGGGAATTCTGGGAGTAGAAGTCCTCTCCTCTTAAAGCATACTGACTGGGGGATTATGGGAGTGGAAGTCCTCTCCTCTTAAAGCATACTAACTGGGGGATTCTGGACGTGGAAGTCCACCCCACTTAAAGCATGCTGGCTGGGGAATTCTGGGAGTTGGAGTCCATCCCTCTTAAAGTATGCTGACTGGGGGATTCTGGGAGTGGAAGTCCATCCCTCTTAAAGCATGCTGGCTGGGGGATTCTGGGAGTGGAAGTCCAGCCCTCTTAAAGCATGCTGGCTTGGGGATTCTGGGAGTGGAAGTCCTCTCCTCTTAAAGCATGCTGACTGGAGGATTCTGGGAGTGGAAGTCCTCTCCTCTTAAAGCATACTGACTGGGGAATTCTGGAAGTCCATCCCTCTTAAAGCATGCTGGCTGGTTGATTCTGAGAGTGGAAGTCCACCCCTGTTAAAACATGCTGGCTGGGGAATTCTGGGAGTGGAAGTCCACCTCTCTTAAAGCATGCTGGCTGGGGGATTCTGGGAGTGGAAGTCCTCTCCTCTTAAAGCATACTGACTGGGGGATTCTGGGAGAGGAAGTCCTCTCCTCTTAAAGCATACTGACTGGGGGATTCAGGGAGTGGAAGTCCACCCCTCTTAAAGCATGCTGGCTGGGGAATTCTGGGAGTGGAAGTCCTCTCCTCTTAAAGCATGCTGGCTGGGGAATTCTGGGAGTGGAAGTCCTCTCCTCTTAAAGCATGCTGACTGGGGGATTCTTGGAGTGGAAGTCCTCTCCTCTTAAAGCATACTGGCTGGGGAATTCTAGGAGTGGAAGTCCTCTCCTCTTAAAACATACTGACTGGGGGATTCTGGGAGTGGAAGTCCTCTCTTCTTAAAGATTGCTGGCTGGTGGATTCTGGGAGTCCTCTCGTCTTAAAGTCCTCTCCTCTTAAAGCATACTGACTGGGGGATTCTGGATGTGGAAGTCCTCTCCTCTTAAAGCATGCTGGCTGGGGGATTCTGGGAGTGGAAGTCCATCTTTCTTAAAGCATGCTGGTGGGGGATTCCAAGAGTGGAAGTCCACCCCTCTTAAAGCATGCTGGCTGGGGGATTCTGGGAGTGGAAGTCCTCCCCTCTTAAAGCATACTGACTGGGGATTCTGGGAGTGGAAGTCCATCCTTCTTAATGCATACTGACTGGGGGATTCTTGGAGTGGAAGTCCTCTCCTCTTAAAGCATGCTGGCTGAGGAATTTTGGGAGTGGAAGTCCTCTCCTCTTGAAGCAAACTGACTGGGGGATTCTGGGAGTCCTCTCCTCTTAAAGTCCTCTCCTCTTGAAGCATACTGACTGGGGGATTCGGGGAGTGGAAGTCCTCTCTTCTTAAAGCATGCTGGCTGCGGGATTCTGGGAGTGGAAGTCCACCCCTCTTAAAGCATGCTGGCTGCGGGATTCTGGGAGTGGAAGTCCTCTCCTCTTAAAGCATACTGACTGGGGGATTCTGGAAGTGGAAGTCCACCCCACTTAAAGCATACTGACTGGGGGATTATGAGAGTGGAAGTCCTCTCCTCTTAAAGCATACTAACTGGGGGATTCTGGGATTGGAAGTCCTCTCCTCTTAAAGCATACTGACTGGGTGATTCTGGGAGTGGAAGTCCTCTCCTCTTAAAGCATACTGACTGGGGGATTCTGGACGTGGAAGTCCACCCCACTTAAAGCATACTGACTGGGGGATTCTGGGAGTGGAAGTCCATCCCTCTTAAAGCATGCTGGCTGGGGGATTCTGGGAGTGGAAGTCCACCCCTCCTAAAGCATGCTGGCTGGGGAATTCTGGGAGTGGAAGTCCTGTCCTCTTAAAGCATACTGACTGGGGGATTCTGGAAGTGGAAGTCCACCCCACTTAAAGCATACTGACTGGGGGATTCTGAGAGTGGAAGTCCTCTCCTCTTAAAGCATACTAACTGGGGGATTCTGGGATTGGAAGTCCTCTCCTCTTAAAGCATACTGACTGGGTGATTCTGGGAGTGGAAGTCCTCTCCTCTTAAAGCATACTGACTGGGGGATTCTGGACGTGGAAGTCCACCCCACTTAAAGCATACTGACTGGGGGATTATGGGAGTGGAAGTCCTCCCCTCTTAAAGCATGCTGGCTGGGGAATTCTGGGAGTTGGAGTCCATCCCTCTTAAAGTATGCTGACTGGGGGATTCTGGGAGTGGAAGTCCATCCCTCTTAAAGCATGCTGGCTGGGGGATTCTGGGAGTGGAAGTCCACCCCTCTTAAAGCATGCTGGCTTGGGGATTCTGGGAGTGGAAGTCCTCTCCTCTTAAAGCATGCTGACTGGAGGATTCTGGGAGTGGAAGTCCTCTCCTCTTAAAGCATACTGACTGGGGAATTCTGGAAGTCCATCCCTCTTAAAGCATGCTGGCTGGTTGATTTTGAGAGTGGAAGTCCACCCCTGTTAAAACATGCTGGCTGGGGAATTCTGGGAGTGGAAGTCCACCTCTCTTAAAGCATGCTGGCTGGGGGATTCTGGGAGTGGAAGTCCTCTCCTCTTAAAGCATACTGACTGGGGGATTCTGGGAGTGGAAGTCCTCTCCTCTTAAAGCATACTGACTGGGGGATTCAGGGAGTGGAAGTCCACCCCTCTTAAAGCATGCTGGCTGGGGAATTCTGGGAGTGGAAGTCCTCTCCTCTTAAAGCATGCTGACTGGGGGATTCTGGGAGTGGAAGTCCTCTCCTCTTAAAGCATACTGACTGGGGGATTCTGGGAGTGGAAGTCCTCTCCTCTTAAAGCATGCTGGCTGGGGAATTCTAGGAGTGGAAGTCCTCTCCTCTTAAAGCATACTGACTGGGGGATTCTGGGAGTGGAAGTCCTCTCTTCTTAAAGCATGCTGGCTGGTGGATTCTGGGAGTCCTCTCGTCTTAAAGTCCTCTCCTCTTAAAGCATACTGACTGGGGGATTCTGGATGTGGAAGTCCTCTCCTCTTAAAGCATGCTGGCTGGGGGATTCTGGGAGTGGAAGTCCATCTTTCTTAAAGCATGCTGGTGGGGGATTCCAAGAGTGGAAGTCCACCCCTCTTAAAGCATGCTGGCTGGGGGATTCTGGGAGTGGAAGTCCTCCCCTCTTAAAGCATACTGACTGGGGGATTCTGGGAGTGGAAGTCCATCCTTCTTAAAGCATACTGACTGGGGGATTCTTGGAGTGGAAGTCCTCTCCTCTTAAAGCATGCTGGCTGGGGAATTTTGGGAGTGGAAGTCCTCTCCTCTTGAAGCGTACTGACTGGGGGATTCTGGGAGTCCTCTCCTCTTAAAGCATGCTGGCTGGGGAATTTTGGGAGTGGAAGTCCTCTCCTCTTGAAGCATACTGACTGGGGGATTCTGGGAGTGAAAGTCCTCTCGTCTTAAAGCATGCTGGCTGGGGAATTCTGGGTGTGGAAGTCCTCTCCTCTTAAAGCATACTGACTGGGGGATTCTGGGAGTGGAAGTCCATCCCTCTTAAAGCATGCTGGTGGGGGATTCTGGGAGTGGAAGTCCTCCCCACTTTAAGCATACTGACTGGGGGATTCTGGGAGTGGAAGTCCATCCTTCTTAAAGCATGCTGGCTGGGGAATTCTGGGAGTTGGAGTCCATCCCTCTTAAAGTATGCTGACTGGGGGATTCTGGGAGTGGAAGTCCATCCCTCTTAAAGCATGCTGGCTGGGGGATTCTGGGAGTGGAAGTCCACCCCTCTTAAAGCATGCTGGCTTGGGGATTCTGGGAGTGGAAGTCCTCTCCTCTTAAAGCATGCTGACTGGAGGATTCTGGGAGTGGAAGTCCTCTCCTCTTAAAGCATACTGACTGGGGAATTCTGGAAGTCCATCCCTCTTAAAGCATGCTGGCTGGTTGATTCTGAGAGTGGAAGTCCACCCCTGTTAAAACATGCTGGCTGGGGAATTCTGGGAGTGGAAGTCCACCTCTCTTTAAGCATGCTGGCTGGGGGATTCTGGGAGTCGAAGTCCTCTCCTCTTAAATCATACTGACTGGGGGATTCTGGGAGTGGAAGTCCTCTCCTCTTAAAGCATACTGACTGGGGGATTCAGGGAGTGGAAGTCCACCCCTCTTAAAGCATGCTGGCTGGGGAATTCTGGGAGTGGAAGTCCTCTCCTCTTAAAGCATGCTGGCTGGGGAATTCTGGGAGTGGAAGTCCTCTCCTCTTAAAGCATGCTGACTGGGGGATTCTGGGAGTGGAAGTCCTCTCCTCTTAAAGCATGCTGACTGGGGGATTCTGGGAGTGGAAGTCCTCTCCTCTTAAAGCATGCTGGCTGGGGAATTCTAGGAGTGGAAGTCCTCTCCTCTTAAAGCATACTGACTGGGGGATTCTGGGAGTGGAAGTCCTCTCTTCTTAAAGCATGCTGGCTGGTGGATTCTGGGAGTCCTCTCGTCTTAAAGTCCTCTCCTCTTAAAGCATACTGACTGGGGGATTCTGGATGTGGAAGTCCTCTCCTCTTAAAGCATGCTGGCTGGGGGATTCTGGGAGTGGAAGTCCATCTTTCTTAAAGCATGCTGGTGGGGGATTCCAAGAGTGGAAGTCCACCCCTCTTAAAGCATGCTGGCTGGGGGATTCTGGGAGTGGAAGTCCTCCCCTCTTAAAGCATACTGACTGGGGGATTCTGGGAGTGGAAGTCCATCCTTCTTAAAGCATACTGACTGGGGGATTCTTGGAGTGGAAGTCCTCTCCTCTTAAAGCATGCTGGCTGGGGAATTTTGGGAGTGGAAGTCCTCTCCTCTTGAAGCATACTGACTGGGGGATTCTGGGAGTCCTCTCCTCTTAAAGTCCTCTCCTCTTAAAGCATACTGACTGGGGGATTCTGGGAGTGAAAGTCCTCTCGTCTTAAAGCATGCTGGCTGGGGAATTCTGGGTGTGGAAGTCCTCTCCTCTTAAAGCATACTGACTGGGGGATTCTGGGAGTGGAAGTCCATCCCTCTTAAAGCATGCTGGTGGGGGATTCTGGGAGTGGAAGTCCTCCCCACTTTAAGCATACTGACTGGGGGATTCTGGGAGTGGAAGTCCATCCTTCTTAAAGCATACTGACTGGGGGATTCTGGGAGTGGAAATCCTCTCCTCTCAAAGCATCCTGGCTGGGGAATTTTGGGAGTGGAAGTCCTCTCCTCTTAAAGCATACTGACTGGGGGATTCTGGGAGTCCTCTCCTCTTAAAGTCCTCTCCTCTTAAAACATACTGACTGGGGGATTCTGGGAGTGGAAGTACATCCCTCTTAAAGCATGCTGCCTCTGGAATTGTGGGAGTGGAAGTCCTCTCCTCTTAAAGCATACTGACAGGGGGATTCTGGGAGTGGAAGTCCTCTCCTCTTAAAGCATACTGACTGGGGTATCCTGGGAGTGGAAGTCCTCTCCTCTTAAAGCATGCTGGCTGGGGAATTCTGGGAGTGGAAGTCCTCTCCTCTTGAAGCATACTGACTGGGGGATTCGGGGAGTGGAAGTCCTCTCTTCTTAAAGCATGCTGGCTGGTGGATTCTGGGAGTCCTCTCCTCTTAAAGTCCACTCCTCTTAAAGCATACTGACTGGGGATTTCTGGGTGTGGAAGTCCTATCCTCTTAAAGCATGCTGGCTGGGGGATTCTGGGAGTGGAAGTCCATCTTTCTTAATGCATGCTGGTGGGGGATTCCAAGAGTGGAAGTCCACCCCTCTTAAAGCATGCTGGCTGGGGGATTCTGGGAGTGGAAATCCTCTCCTCTCAAAGCATCCTGGCTGGGGAATTTTGGGAGTGGAAATCCTCTCCTCTCAAAGCATCCTGGCTGGGGAATTTTGGGAGTGGAAGTCCTCTCCTCTTAAAGCAAACTGACTGGGGGATTCTGGGAGTCCTCTCCTCTTAAAGTCCTCTCCTCTTAAAACATACTGACTGGGGGATTCTGGGAATGGAAGTCCATCCCTCTTAAAGCATGCTGACTGGGGGATTCTTGGAGTGGAAGTCCTCTCCTCTTAAAGCATGCTGGCTGGGGGATTCTGGGAGTGGAAGTCCTCTCTTCTTAAAGCATGCTGGCTGGTGGATTCTGGGAGTCCTCTCGTCTTAAAGTCCTCTCCTCTTAAAGCATACTGACTGGGGGATTCTGGATGTGGAAGTCCTCTCCTCTTAAAGCATGCTGGCTGGGGGATTCTGGGAGTGGAAGTCCATCTTTCTTAAAGCATGCTGGTGGGGGATTCCAAGAGTGGAAGTCCACCCCTCTTAAAGCATGCTGGCTGGGGGATTCTGGGAGTGGAAGTCCTCCCCTCTTAAAGCATACTGACTGGGGGATTCTGGGAGTGGAAGTCCATCCTTCTTAATGCATACTGACTGGGGGATTCTTGGAGTGGAAGTCCTCTCCTCTTAAAGCATGCTGGCTGGGGAATTTTGGGAGTGGAAGTCCTCTCCTCTTGAAGCATACTGACTGGGGGATTCTGGGAGTCCTCTCCTCTTAAAGTCCTCTCCTCTTAAAGCATACTGACTGGGGGATTCTGGGAGTGAAAGTCCTCTCGTCTTAAAGCATGCTGGCTGGGGAATTCTGGGTGTGGAAGTCCTCTCCTCTTAAAGCATACTGACTGGGGGATTCTGGGAGTGGAAGTCCATCCCTCTTAAAGCATGCTGGTGGGGGATTCTGGGAGTGGAAGTCCTCCCCACTTTAAGCATACTGACTGGGGGATTCTGGGAGTGGAAGTCCATCCTTCTTAAAGCATACTGACTGGGGGATTCTGGGAGTGGAAATCCTCTCCTCTCAAAGCATCCTGGCTGGGGAATTTTGGGAGTGGAAGTCCTCTCCTCTTAAAGCATACTGACTGGGGGATTCTGGGAGTCCTCTCCTCTTAAAGTCCTCTCCTCTTAAAACATACTGACTGGGGGATTCTGGGAGTGGAAGTACATCCCTCTTAAAGCATGCTGCCTCTGGAATTGTGGGAGTGGAAGTCCTCTCCTCTTAAAGCATACTGACAGGGGGATTCTGGGAGTGGAAGTCCTCTCCTCTTAAAGCATACTGACTGGGGTATCCTGGGAGTGGAAGTCCTCTCCTCTTAAAGCATGCTGGCTGGGGAATTCTGGGAGTGGAAGTCCTCTCCTCTTGAAGCATACTGACTGGGGGATTCGGGGAGTGGAAGTCCTCTCTTCTTAAAGCATGCTGGCTGGTGGATTCTGGGAGTCCTCTCCTCTTAAAGTCCACTCCTCTTAAAGCATACTGACTGGGGATTTCTGGGTGTGGAAGTCCTATCCTCTTAAAGCATGCTGGCTGGGGGATTCTGGGAGTGGAAGTCCATCTTTCTTAAAGCATGCTGGTGGGGGATTCCAAGAGTGGAAGTCCACCCCTCTTAAAGCATGCTGGCTGGGGGATTCTGGGAGTGGAAATCCTCTCCTCTCAAAGCATCCTGGCTGGGGAATTTTGGGAGTGGAAATCCTCTCCTCTCAAAGCATCCTGGCTGGGGAATTTTGGGAGTGGAAGTCCTCTCCTCTTAAAGCAAACTGACTGGGGGATTCTGGGAGTCCTCTCCTCTTAAAGTCCTCTCCTCTTAAAACATACTGACTGGGGGATTCTGGGAGTGAAAGTCCTCTCGTCTTAAAGCATGCTGGCTGGGGAATTCTGGGTGTGGAAGTCCTCTCCTCTTAAAGCATACTGACTGGGGGATTCTGGGAGTGGAAGTCCATCCCTCTTAAAGCATGCTGGTGGGGGATTCTGGGAGTGGAAGTCCTCCCCACTTTAAGCATACTGACTGGGGGATTCTGGGAGTGGAAGTCCATCCTTCTTAAAGCATACTGACTGGGGGATTCTGGGAGTGGAAATCCTCTCCTCTCAAAGCATCCTGGCTGGGGAATTTTGGGAGTGGAAGTCCTCTCCTCTTAAAGCATACTGACTGGGGGATTCTGGGAGTCCTCTCCTCTTAAAGTCCTCTCCTCTTAAAACATACTGACTGGGGGATTCTGGGAGTGGAAGTCCATCCCTCTTAAAGCATGCTGCCTGTGGAATTGTGGGAGTGGAAGTCCTCTCCTCTTAAAGCATACTGACAGGGGGATTCTGGGAGTGGAAGTCCTCTCCTCTTAAAGCATACTGACTGGGGTATCCTGGGAGTGGAAGTCCTCTCCTCTTAAAGCATGCTGGCTGGGGAATTCTGGGAGTGGAAGTCCTCTCCTCTTGAAGCATACTGACTGGGGGATTCGGGGAGTGGAAGTCCTCTCTTCTTAAAGCATGCTGGCTGGTGGATTCTGGGAGTCCTCTCCTCTTAAAGTCCACTCCTCTTAAAGCATACTGACTGGGGATTTCTGGGTGTGGAAGTCCTATCCTCTTAAAGCATGCTGGCTGGGGGATTCTGGGAGTGGAAGTCCATCTTTCTTAAAGCATGCTGGTGGGGGATTCCAAGAGTGGAAGCCCACCCCTCTTAAAGCATGCTGGCTGGGGGATTCTGGGAGTGGAAATCCTCTCCTCTCAAAGCATCCTGGCTGGGGAATTTTGGGAGTGGAAGTCCTCTCCTCTTAAAGCAAACTGACTGGGGGATTCTGGGAGTCCTCTCCTCTTAAAGTCCTCTCCTCTTAAAACATACTGACTGGGGGATTCTGGGAGTGGAAGTCCATCCCTCTTAAAGCATGCTGCCTGTGGAATTCTGGGAGTGGAAGTCCTCTCCTCTTAAAGCATACTGACTGGGGTATCCTGGGAGTGGAAGTCCTCTCATCTTAAAGCATGCTGGCTGGGGAATTCTGGGAGTGGAAGTCCTCTCTTCTTGAAGCATACTGACTGGGGGATTCGGGGAGTGGAAGTCCTCTCTTCTTAAAGCATGCTGGCTGGTGGATTCTGGGAGTCCTCTCCTCTTAAAGTCCCCTCCTCTTAAAGCATGCTGGCTGGGGAATTCTGGGAGTGGAAGTCCTCTCCTCTTGAAGCATACTGACTGGGGGATTCGGGGAGTGGAAGTCCTCTCTTCTTAAAGCATGCTGGCTGGTGGATTCTGGGAGTCCTCTCCTCTTAAAGTCCACTCCTCTTAAAGCATGCTGGCTGGGGGATTCTGGGAGTGGAAGTCCACCCCTCTTAAAGCATGCTGGCTGGGGGATTCTGGGAGTGGAAGTCCTCCCCTCTTAAAGCATGCTGGCTGGGGGATTCTGGGAGTGGAAGTCCACCCCTCCTAAAGCATGCTGGCTGGGGAATTCTGGGAGTGGAAGTCCTCTCCTCTTAAAGCATACTGACTGGGGGATTCTGGAAGTGGAAGTCCACCCCACTTAAAGCATACTGACTGGGGGATTCTGAGAGTGGAAGTCCTCTCCTCTTAAAGCATACTAACTGGGGGATTCTGGGATTGGAAGTCCTCTCCTCTTAAAGCATACTGACTGGGTGATTCTGGGAGTGGAAGTCCTCTCCTCTTAAAGCATACTGACTGGGGGATTCTGGACGTGGAAGTCCACCCCACTTAAAGCATACTGACTGGGGGATTCTGGAAGTGGAAGTCCACCCCACTTAAAGCATACTGACTGGGGGATTCTGATAGTGGAAGTCCTCTCCTCTTAAAGCATACTGACTGGGGAATTCTGGAAGTCCATCCCTCTTAAAGCATGCTGGCTGGTTGATTCTGAGAGTGGAAGTCCACCCCTGTTAAAACATGCTGGCTGGGGAATTCTGGGAGTGGAAGTCCACCTCTCTTAAAGCATGCTGGCTGGGGGATTCTGGGAGTGGAAGTCCTCTCCTCTTAAAGCATACTGACTGGGGAATTCTGGGAGTGGAAGTCCTCTCCTCTTAAAGCATACTGACTGGGGGATTCAGGGAGTGGAAGTCCACCCCTCTTAAAGCATGCTGGCTGGGGAATTCTGGGAGTGGAAGTCCTCTCCTCTTAAAGCATGCTGGCTGGGGAATTCTGGGAGTGGAAGTCCTCTCCTCTTAAAGCATGCTGACTGGGGGATTCTGGGAGTGGAAGTCCTCTCCTCTTAAAGCATACTGACTGGGGGATTCTGGGAGTGGAAGTCCTCTCCTCTTAAAGCATGCTGGCTGGGGAATTCTAGGAGTGGAAGTCCTCTCCTCTTAAAGCATACTGACTGGGGGATTCTGGGAGTGGAAGTCCTCTCTTCTTAAAGCATGCTGGCTGGTGGATTCTGGGAGTCCTCTCGTCTTAAAGTCCTCTCCTCTTAAAGCATACTGACTGGGGGATTCTGGATGTGGAAGTCCTCTCCTCTTAAAGCATGCTGGCTGGGGGATTCTGGGAGTGGAAATCCATCTTTCTTAAAGCATGCTGGTGGGGGATTCCAAGAGTGGAAGTCCACCCCTCTTAAAGCATGCTGGCTGGGGGATTCTGGGAGTGGAAGTCCATCCCTCTTAAAGCATGCTGGTGGGGGATTCTGGGAGTGGAAGTCCTCCCCACTTTAAGCATACTGACTGGGGGATTCTGGGAGTGGAAGTCCATCCTTCTTAAAGCATACTGACTGGGGGATTCTGGGAGTGGAAATCCTCTCCTCTCAAAGCATCCTGGCTGGGGAATTTTGGGAGTGGAAGTCCTCTCCTCTTGAAGCGTACTGACTGGGGGATTCTGGGAGTCCTCTCCTCTTAAAGCATGCTGGCTGGGGAATTTTGGGAGTGGAAGTCCTCTCCTCTTGAAGCATACTGACTGGGGGATTCTGGGAGTGAAAGTCCTCTCGTCTTAAAGCATGCTGGCTGGGGAATTCTGGGTGTGGAAGTCCTCTCCTCTTAAAGCATACTGACTGGGGGATTCTGGGAGTGGAAGTCCATCCCTCTTAAAGCATGCTGGTGGGGGATTCTGGGAGTGGAAGTCCTCCCCACTTTAAGCATACTGACTGGGGGATTCTGGGAGTGGAAGTCCATCCTTCTTAAAGCATGCTGGCTGGGGAATTCTGGGAGTTGGAGTCCATCCCTCTTAAAGTATGCTGACTGGGGGATTCTGGGAGTGGAAGTCCATCCCTCTTAAAGCATGCTGGCTGGGGGATTCTGGGAGTGGAAGTCCACCCCTCTTAAAGCATGCTGGCTTGGGGATTCTGGGAGTGGAAGTCCTCTCCTCTTAAAGCATGCTGACTGGAGGATTCTGGGAGTGGAAGTCCTCTCCTCTTAAAGCATACTGACTGGGGAATTCTGGAAGTCCATCCCTCTTAAAGCATGCTGGCTGGTTGATTCTGAGAGTGGAAGTCCACCCCTGTTAAAACATGCTGGCTGGGGAATTCTGGGAGTGGAAGTCCACCTCTCTTAAAGCATGCTGGCTGGGGGATTCTGGGAGTCGAAGTCCTCTCCTCTTAAAGCATACTGACTGGGGGATTCTGGGAGTGGAAGTCCTCTCCTCTTAAAGCATACTGACTGGGGGATTCAGGGAGTGGAAGTCCACCCCTCTTAAAGCATGCTGGCTGGGGAATTCTGGGAGTGGAAGTCCTCTCCTCTTAAAGCATGCTGGCTGGGGAATTCTGGGAGTGGAAGTCCTCTCCTCTTAAAGCATGCTGACTGGGGGATTCTGGGAGTGGAAGTCCTCTCCTCTTAAAGCATGCTGACTGGGGGATTCTGGGAGTGGAAGTCCTCTCCTCTTAAAGCATGCTGGCTGGGGAATTCTAGGAGTGGAAGTCCTCTCCTCTTAAAGCATACTGACTGGGGGATTCTGGGAGTGGAAGTCCTCTCTTCTTAAAGCATGCTGGCTGGTGGATTCTGGGAGTCCTCTCGTCTTAAAGTCCTCTCCTCTTAAAGCATACTGACTGGGGGATTCTGGATGTGGAAGTCCTCTCCTCTTAAAGCATGCTGGCTGGGGGATTCTGGGAGTGGAAGTCCATCTTTCTTAAAGCATGCTGGTGGGGGATTCCAAGAGTGGAAGTCCACCCCTCTTAAAGCATGCTGGCTGGGGGATTCTGGGAGTGGAAGTCCTCCCCTCTTAAAGCATACTGACTGGGGGATTCTGGGAGTGGAAGTCCATCCTTCTTAAAGCATACTGACTGGGGGATTCTTGGAGTGGAAGTCCTCTCCTCTTAAAGCATGCTGGCTGGGGAATTTTGGGAGTGGAAGTCCTCTCCTCTTGAAGCATACTGACTGGGGGATTCTGGGAGTCCTCTCCTCTTAAAGTCCTCTCCTCTTAAAGCATACTGACTGGGGGATTCTGGGAGTGAAAGTCCTCTCGTCTTAAAGCATGCTGGCTGGGGAATTCTGGGTGTGGAAGTCCTCTCCTCTTAAAGCATACTGACTGGGGGATTCTGGGAGTGGAAGTCCATCCCTCTTAAAGCATGCTGGTGGGGGATTCTGGGAGTGGAAGTCCTCCCCACTTTAAGCATACTGACTGGGGGATTCTGGGAGTGGAAGTCCATCCTTCTTAAAGCATACTGACTGGGGGATTCTGGGAGTGGAAATCCTCTCCTCTCAAAGCATCCTGGCTGGGGAATTTTGGGAGTGGAAGTCCTCTCCTCTTAAAGCATACTGACTGGGGGATTCTGGGAGTCCTCTCCTCTTAAAGTCCTCTCCTCTTAAAACATACTGACTGGGGGATTCTGGGAGTGGAAGTACATCCCTCTTAAAGCATGCTGCCTCTGGAATTGTGGGAGTGGAAGTCCTCTCCTCTTAAAGCATACTGACAGGGGGATTCTGGGAGTGGAAGTCCTCTCCTCTTAAAGCATACTGACTGGGGTATCCTGGGAGTGGAAGTCCTCTCCTCTTAAAGCATGCTGGCTGGGGAATTCTGGGAGTGGAAGTCCTCTCCTCTTGAAGCATACTGACTGGGGGATTCGGGGAGTGGAAGTCCTCTCTTCTTAAAGCATGCTGGCTGGTGGATTCTGGGAGTCCTCTCCTCTTAAAGTCCACTCCTCTTAAAGCATACTGACTGGGGATTTCTGGGTGTGGAAGTCCTATCCTCTTAAAGCATGCTGGCTGGGGGATTCTGGGAGTGGAAGTCCATCTTTCTTAAAGCATGCTGGTGGGGGATTCCAAGAGTGGAAGTCCACCCCTCTTAAAGCATGCTGGCTGGGGGATTCTGGGAGTGGAAATCCTCTCCTCTCAAAGCATCCTGGCTGGGGAATTTTGGGAGTGGAAATCCTCTCCTCTCAAAGCATCCTGGCTGGGGAATTTTGGGAGTGGAAGTCCTCTCCTCTTAAAGCAAACTGACTGGGGGATTCTGGGAGTCCTCTCCTCTTAAAGTCCTCTCCTCTTAAAACATACTGACTGGGGGATTCTGGGAATGGAAGTCCATCCCTCTTAAAGCATGCTGACTGGGGGATTCTTGGAGTGGAAGTCCTCTCCTCTTAAAGCATGCTGGCTGGGGAATTTTGGGAGTGGAAGTCCTCTCCTCTTGAAGCATACTGACTGGGGGATTCTGGGAGTCCTCTCCTCTTAAAGTCCTCTCCTCTTAAAGCATACTGACTGGGGGATTCTGGGAGTGAAAGTCCTCTCGTCTTAAAGCATGCTGGCTGGGGAATTCTGGGTGTGGAAGTCCTCTCCTCTTAAAGCATACTGACTGGGGGATTCTGGGAGTGGAAGTCCATCCCTCTTAAAGCATGCTGGTGGGGGATTCTGGGAGTGGAAGTCCTCCCCACTTTAAGCATACTGACTGGGGGATTCTGGGAGTGGAAGTCCATCCTTCTTAAAGCATACTGACTGGGGGATTCTGGGAGTGGAAATCCTCTCCTCTCAAAGCATCCTGGCTGGGGAATTTTGGGAGTGGAAGTCCTCTCCTCTTAAAGCATACTGACTGGGGGATTCTGGGAGTCCTCTCCTCTTAAAGTCCTCTCCTCTTAAAACATACTGACTGGGGGATTCTGGGAGTGGAAGTCCATCCCTCTTAAAGCATGCTGCCTGTGGAATTGTGGGAGTGGAAGTCCTCTCCTCTTAAAGCATACTGACAGGGGGATTCTGGGAGTGGAAGTCCTCTCCTCTTAAAGCATGCTGGCTGGGGAATTCTGGGAGTGGAAGTCCTCTCCTCTTGAAGCATACTGACTGGGGGATTCGGGGAGTGGAAGTCCTCTCTTCTTAAAGCATGCTGGCTGGTGGATTCTGGGAGTCCTCTCCTCTTAAAGTCCACTCCTCTTAAAGCATACTGACTGGGGATTTCTGGGTGTGGAAGTCCTATCCTCTTAAAGCATGCTGGCTGGGGGATTCTGGGAGTGGAAGTCCATCTTTCTTAAAGCATGCTGGTGGGGGATTCCAAGAGTGGAAGCCCACCCCTCTTAAAGCATGCTGGCTGGGGGATTCTGGGAGTGGAAATCCTCTCCTCTCAAAGCATCCTGGCTGGGGAATTTTGGGAGTGGAAGTCCTCTCCTCTTAAAGCAAACTGACTGGGGGATTCTGGGAGTCCTCTCCTCTTAAAGTCCTCTCCTCTTAAAACATACTGACTGGGGGATTCTGGGAGTGGAAGTCCATCCCTCTTAAAGCATGCTGCCTGTGGAATTCTGGGAGTGGAAGTCCTCTCCTCTTAAAGCATACTGACTGGGGTATCCTGGGAGTGGAAGTCCTCTCATCTTAAAGCATGCTGGCTGGGGAATTCTGGGAGTGGAAGTCCTCTCTTCTTGAAGCATACTGACTGGGGGATTCGGGGAGTGGAAGTCCTCTCTTCTTAAAGCATGCTGGCTGGTGGATTCTGGGAGTCCTCTCCTCTTAAAGTCCCCTCCTCTTAAAGCATGCTGGCTGGGGAATTCTGGGAGTGGAAGTCCTCTCCTCTTGAAGCATACTGACTGGGGGATTCGGGGAGTGGAAGTCCTCTCTTCTTAAAGCATGCTGGCTGGTGGATTCTGGGAGTCCTCTCCTCTTAAAGTCCACTCCTCTTAAAGCATGCTGGCTGGGGGATTCTGGGAGTGGAAGTCCACCCCTCTTAAAGCATGCTGGCTGGGGGATTCTGGGAGTGGAAGTCCTCCCCTCTTAAAGCATGCTGGCTGGGGGATTCTGGGAGTGGAAGTCCTCTCCTCTTAAAGCATGCTGGCTGGGGAATTCTGGGAGTGGAAGTCCTCTCCTCTTAAAGCATGCTGACTGGGGGATTCTGGGAGTGGAAGTCCTCTCCTCTTAAAGCATACTGACTGGGGGATTCTGGGAGTGGAAGTCCTCTCCTCTTAAAGCATGCTGGCTGGGGAATTCTAGGAGTGGAAGTCCTCTCCTCTTAAAGCATACTGACTGGGGGATTCTGGGAGTGGAAGTCCTCTCTTCTTAAAGCATGCTGGCTGGTGGATTCTGGGAGTCCTCTCGTCTTAAAGTCCTCTCCTCTTAAAGCATACTGACTGGGGGATTCTGGATGTGGAAGTCC
This sequence comes from Diadophis punctatus similis, assembly GCA_023053685.1. Classification (NCBI taxonomy): domain Eukaryota; kingdom Metazoa; phylum Chordata; class Lepidosauria; order Squamata; family Dipsadidae; genus Diadophis; species Diadophis punctatus. The sequence goes on along the minus strand of JALIGW010000044.1, from coordinate 4,929,657 downwards.
TCTCCTCTTAAAGCATGCTGGCTGGGGGATTCTGGGAGTGGAAATCCATCTTTCTTAAAGCATGCTGGTGGGGGATTCCAAGAGTGGAAGTCCACCCCTCTTAAAGCATGCTGGCTGGGGGATTCTGGGAGTGGAAGTCCATCCCTCTTAAAGCATGCTGGTGGGGGATTCTGGGAGTGGAAGTCCTCCCCACTTTAAGCATACTGACTGGGGGATTCTGGGAGTGGAAGTCCATCCTTCTTAAAGCATACTGACTGGGGGATTCTGGGAGTGGAAATCCTCTCCTCTCAAAGCATCCTGGCTGGGGAATTTTGGGAGTGGAAGTCCTCTCCTCTTAAAGCATACTGACTGGGGGATTCTGGGAGTCCTCTCCTCTTAAAGTCCTCTCCTCTTAAAACATACTGACTGGGGGATTCTGGGAGTGGAAGTCCATCCCTCTTAAAGCATGCTGCCTGTGGAATTGTGGGAGTGGAAGTCCTCTCCTCTTAAAGCATACTGACAGGGGGATTCTGGGAGTGGAAGTCCTCTCCTCTTAAAGCATACTGACTGGGGTATCCTGGGAGTGGAAGTCCTCTCCTCTTAAAGCATGCTGGCTGGGGAATTCTGGGAGTGGAAGTCCTCTCCTCTTGAAGCATACTGACTGGGGGATTCGGGGAGTGGAAGTCCTCTCTTCTTAAAGCATGCTGGCTGGTGGATTCTGGGAGTCCTCTCCTCTTAAAGTCCACTCCTCTTAAAGCATACTGACTGGGGATTTCTGGGTGTGGAAGTCCTATCCTCTTAAAGCATGCTGGCTGGGGGATTCTGGGAGTGGAAGTCCATCTTTCTTAAAGCATGCTGGTTGGGGATTCCAAGAGTGGAAGTCCACCCCTCTTAAAGCATGCTGGCTGGGGGATTCTGGGAGTGGAAATCCTCTCCTCTCAAAGCATCCTGGCTGGGGAATTTTGGGAGTGGAAGTCCTCACCTCTTAAAGCAAACTGACTGGGGGATTCTGGGAGTCCTCTCCTCTTAAAGTCCTCTCCTCTTAAAACATACTGACTGGGGGATTCTGGGAGTGGAAGTCCATCCCTTTTAAAGCATGCTGCCTGTGGAATTCTGGGAGTGGAAGTCCTCTCCTCTTAAAGCATACTGACTGGGGGATTCTTGGAGTGGAAGTCCTCTCCTCTTAAAGCATGCTGGCTGGGGAATTTTGGGAGTGGAAGTCCTCTCCTCTTGAAGCATACTGACTGGGGGATTCTGGGAGTCCTCTCCTCTTAAAGTCCTCTCCTCTTAAAGCATACTGACTGGGGGATTCTGGGAGTGAAAGTCCTCTCGTCTTAAAGCATGCTGGCTGGGGAATTCTGGGTGTGGAAGTCCTCTCCTCTTAAAGCATACTGACTGGGGGATTCTGGGAGTGGAAGTCCATCCCTCTTAAAGCATGCTGGTGGGGGATTCTGGGAGTGGAAGTCCTCCCCACTTTAAGCATACTGACTGGGGGATTCTGGGAGTGGAAGTCCATCCTTCTTAAAGCATACTGACTGGGGGATTCTGGGAGTGGAAATCCTCTCCTCTCAAAGCATCCTGGCTGGGGAATTTTGGGAGTGGAAGTCCTCTCCTCTTAAAGCATACTGACTGGGGGATTCTGGGAGTCCTCTCCTCTTAAAGTCCTCTCCTCTTAAAACATACTGACTGGGGGATTCTGGGAGTGGAAGTCCATCCCTCTTAAAGCATGCTGCCTGTGGAATTGTGGGAGTGGAAGTCCTCTCCTCTTAAAGCATACTGACAGGGGGATTCTGGGAGTGGAAGTCCTCTCCTCTTAAAGCATACTGACTGGGGTATCCTGGGAGTGGAAGTCCTCTCCTCTTAAAGCATGCTGGCTGGGGAATTCTGGGAGTGGAAGTCCTCTCCTCTTGAAGCATACTGACTGGGGGATTCGGGGAGTGGAAGTCCTCTCTTCTTAAAGCATGCTGGCTGGTGGATTCTGGGAGTCCTCTCCTCTTAAAGTCCACTCCTCTTAAAGCATACTGACTGGGGATTTCTGGGTGTGGAAGTCCTATCCTCTTAAAGCATGCTGGCTGGGGGATTCTGGGAGTGGAAGTCCATCTTTCTTAAAGCATGCTGGTGGGGGATTCCAAGAGTGGAAGCCCACCCCTCTTAAAGCATGCTGGCTGGGTGATTCTGGGAGTGGAAATCCTCTCCTCTCAAAGCATCCTGGCTGGGGAATTTTGGGAGTGGAAGTCCTCTCCTCTTAAAGCAAACTGACTGGGGGATTCTGGGAGTCCTCTCCTCTTAAAGTCCTCTCCTCTTAAAACATACTGACTGGGGGATTCTGGGAGTGGAAGTCCATCCCTCTTAAAGCATGCTGCCTGTGGAATTCTGGGAGTGGAAGTCCTCTCCTCTTAAAGCATACTGACAGGGGGATTCTGGGAGTGGAAGTCCTCTCCTCTTAAAGCATACTGACTGGGTTATCCTGGGAGTGGAAGTCCTCTCCTCTTGAAGCATACTGACTGGGGGATTCTGGGAGTGGAAGTCCATCCCTCTTAAAGCATGCTGCCTGTGGAATTCTGGGAGTGGAAGTCCTCTCCTTTTGAAGCATACTGACTGGGGGATTCAGGGAGTGGAAGTCCTCTCTTCTTAAAGCATGCTGGCTGGTGGATTCTGGGAGTCCTCTCCTCTTAAAGTCCACTCCTCTTAAAGCATGCTGGCTGGGGGATTCTGGGAGTGGAAGTCCACCCCTCTTAAAGCATGCTGGCTGCGGGATTCTGGGAGTGGAAGTCCTCCCCTCTTAAAGCATGCTGGCTGGGGGATTCTGGGAGTGGAAGTCCACCCCTCCTAAAGAATGCTGGCTGGGGAATTCTGGGAGTGGAAGTCCTCTCCTCTTAAAGCATACTGACTGGGGGATTCTGGAAGTGGAAGTCCACCCCACTTAAAGCATACTGACTGGGGGATTCTGAGAGTGGAAGTCCTCTCCTCTTAAAGCATACTAACTGGGGGATTCTGGGATTGGAAGTCCTCTCCTCTTAAAGCATACTGACTGGGTGATTCTGGGAGTGGAAGTCCTCTCCTCTTAAAGCATACTGACTGGGGGATTCTGGACGTGGAAGTCCACCCCACTTAAACCATACTGACTGGGGGATTCTGGAAGTGGAAGTCCACCCCACTTAAAGCATACTGACTGGGGGATTCTGAGAGTGGAAGTCCTCTCCTCTTAAAGCATACTAACTGGGGGATTCTGGGATTGGAAGTCCTCTCCTCTTAAAGCATACTGACTGGGTGATTCTGGGAGTGGAAGTCCTCTCCTCTTAAACCATACTGACTGGGGGATTCTGGACGTGGAAGTCCACCCCACTTAAAGCATACTGACTGGGGGATTATGGGAGTGGAAGTCCTCCCCTCTTAAAGCATGCTGGCTGGGGAATTCTGGGAGTTGGAGTCCATCCCTCTTAAAGTATGCTGACTGGGGGATTCTGGGAGTGGAAGTCCATCCCTCTTAAAGCATGCTGGCTGGGGGATTCTGGGAGTGGAAGTCCACCCCTCTTAAAGCATGCTGGCTTGGGGATTCTGGGAGTGGAAGTCCTCTCCTCTTAAAGCATGCTGACTGGAGGATTCTGGGAGTGGAAGTCCTCTCCTCTTAAAGCATACTGACTGGGGAATTCTGGAAGTCCATCCCTCTTAAAGCATGCTGGCTGGTTGATTCTGAGAGTGGAAGTCCACCCCTGTTAAAACATGCTGGCTGGGGAATTCTGGGAGTGGAAGTCCACCTCTCTTAAAGCATGCTGGCTGGGGGATTCTGGGAGTGGAAGTCCTCTCCTCTTAAAGCATACTGACTGGGGGATTCTGGGAGTGGAAGTCCTCTCCTCTTAAAGCATACTGACTGGGGGATTCAGGGAGTGGAAGTCCACCCCTCTTAAAGCATGCTGGCTGGGGAATTCTGGGAGTGGAAGTCCTCTCCTCTTAAAGAATGCTGGCTGGGGAATTCTGGGAGTGGAAGTCCTCTCCTCTTAAAGCATGCTGACTGGGGGATTCTGGGAGTGGAAGTCCTCTCCTCTTAAAGCATGCTGGCTGGGGAATTCTAGGAGTGGAAGTCCTCTCCTCTTAAAGCATACTGACTGGGGGATTCTGGGAGTGGAAGTCCTCTCTTCTTAAAGCATGCTGGCTGGTGGATTCTGGGAGTCCTCTCGTCTTAAAGTCCTCTCCTCTTAAAGCATACTGACTGGGGGATTCTGGATGTGGAAGTCCTCTCCTCTTAAAGCATGCTGGCTGGGGGATTCTGGGAGTGGAAGTCCATCTTTCTTAAAGCATGCTGGTGGGGGATTCCAAGAGTGGAAGTCCACCCCTCTTAAAGCATGCTGGCTGGGGGATTCTGGGAGTGGAAGTCCTCCCCTCTTAAAGCATACTGACTGGGGGATTCTGGGAGTGGAAGTCCATCCTTCTTAAAGCATACTGACTGGGGGATTCTTGGAGTGGAAGTCCTCTCCTCTTAAAGCATGCTGGCTGGGGAATTTTGGGAGCGGAAGTCCTCTCCTCTTGAAGCATACTGACTGGGGGATTCTGGGAGTCCTCTCCTCTTAAAGCATACTGACTGGGGGATTCTGGGAGTGAAAGTCCTCTCGTCTTAAAGCATGCTGGCTGGGGAATTCTGGGTGTGGAAGTCCTCTCCTCTTAAAGCATACTGACTGGGGGATTCTGGGAGTGGAAGTCCATCCCTCTTAAAGCATGCTGGTGGGGGATTCTGGGAGTGGAAGTCCTCCCCTCTTTAAGCATACTGACTGGGGGATTCTGGGAGTGGAAGTCCATCCTTCTTAAAGCATACTGACTGGGGGATTCTGGGAGTGGAAATCCTCTCCTCTCAAAGCATCCTGGCTGGGGAATTTTGGGAGTGGAAGTCCTCTCCTCTTAAAGCATACTGACTGGGGGATTCTGGGAGTCCTCTCCTCTTAAAGTCCTCTCCTCTTAAAACATACTGACTGGGGGATTCTGGGAGTGGAAGTCCATCCCTTTTAAAGCATGCTGCCTGTGGAATTCTGGGAGTGGAAGTCCTCTCCTCTTAAAGCATACTGACAGGGGGATTCTGGGAGTGGAAGTCCTCTCCTCTTGAAGCATACTGACTGGGGGATTCGGGGAGTGGAAGTCCTCTCTTCTTAAAGCATGCTGGCTGGTAGATTCTGGGAGTCCTCTCCTCTTAAAGTCCACTCCTCTTAAAGCATACTGACTGGGGATTTCTTGGTGTGGAAGTCCTATCCTCTTAAAGCATGCTGGCTGGGGGATTCTGGGAGTGGAAGTCCATCTTTCTTAAAGCATGCTGGTGGGGGATTCCAAGAGTGGAAGTCCACCCCTCTTAAAGCATGCTGGCTGGGGGATTCTGGGAGGGGAAGTCCTCCCCTCTTAAAGCGTACTGACTGGGGGATTCTGGGAGTGGAAGTCCATCCTTCTTAAAGCATACTGACTGGGGGATTCTGGGAGTGGAAGTCCTCTCCTCTTAAAGCATGCTGGCTGGGGAATTTTGGGAGTGGAAGTCCTCTCCTCTTGAAGCATACTGACTGGGGGATTCTGGGAGTGGAAGTCCTCTCCTCTTAAAGCATACTGACTGGGGGATGCTGGGAGTGGAAGTCCTCTCCTCTTAAAGCATGCTGGCTGGGGAATTCTGGGAGTGGAAGTCCTCTCCTCTTAAAGCATACTGACTGGGGGATTCTGGGAGTGGAAGTCCACCCCTCTTAAAGCATGCTGGCTGGGGAATTCTGGGAGTGGAAGTCCTCTCCTCTTAAAGCATGCTGGCTGGGGAATTCTGGGAGTGGAAGTCCTCTCCTCTTAAAGCATGCTGACTGGGGGATTCTAGGAGTGAAAGTCCTCTCCTCTTAAAGCATACTGGCTGGGGAATTCTGGGTGTGGAAGTCCACTCCTCTTAAAGCATACTGACTGGGGGATTCTGGGAGTGGAAGTCCATCCCTCTTAAAGCATGCTGGTGGGGGATTCTGGGAGTGGAAGTCCTCCCCTCTTTAAGCATATTGACTTGGGGATTCTGGGAGTGGAAGTCCATCCTTCTTAAAGCATACTGACTGGGGGATTCTGGGAGTGGAAGTCCATCCTTCTTAAAGCATACTGACTGGGGGATTCTGGGAGTGGAAATCCTCTCCTCTCAAAGCATCCTGGCTGGGGAATTTTGGGAGTGGAAGTCCTCTCCTCTTAAAGCATACTGACTGGGGGATTCTGGGAGTCCTCTCCTCTTAAAGTCCTCTCCTCTTAAAACATACTGACTGGGGGATTCTGGGAGTGGAAGTCCATCCCTCTTAAAGCATGCTGCCTGTGGAATTCTGGGAGTGGAAGTCCTCTCCTCTTAAAGCATACTGACAGGGGGATTCTGGGAGTGGAAGTCCTCTCCTCTTAAAGCATACTGACTGGGGGATTCTGGGAGTGGAAGTCCTCTCCTCTTAAAGCATGCTGGCTGGGGAATTCTGGGAGTGGAAGTCCATCCTTCTTAAAGCATAGTGACTGGGGGATTCTTGGAGTGGAAGTCCTCTCCTCTTAAAGCATGCTGGCTGGGGGATTCTGGGAGTGGAAGTCCTCTCCACTTAAAGCATGCTGGCTGGGGAATTCTAGGAGTGGAAGTCCTCTCCTCTTGAAGCATACTGACTGGGGGATTCGGGGAGTGGAAGTCCTCTCTTCTTAAAGCATGCTGGCTGGTGGATTCTGGGAGTCCTCTCCTCTTAAAGTCCACTCCTCTTAAAGCATACTGACTGGGGATTTCTGGGTGTGGAAGTCCTATCCTCTTAAAGCATGCTGGCTGGGGGATTCTGGGAGTGGAAGTCCATCTTTCTTCAAGCATGCTGGTGGGGGATTCCAAGAGTGGAAGTCCACCCCTCTTAAAGCATGCTGGCTGGGGGATTCTGAGAGTGGAAGTCCATCCTTCTTAAAGCATACTGACTGGGGGATTCTGGGAGTGGAAGTCCTCTCCTCTTAAAGCATGCTGGCTGGGGAATTTTGGGAGTGGAAGTCCTCTCATCTTGAAGCATACTGACTGGGGGATTATGGGAGTCCTCTCCTCTTAAAGCATGCTGGCTGGCGAATTCTGGGAGTGGAAGTCCTCTCCTCTTAAAGCATTCTGACTGGGGGATTCTGGGAGTGGAAGTCCTCTCCTCTTAAAGCATACTGACTGGGGGATTCTGGGAGTGGAAGTCCTCTCTTCTTAAAGCATGCTGGCTGGTGGATTCTGGGAGTCCTCTCCTCTTAAAGTCCTCTCCTCTTAAAGCATGCTGGCTGGGGAATTCTGGGAGGTGGAAGTCCTCCCCTCTTAAAGCATACTGACTGGGGGATTATGGGAGTGGAAGTCCTCTCCTCTTAAAGCATGCTGGCTGGGGAATTCTGGGAGTGGAAATCCTCTCCTCTCAAAGCATCCTGGCTGGGGAATTTTGGGAGTGGAAGTCCTCTCCTCTTAAAGCATACTGACTGGGGGATTCTGGGAGTCCTCTCCTCTTAAAGTCCTCTCCTCTTAAAACATACTGACTGGGGGATTCTGGGAGTGGAAGTCCATCCCTTTTAAAGCATGCTGCCTGTGGAATTCTGGGAGTGGAAGTCCTCTCCTCTTAAAGCATACTGACAGGGGGATTCTGGGAGTGGAAGTCCTCTCCTCTTAAAGCATACTGACTGGGGTATCCTGGGAGTGGAAGTCCTCTCCTCTTAAAGCATGCTGGCTGGGGAATTCTGGGAGTGGAAGTCCTCTCCTCTTGAAGCATACTGACTGGGGGATTCGGGGAGTGGAAGTCCTCTCTTCTTAAAGCATGCTGGCTGGTGGATTCTGGGAGTCCTCTCCTCTTAAAGTCCACTCCTCTTAAAGCATACTGACTGGGGATTTCTTGGTGTGGAAGTCCTATCCTCTTAAAGCATGCTGGCTGGGGGATTCTGGGAGTGGAAGTCCATCTTTCTTAAAGCATGCTGGTGGGGGATTCCAAGAGTGGAAGTCCACCCCTCTTAAAGCATGCTGGCTGGGGGATTCTGGGAGTGGAAGTCCTCCCCTCTTAAAGCATACTGACTGGGGGATTCTGGGAGTGGAAGTCCATCCTTCTTAAAGCATACTGACTGGGGGATTCTGGGAGTGGAAGTCCTCTCCTCTTAAAGCATGCTGGCTGGGTAATTTTGGGAGTGGAAGTCCTCTCCTCTTGAAGCATACTGACTGGGGGATTCTGGGAGTGGAAGTCCTCTCCTCTTAAAGCATACTGACTGGGGGATGCTGGGAGTGGAAGTCCTCTCCTCTTAAAGCATGCTGGCTGGGGAATTCTGGGAGTGGAAGTCCTCTCCTCTTAAAGGATACTGACTGGGGGATTCTGGGAGTGGAAGTCCACCCCTCTTAAAGCATGCTGGCTGGGGAATTCTGGGAGTGGAAGTCCTCTCCTCTTAAAGCATGCTGGCTGGGGAATTCTGGGAGTGGAAGTCCTCTCCTCTTAAAGCATGCTGACTGGGGGATTCTGGGAGTGAAAGTCCTCTCCTCTTAAAGCATACTGGCTGGGGAATTCTGGGTGTGGAAGTCCACTCCACTTAAAGCATACTGACTGGGGGATTCTGGGAGTGGAAGTCCATCCCTCTTAAAGCATGCTTGTGGGGGATTCTGGGAGTGGAAGTCCTCCCCTCTTTAAGCATACTGACTTGGGGATTCTGGGAGTGGAAGTCCATCCTTCTTAAAGCATACTGACTGGGGATTCTGGGAGTGGAAATCCTCTCCTCTCAAAGCATCCTGGCTGGGGAATTTTGGGAGTGAAAGTCCTCTCCTCTTAAAGCATGCTGGCTGGGGAATTCTGGGAGTGGAAATCCTCTCCTCTCAAAGCATCCTGGCTGGGGAATTTTGGGAGTGGAAGTCCTCTCCTCTTAAAGCATACTGACTGGGGGATTCTGGGAGTCCTCTCCTCTTAAAGTCCTCTCCTCTTAAAACATACTGACTGGGGGATTCTGGGAGTGGAAGTCCATCCCTTTTAAAGCATGCTGCCTGTGGAATTCTGGGAGTGGAAGTCCTCTCCTCTTAAAGCATACTGACAGGGGGATTCTGGGAGTGGAAGTCCTCTCCTCTTAAAGCATACTGACTGGGGTATCCTGGGAGTGGAAGTCCTCTCCTCTTAAAGCATGCTGGCTGGGGAATTCTGGGAGTGGAAGTCCTCTCCTCTTGAAGCATACTGACTGGGGGATTCGGGGAGTGGAAGTCCTCTCTTCTTAAAGCATGCTGGCTGGTGGATTCTGGGAGTCCTCTCCTCTTAAAGTCCACTCCTCTTAAAGCATACTGACTGGGGATTTCTTGGTGTGGAAGTCCTATCCTCTTAAAGCATGCTGGCTGGGGGATTCTGGGAGTGGAAGTCCATCTTTCTTAAAGCATGCTGGTGGGGGATTCCAAGAGTGGAAGTCCACCCCTCTTAAAGCATGCTGGCTGGGGGATTCTGGGAGTGGAAGTCCTCCCCTCTTAAAGCATACTGACTGGGGGATTCTGGGAGTGGAAGTCCTCCCCTCTTAAAGCATACTGACTGGGGGATTCTGGGAGTGGAAGTCCATCCTTCTTAAAGCATACTGACTGGGGGATTCTGGGAGTGGAAGTCCTCTCCTCTTAAAGCATACTGACTGGGGGATGCTGGGAGTGGAAGTCCTCTCCTCTTAAAGCATGCTGGCTGGGGAATTCTGGGAGTGGAAGTCCTCTCCTCTTAAAGCATGCTGACTGGGGGATTCTGGGAGTGAAAGTCCTCTCCTCTTAAAGCATACTGGCTGGGGAATTCTGGGTGTGGAAGTCCACTCCTCTTAAAGCATACTGACTGGGGGATTCTGGGAGTGGAAGTCCATCCCTCTTAAAGCATGCTGGTGGGGGATTCTGGGAGTGGAAGTCCTCCCCTCTTTAAGCATACTGACTTGGGGATTCTGGGAGTGGAAGTCCATCCTTCTTAAAGCATACTGACTGGGGATTCTGGGAGTGGAAATCCTCTCCTCTCAAAGCATCCTGGCTGGGGAATTTTGGGAGTGAAAGTCCTCTCCTCTTAAAGCATACTGGCTGGGGAATTCTGGGTGTGGAAGTCCTCTCCTCTTAAAGCATACTGACTGGGGGATTCTGGGAGTGGAAGTCCATCCTTCTTAAAGCATACTGACTGGGGGATTCTGGGAGTGGAAATCCTCTCCTCTCAAAGCATCCTGGCTGGGGAATTTTGGGAGTGGAAGTCCTCTCCTCTTAAAGCATACTGACTGGGGGATTCTGGGAGTCCTCTCCTCTTAAAGTCCTCTCCTCTTAAAACATACTGACTGGGGGATTCTGGGAGTGGAAGTCCATCCCTCTTAAAGCATGCTGCCTGTGGAATTCTGGGAGTGGAAGTCCTCTCCTCTTAAAGCATACTGACAGGGGGATTCTGGGAGTGGAAGTCCTCTCCTCTTAAAGCATACTGACTGGGGGATTCTGGGAGTGGAAGTCCTCTCCTCTTAAAGCATGCTGGCTGGGGAATTCTGGGAGTGGAAGTCCATCCTTCTTAAAGCATAGTGACTGGGGGATTCTTGGAGTGGAAGTCCTCTCCTCTTAAAGCATGCTGGCTGGGGGATTCTGGGAGTGGAAGTCCTCTCCACTTAAAGCATGCTGGCTGGGGAATTCTGGGAGTGGAAGTCCTCTCCTCTTGAAGCATACTGACTGGGGGATTCGGGGAGTGGAAGTCCTCTCTTCTTAAAGCATGCTGGCTGGTGGATTCTGGGAGTCCTCTCCTCTTAAAGTCCACTCCTCTTAAAGCATACTGACTGGGGATTTCTGGGTGTGGAAGTCCTATCCTCTTAAAGCATGCTGGCTGGGGGATTCTGGGAGTGGAAGTCCATCTTTCTTAAAGCATGCTGGTGGGGGATTCCAAGAGTGGAAGTCCACCCCTCTTAAAGCATGCTGGCTGGGGGATTCTGGGAGTGGAAGTCCTCCCCTCTTAAAGCATACTGACTGGGGGATTCTGAGAGTGGAAGTCCATCCTTCTTAAAGCATACTGACTGGGGGATTCTGGGAGTGGAAGTCCTCTCCTCTTAAAGCATGCTGGCTGGGGAATTTTGGGAGTGGAAGTCCTCTCATCTTGAAGCATACTGACTGGGGGATTATGGGAGTGTTCTCCTCTTAAAGCATGCTGGCTGGGGAATTCTGGGAGTGGAAGTCCTCTCCTCTTAAAGCATTCTGACTGGGGGATTCTGGGAGTGGAAGTCCTCTCCTCTTAAAGCATACTGACTGGGGGATTCTGGGAGTGGAAGTCCTCTCTTCTTAAAGCATGCTGGCTGGTGGATTCTGGGAGTCCTCTCCTCTTAAAGTCCTCTCCTCTTAAAGCATGCTGGCTGGGGAATTCTGGGAGGTGGAAGTCCTCCCCTCTTAAAGCATACTGACTGGGGGATTATGGGAGTGGAAGTCCTCTCCTCTTAAAGCATGCTGGCTGGCGAATTCTGGGTGTGGAAGTCCTCTCCTCTTAAAGCATACTGACTGGGGGATTCTGGGAGTGGAAGTCAATCCCTCTTAAAGCATGCTGGTGCGGGATTCTGGGAGTGGAAGTCCTCCCCTCTTTAAGCATACTGACTGGGGGATTCTGGGAGTGGAAGTCCATCCTTCTTAAAGCATACTGACTGGGGGATTCTGGGAGTGGAAATCCTCTCCTCTCAAAGCATCCTGGCTGGGGAATTTTGGGAGTGGAAGTCCTCTCCTCTTAAAGCATACTGACTGGGGGATTCTGGGAGTCCTCTCCTCTTAAAGTCCTCTCCTCTTAAAACATACTGACTGGGGGATTCTGGAAGTCCATCTTTCTTAAAGCATGCTGGTGGGGGATTCCAAGAGTGGAAGTCCACCCCTCTTAAAGCATACTGACTGGGGGATTCTGGGAGTGGAAGTCCATCCTTCTTAAAGCATACTGACTGGGGGATTCTGGGAGTGGAAGTCCTCTCCTCTTAAAGCATGCTGGCTGGGGAATTTTGGGAGTGGAAGTCCTCCCCTCTTAAAGCATACTGACTGGGGGATTCTGGAAGTGGAAGTCCACCCCACTTAAAGCATACTGACTGGGGGATTCTGAGAGTGGAAGTCCTCTCCTCTTAAAGCATACTAACTGGGGGATTCTGGGATTGGAAGGCCTCTCCTCTTAAAGCATACTGACTGGGTGATTCTAGGAGTGGAAGTCCTCTCCTCTTAAAGCATACTGACTGGGGGATTCTGGATGTGGAAGTCAATCCCTCTTAAAGCATGCTGGCTGGGGAATTCTGGGAGTCCTCTCCTCTTAAAGTCCTCTCCTCTTAAAACATACTGACTGGGGGATTCTGGGAGTGGAAGTCCATCCCTCTTAAAGCATGCTGCCTGTGGAATTCTGGGAGTGGAAGTCCTCTCCTCTTAAAGCATACTGACAGGGGGATTCTGGGAGTGGAAGTCCTCTCCTCTTAAAGCATACTGACTGGGGGATTCTGGGAGTGGAAGTCCTCTCCTCTTAAAGCATGCTGGCTGGGGAATTCTGGGAGTGGAAGTCCATCCTTCTTAAAGCATAGTGACTGGGGGATTCTTGGAGTGGAAGTCCTCTCCTCTTAAAGCATGCTGGCTGGGGGATTCTGGGAGTGGAAGTCCTCTCCACTTAAAGCATGCTGGCTGGGGAATTCTGGGAGTGGAAGTCCTCTCCTCTTGAAGCATACTGACTGGGGGATTCGGGGAGTGGAAGTCCTCTCTTCTTAAAGCATGCTGGCTGGTGGATTCTGGGAGTCCTCTCCTCTTAAAGTCCACTCCTCTTAAAGCATACTGACTGGGGATTTCTGAGTGTGGAAGTCCTATCCTCTTAAAGCATGCTGGCTGGGGGATTCTGGGAGTGGAAGTCCATCTTTCTTAAAGCATGCTGGTGGGGGATTCCAAGAGTGGAAGTCCACCCCTCTTAAAGCATGCTGGCTGGGGGATTCTGGGAGTGGAAGTCCTCCCCTCTTAAAGCATACTGACTGGGGGATTCTGAGAGTGGAAGTCCATCCTTCTTAAAGCATACTGACTGGGGGATTCTGGGAGTGGAAGTCCTCTCCTCTTAAAGCATGCTGGCTGGGGAATTTTGGGAGTGGAAGTCCTCTCATCTTGAAGCATACTGACTGGGGGATTATGGGAGTCCTCTCCTCTTAAAGCATGCTGGCTGGCGAATTCTGGGAGTGGAAGTCCTCTCCTCTTAAAGCATTCTGACTGGGGGATTCTGGGAGTGGAAGTCCTCTCCTCTTAAAGCATACTGACTGGGGGATTCTGGGAGTGGAAGTCCTCTCTTCTTAAAGCATGCTGGCTGGGGAATTCTGGGAGTGGAAGTCCTCTCCTCTTAAAGCATGCTGGCTGGGGAATTCTGGGAGTGGAAGTCCTCTCCTCTTGAAGCATACTGACTGGGGGATTCGGGGAGTGGAAGTCCTCTCTTCTTAAAGCATGCTGGCTGGTGGATTCTGGGAGTCCTCTCCTCTTAAAGTCCACTCCTCTTAAAGCATACTGACTGGGGATTTCTTGGTGTGGAAGTCCTATCCTCTTAAAGCATGCTGGCTGGGGGATTCTGGGAGTGGAAGTCCATCTTTCTTAAAGCATGCTGGTGGGGGATTCCAAGAGTGGAAGTCCACCCCTCTTAAAGCATGCTGGCTGGGGGATTCTGGGAGTGGAAGTCCTCCCCTCTTAAAGCATACTGACTGGGGGATTCTGGGAGTGGAAGTCCATCCTTCTTAAAGCATACTGACTGGGGGATTCTGGGAGTGGAAGTCCTCTCCTCTTAAAGCATGCTGGCTGGGGAATTTTGGGAGTGGAAGTCCTCTCCTCTTGAAGCATACTGACTGGGGGATTCTGGGAGTGGAAGTCCTCTCCTCTTAAAGCATACTGACTGGGGGATGCTGGGAGTGGAAGTCCTCTCCTCTTAAAGCATGCTGGCTGGGGAATTCTGGGAGTGGAAGTCCTCTCCTCTTAAAGCATACTGACTGGGGGATTCTGGGAGTGGAAGTCCACCCCTCTTAAAGCATGCTGGCTGGGGAATTCTGGGAGTGGAAGTCCTCTCCTCTTAAAGCATGCTGGCTGGGGAATTCTGGGAGTGGAAGTCCTCTCCTCTTAAAGCATGCTGACTGGGGGATTCTGGGAGTAAAAGTCCTCTCCTCTTAAAGCATACTGGCTGGGGAATTCTGGGTGTGGAAGTCCACTCCTCTTAAAGCATACTGACTGGGGGATTCTGGGAGTGGAAGTCCATCCCTCTTAAAGCATGCTGGTGGGGGATTCTGGGAGTGGAAGTCCTCCACTCTTTAAGCATACTGACTTGGGGATTCTGGGAGTGGAAGTCCATCCTTCTTAAAGCATACTGACTGGGGATTCTGGGAGTGGAAATCCTCTCCTCTCAAAGCATCCTGGCTGGGGAATTTTGGGAGTGAAAGTCCTCTCCTCTTAAAGCATACTGGCTGGGGAATTCTGGGTGTGGAAGTCCTCTCCTCTTAAAGCATACTGACTGGGGGATTCTGGGAGTGGAAGTCCATCCTTCTTAAAGCATACTGACTGGGGGATTCTGGGAGTGGAAATCCTCTCCTCTCAAAGCATCCTGGCTGGGGAATTTTGGGAGTGGAAGTCCTCTCCTCTTAAAGCATACTGACTGGGGGATTCTGGGAGTCCTCTCCTCTTAAAGTCCTCTCCTCTTAAAACATACTGACTGGGGGATTCTGGGAGTGGAAGTCCATCCCTCTTAAAGCATGCTGCCTGTGGAATTCTGGGAGTGGAAGTCCTCTCCTCTTAAAGCATACTGACAGGGGGATTCTGGGAGTGGAAGTCCTCTCCTCTTAAAGCATACTGACTGGGGGATTCTGGGAGTGGAAGTCCTCTCCTCTTAAAGCATGCTGGCTGGGGAATTCTGGGAGTGGAAGTCCATCCTTCTTAAAGCATAGTGACTGGGGGATTCTTGGAGTGGAAGTCCTCTCCTCTTAAAGCATGCTGGCTGGGGGATTCTGGGAGTGGAAGTCCTCTCCACTTAAAGCATGCTGGCTGGGGAATTCTGGGAGTGGAAGTCCTCTCCTCTTGAAGCATACTGACTGGGGGATTCGGGGAGTGGAAGTCCTCTCTTCTTAAAGCATGCTGGCTGGTGGATTCTGGGAGTCCTCTCCTCTTAAAGTCCACTCCTCTTAAAGCATACTGACTGGGGATTTCTGGGTGTGGAAGTCCTATCCTCTTAAAGCATGCTGGCTGGGGGATTCTGGGAGTGGAAGTCCATCTTTCTTAAAGCATGCTGGTGGGGGATTCCAAGAGTGGAAGTCCACCCCTCTTAAAGCATGCTGGCTGGGGGATTCTGGGAGTGGAAGTCCTCCCCTCTTAAAGCATACTGACTGGGGGATTCTGAGAGTGGAAGTCCATCCTTCTTAAAGCATACTGACTGGGGGATTCTGGGAGTGGAAGTCCTCTCCTCTTAAAGCATGCTGGCTGGGGAATTTTGGGAGTGGAAGTCCTCTCATCTTGAAGCATACTGACTGGGGGATTATGGGAGTCCTCTCCTCTTAAAGCATGCTGGCTGGGGAATTCTGGGAGTGGAAGTCCTCTCCTCTTAAAGCATTCTGACTGGGGGATTCTGGGAGTGGAAGTCCTCTCCTCTTAAAGCATACTGACTGGGGGATTCTGGGAGTGGAAGTCCTCTCTTCTTAAAGCATGCTGGCTGGTGGATTCTGGGAGTCCTCTCCTCTTAAAGTCCTCTCCTCTTAAAGCATGCTGGCTGGGGAATTCTGGGAGGTGGAAGTCCTCCCCTCTTAAAGCATACTGACTGGGGGATTATGGGAGTGGAAGTCCTCTCCTCTTAAAGCATGCTGGCTGGGGAATTCTGGGTGTGGAAGTCCTCTCCTCTTAAAGCATACTGACTGGGGGATTCTGGGAGTGGAAGTCAATCCCTCTTAAAGCATGCTGGTGCGGGATTCTGGGAGTGGAAGTCCTCCCCTCTTTAAGCATACTGACTGGGGGATTCTGGGAGTGGAAGTCCATCCTTCTTAAAGCATACTGACTGGGGGATTCTGGGAGTGGAAATCCTCTCCTCTCAAAGCATCCTGGCTGGGGAATTTTGGGAGTGGAAGTCCTCTCCTCTTAAAGCATACTGACTGGGGGATTCTGGGAGTCCTCTCCTCTTAAAGTCCTCTCCTCTTAAAACATACTGACTGGGGGATTCTGGAAGTCCATCTTTCTTAAAGCATGCTGGTGGGGGATTCCAAGAGTGGAAGTCCACCCCTATTAAAGCATACTGACTGGGGGATTCTGGGAGTGGAAGTCCATCCTTCTTAAAGCATACTGACTGGGGGATTCTGGGAGTGGAAGTCCTCTCCTCTTAAAGCATGCTGGCTGGGGAATTTTGGGAGTGGAAGTCCTCCCCTCTTAAAGCATACTGACTGGGGGATTCTGGAAGTAGAAGTCCACCCCACTTAAAGCATACTGACTGGGGGATTCTGAGAGTGGAAGTCCTCTCCTCTTAAAGCATACTAACTGGGGGATTCTGGGATTGGAAGGCCTCTCCTCTTAAAGCATACTGACTGGGTGATTCTAGGAGTGGAAGTCCTCTCCTCTTAAAGCATACTGACTGGGGGATTCTGGATGTGGAAGTCAATCCCTCTTAAAGCATGCTGGCTGGGGAATTCTGGGAGTCCTCTCCTCTTAAAGTCCTCTCCTCTTAAAACATACTGACTGGGGGATTCTGGGAGTGGAAGTCCATCCCTCTTAAAGCATACTGACTGGGGGATTCTGGGAGTGGAAGTCCTCTCCTCTTAAAGCATGCTGGCTGGGGAATTTTGGGAGTGGAAGTCCTCTCCTCTTGAAGCATACTGACTGGGGGATTCTGGGAGTGGAAGTCCTCTCCTCTTAAAGCATACTGACTGGGGGATTCTGGGAGTGGAAGTCCTCTCCTCTTAAAGCATGCTGGCTGGGGAATTCTGGGAGTGGAAGTCCTCTCCTCTTAAAGCATACTGACTGGGGGATTCTGGGAGTGGAAGTCCACCCCTCTTAAAGCATGCTGGCTGGGGAATTCTGGGAGTGGAAGTCCTCTCCTCTTAAAGCATGCTGGCTGGGGAATTCTGGGAGTGGAAGTCCTCTCCTCTTAAAGCATGCTGACTGGGGGATTCTGGGAGTGAAAGTCCTCTCCTCTTAAAGCATACTGGCTGGGGAATTCTGGGTGTGGAAGTCCTCTCCTCTTAAAGCATACTGACTGGGGGATTCTGGGAGTGGAAATCCATCCTTCTTAAAGCATACTGACTGGGGGATTCTGGGAGTGGAAATCCTCTCCTCTCAAAGCATCCTGGCTGGGGAATTTTGGGAGTGGAAGTCCTCTCCCCTTAAAGCATACTGACTGGGGGATTCTGGGAGTCCTCTCCTCTTAAAGTCCTCTCCTCTTAAAACATACTGGCTGGGGGATTCTGGGAGTGGAAGTCCATCCCTCTTAAAGCATGCTGCCTGTGGAATTCTGGGAGTGGAAGTCCTCTCCTCTTAAAGCATACTGACTGGGGGATTCTGGGAGTGGAAGTCCTCTCCTCTTAAAGCATGCTGGCTGGGGAATTCTGGGAGTGGAAGTCCTCTCCTCTTAAAGCATACTGACAGGGGGATTCTGGGAGTGGAAGTCCTCTCCTCTTAAAGCATACTGACTGGGGTATCCTGGGAGTGGAAGTCCTCTCCTCTTAAAGCATGCTGGCTGGGGAATTCTGGGAGTGGAAGTCCTCTCCTCTTGAAGCATACTGACTGGGGGATTCGGGGAGTGGAAGTCCTCTCTTCTTAAAGCATGCTGGCTGGTGGATTCTGGGAGTCCTCTCCTCTTAAAGTCCACTCCTCTTAAAGCATACTGACTGGGGATTTCTTGGTGTGGAAGTCCTATCCTCTTAAAGCATGCTGGCTGGGGGATTCTGGGAGTGGAAGTCCATCTTTCTTAAAGCATGCTGGTGGGGGATTCCAAGAGTGGAAGTCCACCCCTCTTAAAGCATGCTGGCTGGGGGATTCTGGGAGTGGAAGTCCTCCCCTCTTAAAGCATACTGACTGGGGGATTCTGGGAGTGGAAGTCCATCCTTCTTAAAGCATACTGACTGGGGGATTCTGGGAGTGGAAGTCCTCTCCTCTTAAAGCATGCTGGCTGGGGAATTTTGGGAGTGGAAGTCCTCTCCCCTTAAAGCATACTGACTGGGGGATTCTGGGAGTCCTCTCCTCTTAAAGTCCTCTCCTCTTAAAACATACTGGCTGGGGGATTCTGGGAGTGGAAGTCCATCCCTCTTAAAGCATGCTGCCTGTGGAATTCTGGGAGTGGAAGTCCTCTCCTCTTAAAGCATACTGACTGGGGGATTCTGGGAGTGGAAGTCCTCTCCTCTTAAAGCATGCTGGCTGGGGTATCCTGGGAGTGGAAGTCCTCTCCTCTTAAAGCATGCTGGCTGGGGAATTCTGGGAGTGGAAATCCTCTCCTCTTGAAGCATACTGACTGGGGGATTCGGGGAGTGGAAGTCCTCTCTTCTTAAAGCATGCTGGCTGGTGGATTCTGGGAGTCCTCTCCTCTTAAAGTCCACTCCTCTTAAAGCATACTGACTGGGGATTTCTTGGTGTGGAAGTCCTATCCTCTTAAAGCATGCTGGCTGGGGGATTCTGGGAGTGGAAGTCCATCTTTCTTAAAGCATGCTGGTGGGGGATTCCAAGAGTGGAAGTCCACCCCTCTTAAAGCATGCTGGCTGGGGGATTCTGGGAGTGGAAGTCCTCCCCTCTTAAAGCATACTGACTGGGGGATTCTGGGAGTGGAAGTCCATCCTTCTTAAAGCATACTGACTGGGGGATTCTGGGAGTGGAAGTCCTCTCCTCTTAAAGCATGCTGGCTGGGGAATTTTGGGAGTGGAAGTCCTCTCCTCTTGAAGCATACTGACTGGGGGATTCTGGGAGTGGAAGTCCTCTCCTCTTAAAGCATACTGACTGGGGGATGCTGGGAGTCCTCTCATCTTAAAGTCCTCTCCTCTTAAAACATACTGACTGGGGGATTCTGGGAGTGGAAGTCCATCCTTCTTAAAGCATACTGACTGGGGGATTCTGGGAGTGGAAATCCATCCTTCTTAAAGCATACTGACTGGGGGATTCTGGGAGTGGAAATCCTCTCCTCTCAAAGCATCCTGGCTGGGGAATTTTGGGAGTGGAAGTCCTCTCCCCTTAAAGCATACTGACTGGGGGATTCTGGGAGTCCTCTCCTCTTAAAGTCCTCTCCTCTTAAAACATACTGGCTGGGGGATTCTGGGAGTGGAAGTCCATCCCTCTTAAAGCATGCTGCCTGTGGAATTCTGGGAGTGGAAGTCCTCTCCTCTTAAAGCATACTGACTGGGGGATTCTGGGAGTGGAAGTCCTCTCCTCTTAAAGCATGCTGGCTGGGGAATTCTGGGAGTGGAAGTCCTCTCCTCTTAAAGCATACTGACAGGGGGATTCTGGGAGTGGAAGTCCTCTCCTCTTAAAGCATACTGACTGGGGTATCCTGGGAGTGGAAGTCCTCTCCTCTTAAAGCATGCTGGCTGGGGAATTCTGGGAGTGGAAGTCCTCTCCTCTTGAAGCATACTGACTGGGGGATTCGGGGAGTGGAAGTCCTCTCTTCTTAAAGCATGCTGGCTGGTGGATTCTGGGAGTCCTCTCCTCTTAAAGTCCACTCCTCTTAAAGCATACTGACTGGGGATTTCTTGGTGTGGAAGTCCTATCCTCTTAAAGCATGCTGGCTGGGGGATTCTGGGAGTGGAAGTCCATCTTTCTTAAAGCATGCTGGTGGGGGATTCCAAGAGTGGAAGTCCACCCCTCTTAAAGCATGCTGGCTGGGGGATTCTGGGAGTGGAAGTCCATCCTTCTTAAAGCATACTGACTGGGGGATTCTGGGAGTGGAAGTCCTCTCCTCTTAAAGCATGCTGGCTGGGGAATTTTGGGAGTGGAAGTCCTCTCCTCTTAAAGCATACTGACTGGGGGATTCTGGGAGTCCTCTCCTCTTAAAGTCCTCTCCTCTTAAAACATACTGACTGGGGGATTCTGGGAGTGGAAGTCCATCCCTTTTAAAGCATGCTGCCTGTGGAATTCTGGGAGTGGAAGTCCTCTCCTCTTAAAGCATACTGACAGGGGGATTCTGGGAGTGGAAGTCCTCTCCTCTTAAAGCATACTGACTGGGGTATCCTGGGAGTGGAAGTCCATCCTTCTTAAAGCATACTGACTGGGGGATTCTGGGAGTGGAAATCCTCTCCTCTCAAAGCATCCTGGCTGGGGAATTTTGGGAGTGGAAGTCCTCTCCTCTTAAAGCATACTGACTGGGGGATTCTGGGAGTCCTCTCCTCTTAAAGTCCTCTCCTCTTAAAACATACTGACTGGGGGATTCTGGAAGTCCATCTTTCTTAAAGCATGCTGGTGGGGGATTCCAAGAGTGGAAGTCCACCCCTATTAAAGCATACTGACTGGGGGATTCTGGGAGTGGAAGTCCATCCTTCTTAAAGCATACTGACTGGGGGATTCTGGGAGTGGAAGTCCTCTCCTCTTAAAGCATGCTGGCTGGGGAATTTTGGGAGTGGAAGTCCTCCCCTCTTAAAGCATACTGACTGGGGGATTCTGGAAGTAGAAGTCCACCCCACTTAAAGCATACTGACTGGGGGATTCTGAGAGTGGAAGTCCTCTCCTCTTAAAGCATACTAACTGGGGGATTCTGGGATTGGAAGGCCTCTCCTCTTAAAGCATACTGACTGGGTGATTCTAGGAGTGGAAGTCCTCTCCTCTTAAAGCATACTGACTGGGGGATTCTGGATGTGGAAGTCAATCCCTCTTAAAGCATGCTGGCTGGGGAATTCTGGGAGTCCTCTCCTCTTAAAGTCCTCTCCTCTTAAAACATACTGACTGGGGGATTCTGGGAGTGGAAGTCCATCCCTCTTAAAGCATACTGACTGGGGGATTCTGGGAGTGGAAGTCCTCTCCTCTTAAAGCATGCTGGCTGGGGAATTTTGGGAGTGGAAGTCCTCTCCTCTTGAAGCATACTGACTGGGGGATTCTGGGAGTGGAAGTCCTCTCCTCTTAAAGCATACTGACTGGGGGATTCTGGGAGTGGAAGTCCTCTCCTCTTAAAGCATGCTGGCTGGGGAATTCTGGGAGTGGAAGTCCTCTCCTCTTAAAGCATACTGACTGGGGGATTCTGGGAGTGGAAGTCCACCCCTCTTAAAGCATGCTGGCTGGGGAATTCTGGGAGTGGAAGTCCTCTCCTCTTAAAGCATGCTGGCTGGGGAATTCTGGGAGTGGAAGTCCTCTCCTCTTAAAGCATGCTGACTGGGGGATTCTGGGAGTGAAAGTCCTCTCCTCTTAAAGCATACTGGCTGGGGAATTCTGGGTGTGGAAGTCCTCTCCTCTTAAAGCATACTGACTGGGGGATTCTGGGAGTGGAAATCCATCCTTCTTAAAGCATACTGACTGGGGGATTCTGGGAGTGGAAATCCTCTCCTCTCAAAGCATCCTGGCTGGGGAATTTTGGGAGTGGAATTCCTCTCCCCTTAAAGCATACTGACTGGGGGATTCTGGGAGTCCTCTCCTCTTAAAGTCCTCTCCTCTTAAAACATACTGGCTGGGGGATTCTGGGAGTGGAAGTCCATCCCTCTTAAAGCATGCTGCCTGTGGAATTCTGGGAGTGGAAGTCCTCTCCTCTTAAAGCATACTGACTGGGGGATTCTGGGAGTGGAAGTCCTCTCCTCTTAAAGCATGCTGGCTGGGGAATTCTGGGAGTGGAAGTCCTCTCCTCTTAAAGCATACTGACAGGGGGATTCTGGGAGTGGAAGTCCTCTCCTCTTAAAGCATACTGACTGGGGTATCCTGGGAGTGGAAGTCCTCTCCTCTTAAAGCATGCTGGCTGGGGAATTCTGGGAGTGGAAGTCCTCTCCTCTTGAAGCATACTGACTGGGGGATTCGGGGAGTGGAAGTCCTCTCTTCTTAAAGCATGCTGGCTGGTGGATTCTGGGAGTCCTCTCCTCTTAAAGTCCACTCCTCTTAAAGCATACTGACTGGGGATTTCTTGGTGTGGAAGTCCTATCCTCTTAAAGCATGCTGGCTGGGGGATTCTGGGAGTGGAAGTCCATCTTTCTTAAAGCATGCTGGTGGGGGATTCCAAGAGTGGAAGTCCACCCCTCTTAAAGCATGCTGGCTGGGGGATTCTGGGAGTGGAAGTCCTCCCCTCTTAAAGCATACTGACTGGGGGATTCTGGGAGTGGAAGTCCATCCTTCTTAAAGCATACTGACTGGGGGATTCTGGGAGTGGAAGTCCTCTCCTCTTAAAGCATGCTGGCTGGGGAATTTTGGGAGTGGAAGTCCTCTCCCCTTAAAGCATACTGACTGGGGGATTCTGGGAGTCCTCTCCTCTTAAAGTCCTCTCCTCTTAAAACATACTGGCTGGGGGATTCTGGGAGTGGAAGTCCATCCCTCTTAAAGCATGCTGCCTGTGGAATTCTGGGAGTGGAAGTCCTCTCCTCTTAAAGCATACTGACTGGGGGATTCTGGGAGTGGAAGCCCTCTCCTCTTAAAGCATGCTGGCTGGGGTATCCTGGGAGTGGAAGTCCTCTCCTCTTAAAGCATGCTGGCTGGGGAATTCTGGGAGTGGAAATCCTCTCCTCTTGAAGCATACTGACTGGGGGATTCGGGGAGTGGAAGTCCTCTCTTCTTAAAGCATGCTGGCTGGTGGATTCTGGGAGTCCTCTCCTCTTAAAGTCCACTCCTCTTAAAGCATACTGACTGGGGATTTCTTGGTGTGGAAGTCCTATCCTCTTAAAGCATGCTGGCTGGGGGATTCTGGGAGTGGAAGTCCATCTTTCTTAAAGCATGCTGGTGGGGGATTCCAAGAGTGGAAGTCCACCCCTCTTAAAGCATGCTGGCTGGGGGATTCTGGGAGTGGAAGTCCTCCCCTCTTAAAGCATACTGACTGGGGGATTCTGGGAGTGGAAGTCCATCCTTCTTAAAGCATACTGACTGGGGGATTCTGGGAGTGGAAGTCCTCTCCTCTTAAAGCATGCTGGCTGGGGAATTTTGGGAGTGGAAGTCCTCTCCTCTTGAAGCATACTGACTGGGGGATTCTGGGAGTGGAAGTCCTCTCCTCTTAAAGCATACTGACTGGGGGATGCTGGGAGTCCTCTCCTCTTAAAGTCCTCTCCTCTTAAAACATACTGACTGGGGGATTCTGGGAGTGGAAGTCCATCCTTCTTAAAGCATACTGACTGGGGGATTCTGGGAGTGGAAATCCATCCTTCTTAAAGCATACTGACTGGGGGATTCTGGGAGTGGAAATCCTCTCCTCTCAAAGCATCCTGGCTGGGGAATTTTGGGAGTGGAAGTCCTCTCCCCTTAAAGCATACTGACTGGGGGATTCTGGGAGTCCTCTCCTCTTAAAGTCCTCTCCTCTTAAAACATACTGGCTGGGGGATTCTGGGAGTGGAAGTCCATCCCTCTTAAAGCATGCTGCCTGTGGAATTCTGGGAGTGGAAGTCCTCTCCTCTTAAAGCATACTGACTGGGGGATTCTGGGAGTGGAAGTCCTCTCCTCTTAAAGCATGCTGGCTGGGGAATTCTGGGAGTGGAAGTCCTCTCCTCTTAAAGCATACTGACAGGGGGATTCTGGGAGTGGAAGTCCTCTCCTCTTAAAGCATACTGACTGGGGTATCCTGGGAGTGGAAGTCCTCTCCTCTTAAAGCATGCTGGCTGGGGAATTCTGGGAGTGGAAGTCCTCTCCTCTTGAAGCATACTGACTGGGGGATTCGGGGAGTGGAAGTCCTCTCTTCTTAAAGCATGCTGGCTGGTGGATTCTGGGAGTCCTCTCCTCTTAAAGTCCACTCCTCTTAAAGCATACTGACTGGGGATTTCTTGGTGTGGAAGTCCTATCCTCTTAAAGCATGCTGGCTGGGGGATTCTGGGAGTGGAAGTCCATCTTTCTTAAAGCATGCTGGTGGGGGATTCCAAGAGTGGAAGTCCACCCCTCTTAAAGCATGCTGGCTGGGGGATTCTGGGAGTGGAAGTCCTCCCCTCTTAAAGCATACTGACTGGGGGATTCTGGGAGTGGAAGTCCATCCTTCTTAAAGCATACTGACTGGGGGATTCTGGGAGTGGAAGTCCTCTCCTCTTAAGGCATGCTGGCTGGGGAATTTTGGGAGTGGAAGTCCTCTCCCCTTAAAGCATACTGACTGGGGGATTCTGGGAGTCCTCTCCTCTTAAAGTCCTCTCCTCTTAAAACATACTGGCTGGGGGATTCTGGGAGTGGAAGTCCATCCCTCTTAAAGCATGCTGCCTGTGGAATTCTGGGAGTGGAAGTCCTCTCCTCTTAAAGCATACTGACTGGGGGATTCTGGGAGTGGAAGTCCTCTCCTCTTAAAGCATGCTGGCTGGGGAATTCTGGGAGTGGAAGTCCTCTCCTCTTAAAGCATACTGACAGGGGGATTCTGGGAGTGGAAGTCCTCTCCTCTTAAAGCATACTGACTGGGGTATCCTGGGAGTGGAAGTCCTCTCCTCTTAAAGCATGCTGGCTGGGGAATTCTGGGAGTGGAAATCCTCTCCTCTTGAAGCATACTGACTGGGGGATTCGGGGAGTGGAAGTCCTCTCTTCTTAAAGCATGCTGGCTGGTGGATTCTGGGAGTCCTCTCCTCTTAAAGTCCACTCCTCTTAAAGCATACTGACTGGGGATTTCTTGGTGTGGAAGTCCTATCCTCTTAAAGCATGCTGGCTGGGGGATTCTGGGAGTGGAAGTCCATCTTTCTTAAAGCATGCTGGTGGGGGATTCCAAGAGTGGAAGTCCACCCCTCTTAAAGCATGCTGGCTGGGGGATTCTGGGAGTGGAAGTCCTCCCCTCTTAAAGCATACTGACTGGGGGATTCTGGGAGTGGAAGTCCATCCTTCTTAAAGCATACTGACTGGGGGATTCTGGGAGTGGAAGTCCTCTCCTCTTAAAGCATGCTGGCTGGGGAATTTTGGGAGTGGAAGTCCTCTCCTCTTGAAGCATACTGACTGGGGGATTCTGGGAGTGGAAGTCCTCTCCTCTTAAAGCATACTGACTGGGGGATGCTGGGAGTGGAAGTCCTCTCCTCCTAAAGCATACTGACTGGGGGATTCTGGGAGTGGAAGTCCTCTCCTCTTAAAGCATACTGGCTGGGGAATTCTGGGTGTGGAAGTCCACTCCTCTTAAAGCATACTGACTGGGGGATTCTGGGAGTGGAAGTCCATCCCTCTTAAAGCATGCTGGTGGGGGATTCTGGGAGTGGAAGTCCTCCCCTCTTTAAGCATACTGACTTGGGGATTCTGGGAGTGGAAGTCCATCCTTCTTAAAGCATACTGACTGGGGATTCTGGGAGTGGAAATCCTCTCCTCTCAAAGCATCCTGGCTGGGGAATTTTGGGAGTGAAAGTCCTCTCCTCTTAAAGCATGCTGGCTGGGGAATTCTGGGAGTGGAAATCCTCTCCTCTCAAAGCATCCTGGCTGGGGAATTTTGGGAGTGGAAGTCCTCTCCTCTTAAAGCATACTGACTGGGGGATTCTGGGAGTCCTCTCCTCTTAAAGTCCTCTCCTCTTAAAACATACTGACTGGGGGATTCTGGGAGTGGAAGTCCATCCCTTTTAAAGCATGCTGCCTGTGGAATTCTGGGAGTGGAAGTCCTCTCCTCTTAAAGCATACTGACAGGGGGATTCTGGGAGTGGAAGTCCTCTCCTCTTAAAGCATACTGACTGGGGTATCCTGGGAGTGGAAGTCCTCTCCTCTTAAAGCATGCTGGCTGGGGAATTCTGGGAGTGGAAGTCCTCTCCTCTTGAAGCATACTGACTGGGGGATTCGGGGAGTGGAAGTCCTCTCTTCTTAAAGCATGGTGGCTGGTGGATTCTGGGAGTCCTCTCCTCTTAAAGTCCACTCCTCTTAAAGCATACTGACTGGGGATTTCTTGGTGTGGAAGTCCTATCCTCTTAAAGCATGCTGGCTGGGGGATTCTGGGAGTGGAAGTCCATCTTTCTTAAAGCATGCTGGTGGGGGATTCCAAGAGTGGAAGTCCACCCCTCTTAAAGCATGCTGGCTGGGGGATTCTGGGAGTGGAAGTCCATCCCTCTTAAAGCATGCTGGTGGGGGATTCTGGGAGTGGAAGTCCTCCCGTCTTTAAGCATACTGACTTGGGGATTCTGGGAGTGGAAGTCCATCCTTCTTAAAGCATACTGACTGGGGATTCTGGGAGTGGAAATCCTCTCCTCTCAAAGCATCCTGGCTGGGGAATTTTGGGAGTGAAAGTCCTCTCCTCTTAAAGCATGCTGGCTGGGGAATTCTGGGAGTGGAAATCCTCTCCTCTCAAAGCATCCTGGCTGGGGAATTTTGGGAGTGGAAGTCCTCTCCTCTTAAAGCATACTGACTGGGGGATTCTGGGAGTCCTCTCCTCTTAAAGTCCTCTCCTCTTAAAACATACTGACTGGGGGATTCTGGGAGTGGAAGTCCATCCCTTTTAAAGCATGCTGCCTGTGGAATTCTGGGAGTGGAAGTCCTCTCCTCTTAAAGCATACTGACAGGGGGATTCTGGGAGTGGAAGTCCTCTCCTCTTAAAGCATACTGACTGGGGTATCCTGGGAGTGGAAGTCCTCTCCTCTTAAAGCATGCTGGCTGGGGAATTCTGGGAGTGGAAGTCCTCTCCTCTTGAAGCATACTGACTGGGGGATTCGGGGAGTGGAAGTCCTCTCTTCTTAAAGCATGGTGGCTGGTGGATTCTGGGAGTCCTCTCCTCTTAAAGTCCACTCCTCTTAAAGCATACTGACTGGGGATTTCTTGGTGTGGAAGTCCTATCCTCTTAAAGCATGCTGGCTGGGGGATTCTGGGAGTGGAAGTCCATCTTTCTTAAAGCATGCTGGTGGGGGATTCCAAGAGTGGAAGTCCACCCCTCTTAAAGCATGCTGGCTGGGGGATTCTGGGAGTGGAAGTCCTCCCCTCTTAAAGCATACTGACTGGGGGATTCTGGGAGTGGAAGTCCATCCTTCTTAAAGCATACTGACTGGGGGATTCTGGGAGTGGAAGTCCTCTCCTCTTAAAGCATGCTGGCTGGGGAATTTTGGGAGTGGAAGTCCTCTCCTCTTGAAGCATACTGACTGGGGGATTCTGGGAGTGGAAGTCCTCTCCTCTTAAAGCATACTGACTGGGGGATGCTGGGAGTGGAAGTCCTCTCCTCTTAAAGCATGCTGGCTGGGGAATTCTGGGAGTGGAAGTCCTCTCCTCTTAAAGCATACTGACTGGGGGATTCTGGGAGTGGAAGTCCACCCCTCTTAAAGCATGCTGGCTGGGGAATTCTGGGAGTGGAAGTCCTCTCCTCTTAAAGCATGCTGGCTGGGGAATTCTGGGAGTGGAAGTCCTCTCCTCTTAAAGCATGCTGACTGGGGGATTCTGGGAGTGAAAGTCCTCTCCTCTTAAAGCATACTGGCTGGGGAATTCTGGGTGTGGAAGTCCACTCCTCTTAAAGCATACTGACTGGGGGATTCTGGGAGTGGAAGTCCATCCCTCTTAAAGCATGCTGGTGGGGGATTCTGGGAGTGGAAGTCCTCCCCTCTTTAAGCATACTGACTTGGGGATTCTGGGAGTGGAAGTCCATCCTTCTTAAAGCATACTGACTGGGGATTCTGGGAGTGGAAATCCTCTCCTCTCAAAGCATCCTGGCTGGGGAATTTTGGGAGTGAAAGTCCTCTCCTCTTAAAGCATACTGGCTGGGGAATTCTGGGTGTGGAAGTCCTCTCCTCTTAAAGCATACTGACTGGGGGATTCTGGGAGTGGAAGTCCATCCTTCTTAAAGCATACTGACTGGGGGATTCTGGGAGTGGAAATCCTCTCCTCTCAAAGCATCCTGGCTGGGGAATTTTGGGAGTGGAAGTCCTCTCCTCTTAAAGCATGCTGGCTGGGGGATTCTGGGAGTGGAAGTCCTCTCCACTTAAAGCATGCTGGCTGGGGAATTCTGGAAGTGGAAGTCCTCTCCTCTTGAAGCATACTGACTGGGGGATTCGGGGAGTGGAAGTCCTCTCTTCTTAAAGCATGCTGGCTGGTGGATTCTGGGAGTCCTCTCCTCTTAAAGTCCACTCCTCTTAAAGCATACTGACTGGGGATTTCTGGGTGTGGAAGTCCTATCCTCTTAAAGCATGCTGGCTGGGGGATTCTGGGAGTGGAAGTCCATCTTTCTTAAAGCATGCTGGTGGGGGATTCCAAGAGTGGAAGTCCACCCCTCTTAAAGCATGCTGGCTGGGGGATTCTGGGAGTGGAAGTCCTCCCCTCTTAAAGCATACTGACTGGGGGATTCTGAGAGTGGAAGTCCATCCTTCTTAAAGCATACTGACTGGGGGATTCTGGGAGTGGAAGTCCTCTCCTCTTAAAGCATTCTGACTGGGGGATTCTGGGAGTGGAAGTCCTCTCCTCTTAAAGCATACTGACTGGGGGATTCTGGGAGTGGAAGTCCTCTCTTCTTAAAGCATGCTGGCTGGTGGATTCTGGGAGTCCTCTCCTCTTAAAGTCCATCTTTCTTAAAGCATGCTGGTGGGGGATTCCAAGAGTGGAAGTCCACCCCTCTTAAAGCATGCTGGCTGGGGGATTCTGGGAGTGGAAGTCCATCTTTCTTAAAGCATGCTGGTGGGGGATTCCAAGAGTGGAAGTCCACCCCTCTTAAAGCATGCTGGCTGGGGGATTCTGGGAGTGGAAGTCCTCCCCTCTTAAAGCATGCTGGCTGGGGAATTCTGGGAGGTGGAAGTCCTCCCCTCTTAAAGCATACTGACTGGGGGATTATGGGAGTGGAAGTCCTCTCCTCTTAAAGCATGCTGGCTGGGGAATTCTGGGTGTGGAAGTCCTCTCCTCTTAAAGCATACTGACTGGGGGATTCTGGGAGTGGAAGTCAATCCCTCTTAAAGCATGCTGGTGCGGGATTCTGGGAGTGGAAGTCCTCCCCTCTTTAAGCATACTGACTGGGGGATTCTGGGAGTGGAAGTCCATCCTTCTTAAAGCATACTGACTGGGGGATTCTGGGAGTGGAAATCCTCTCCTCTCAAAGCATCCTGGCTGGGGAATTTTGGGAGTGGAAGTCCTCTCCTCTTAAAGCATACTGACTGGGGGATTCTGGGAGTCCTCTCCTCTTAAAGTCCTCTCCTCTTAAAACATACTGACTGGGGGATTCTGGAAGTCCATCTTTCTTAAAGCATGCTGGTGGGGGATTCCAAGAGTGGAAGTCCACCCCTCTTAAAGCATACTGACTGGGGGATTCTGGTAGTGGAAGTCCATCCTTCTTAAAGCATACTGACTGGGGGATTCTGGGAGTGGAAGTCCTCTCCTCTTAAAGCATGCTGGCTGGGGAATTTTGGGAGTGGAAGTCCTCCCCTCTTAAAGCATACTGACTGGGGGATTCTGGAAGTGGAAGTCCACCCCACTTAAAGCATACTGACTGGGGGATTCTGAGAGTGGAAGTCCTCTCCTCTTAAAGCATACTAACTGGGGGATTCTGGGATTGGAAGGCCTCTCCTCTTAAAGCATACTGACTGGGTGATTCTAGGAGTGGAAGTCCTCTCCTCTTAAAGCATACTGACTGGGGGATTCTGGATGTGGAAGTCAATCCCTCTTAAAGCATGCTGGCTGGGGAATTCTGGGAGTGGAAGTCCTCCCCTCTTAAAGCATGCTGACTGGGGGATTCTGGGAGTGGAAGTCCATCCCTCTTAAAGCATACTGACTGGGGGATTCTGGGAGTGGAAGTCCTCTCCTCTTAAAGCATACTGACTGGGGGATTCTGGGAGTGGAAGTCCTCTCCTCTTAAAGCATACTGACTGGGGGATTCTGGACGTGGAAGTCCACCCCACTTAAAGCATACTGACTGGGGGATTCTGGATGTGGAAGTCAATCCCTCTTAAAGCATGCTGGCTGGGGAATTCTGGGAGTGGAAGTCCTCTCCTCTTAAAGCATACTGACTGGGGGATTCTGGATGTGGAAGTTAATCCCTCTTAAAGCATGCTGGCTGGGGAATTCTGGGAGTGGAAGTCCTCTCCTCTTAAAGCATACTGACTGGGGGATTATGGGAGTGGAAGTCCTCCCCTCTTAAAGCATGCTGGCTGGGGAATTCTGGGAGTTGGAGTCCATCCCTCTTAAAGTATGCTGACTGGGGGATTCTTGGATTGGAAGTCCTCCCCTCTTAAAGCATGCTGGCTGGGGGATTCTGGGAGTTGGAGTCCACCTCTCTTAAAGCATGCTGGCTGGGGTATTCTGGGAGTCCATCCCTCTTAAAGCATGCTGGCTGGGGGATTCTGGGAGTTGGAGTCCACCTCTCTTAAAGCATGCTGGCTGGTGGATTCTGGGAGTCCATCCCTCTTAAAGCATGCTGGCTGGGGGATTCTGGGAGTTGGAGTCCACCTCTCTTAAAGCATGCTGACTGGGGGATTCTGAGAGTGGAAGTCCTCTCCTCTTAAAGCATACTAACTGGGGGATTCTGGGAGTGGAAGTCCACCCCTCTTAAAGCATGCTGGCTGGGGGATTCTGGGAGTGGACTTTAAAAAATCCTGATTGATTACTTTTATAAGTAATTTAAGAAAGCGAACATACATACAATATTCCTTTATTTTTCCTCCGCAACAACACAACCAGTAGAAAAAGAGAAAAGAGAGAAAGAGAACGACAGAGAGAAAGAGACATAATCAGACAGCAAGAGAGATAGAAAGAGAGAGAGACAGAAAGAGAGAAAGAGAGAAAGGGAATGACAAAGAGAGACAGAACAGGGAGACAGAGAGATAGAGAGAAATTAAGAAAGAAAAATGGAAGGAAGGAAGGAAGAAAAAAAGAAAGGAAGAAAGAAAGGAAGAGAAAGGAGGGAGGGAGAGAACGACAAAGAAATAGACAGAAAGAGAAAGAGAGACCGAACAAAGAGAGAAAGAAGGAAGGAAGAGAGGGAGGGAGGAAGGAAAGAAAGAAAAAAGAAAGAAAGAAAGAAAGAAAGAAAGAAAGAAAGAAAGAAAGAAAGAAAGAAAGAAAGAAAGAAAGAAAGAAAGAAAGAAAGAAAGAAAAAAAGAAAGAAAGAAAGAAAGAAAGAAAGAAAGAAAGAAAGAAAGAAAGAAAGAAAGAAAGAAAGAAAGAAAGAAAGAAAATGGAAGGAGTAGGAGGGAGGAAAATAGAGGGAGAAAGAAAAGCAAGATCTCAGCCAAAAGACGCGAAAGTTGCATACTGTATAGACCGCTTCCCCAAAACCCTCCCCCCAGGGACCCAGGCTGACTGTCCAAACCCCAACCCATATGGTATCATGTGGGGTGCATCTTCAGGTGTTTTCGCCCGTCTGATATTCCGGGATGGTTGACCTTGACTGGGTATAAACAAGTCCTTTCAGCTGCGCAGTAAATCATGAGAACATCCTCCCTTTTGGTTCACACCCAGGCCGTCTTCACTCCAGCTCATTTCCCCACCCAAATGCCAATCTTCCAATAGCAAGCAAGCATCAAAGTGGCTGACAGTGACATTTGTCAAACTACGGTTTATTGTTATTAAAGTGATTAGACTTTTTAAAATCCTGATTTATTACTTTTATAAGTAATTCAAAGAAGCACATACATATAATATTCCTTTATTCTATTTTCCTCCACAACAACACAACCACTCAATTTTTCACACAACAAAGTTAACAAACCCTATTTACTAATTGGACTTAGGGGTACAGGTGGGCCTTTTCTTAACGTACCTGCCTCCCAGCTACGTAAGTAAGGCCCTGCCTGAGCTGCTCGAGGCAGTAGCCGGCTTGGCGGTTGAGTTCCCTAGGCTTATGGTGCTGGGGGACTTCAACTTGCCTTCTGCTGGCGAAACCTCTGGGATAGCTCAGGAGTTCATGGATTCCATGACAACCATGGACCTGACCCAAGTAATCCAGGGTCCGACTCATGAGGGTGGTCACACGCTCGACCTAGTGTTTCTCTTGGGGCAGTGGAGAGACGATCTGAAGATAAGGGACATAGTCATCACCCCTCTGTCATGGTCAGATCATTTCCTACTGAGGTTGGATTTCGCTGCCCCACTCCTCCCCCGCAGGGAGGCGGGACCGACTAGGTGGTTCCGCCCCAGGCGCCTGATGGAGCCAGACGGATTCCAGAGGGAACTTGGGGAGATACCTGAAACCCTGGTACACAGTTCGGCTGACTCCCTGGTGGCTCCTTGGAACATCGCAGCATCAGGGGCGTTAGACCGAATTGCGCCTAAGCGACCTCTCCGTGGCAGTGGATCCCGGAAAGCTCCCTGGTTCACCGAGGAGCTCCGGGAGATGAAACGCCAGAAGAGACGTCTGGAGCGCTGCTGGAGGTCCAGCAAGACTGAATCCGATCGAACACTATTAAGAATTTACATCAGATCTTATTTAGTGGCGATAAGGGCGGCAAAACGATCCCATTTTTCCGCTCTTATTGCGTCCGCAGATTCTCGCCCAGCCGCCTTGTTTAGGGTGACTCGCTCCCTCCTTGCTAAAGGGGGGAGCGAGGAACACTTGCA
This sequence comes from Diadophis punctatus similis, assembly GCA_023053685.1. Taxonomy (NCBI): domain Eukaryota; kingdom Metazoa; phylum Chordata; class Lepidosauria; order Squamata; family Dipsadidae; genus Diadophis; species Diadophis punctatus. Next base: position 4,897,256 of record JALIGW010000044.1, on the reverse strand, counting down.
AGGTAGAGCTGAGGAATTTGCAGAGTTTCTGTCGGATAAAGTCGCTCGGATCCGGTCGAACCTGGACTCTGGCTGGGCAGAGTCCATGGAGTTGACTGGGGCAAGTCTTAGTCCACCGTTGTGGGAGGAGTTTGGGCCTGTTTCTCCTGATGATGTGGACAGAGCCGTGGGGGCGATGGGGGCCTCCACCTGTTTATTGGACCCGTGCCCCTCCTGGTTGGTCTCGGCCAGCAGGGAGGTGACACGCGGCTGGATCCGGGCGGTGGTCATCGCTTCTTTGGGGGAGGGATCCGTACCGCAGTCGTTAAAAACTGCGGTGGTGAGACCCCTCCTGAAGAAGCCTTCCCTGGATCCAGCTGATTTGAAGAACTATCGTCCGGTCTCCAACTTACCTTTTTTAGGGAAAGTTGTGGAGAAGGTGGTGGCTACTCAACTTCTGCGACTTCTGGATGAAACAGAGCATCTAGATGCCTATCAGTCGGGTTTCAGGCGCGGGTACAGTACAGAAACTGCCTTGGTCGCTCTGATAGATGATCTCTGGCGGGCCCGGGATGGGGGAAACTCCTCTATCCTGGTGCTACTTGACCTCTCAGCGGCTTTCGATACCATCGACCATGGTATCCTTCTGCATCGTCTCGGTGAGTTGGGAGTGGGAGGCACTGTTTTACGGTGGTTCTCCTCTTATCTCGCCGATAGGATGCAGTCGGTGTTAACAGGAGGGCAGAGATCCTCCCCTAGGCCCCTGTTATGCGGGGTGCCTCAGGGGTCGGTTCTCTCGCCCATCCTATTTAACATTTACATGAAACCGCTGGGTGAGATCATCCGCAGACATGGGGTGCGTTACCACCAGTACGCTGATGACACCCAGCTGTACATCACCACCCCGTCTGACTTCAGTGTGGCAGTTGATGTAATGTGCCGGTGCCTGGACGACGTTAGGATCTGGATGGGGAGGAACAGACTCAGACTCAACCCCGACAAGACTGAGTGGCTTTGGGTATTGCCTCCTAAGGACTACGACAACTGTCCCTCCTTGGTTTTAGAGGGAACGAAACTGATTCCCTCGGACCAGGTCCGCAACTTGGGGGTCCTCCTAGATCCACAGCTAAAATTGGAGCATCATCTTACTGCTGTGGCTAGGGGGGCCTTTGCACAGGTTCGCCTTGTGCACCAGTTGCGGCCATACTTGGAGAAGGAGGCTCTACTCACGGTCACTCACGCCCTTGTCACCTCCCGTTTGGACTACTGCAATGCGCTCTACATGGGGCTACCCTTGAAGAGTATCCGGAGACTCCAACTGGTACAAAATGCGGCTGCGCGTGCTGTGGTGGGTGTACCAAGGTACACCCACGTGACACCTTTACTCCGCCAGCTGCATTGGTTACCCATTTGTCTCCGGGTCCAATTCAAGGTGTTGATCACCATCTTTAAAGCCCTTCATGGCTTAGGGCCGGGTTATCTCCGGGACCGCATTCTGCCTCATACTTCCCTTCGACCGGTTAGGGCCCACAGAGTTGGCCTCCTCCAGGTCCCATCGGCTAAGCAATGCCGACTGGCGGGTCCTAGGGGGAGGGCCTTCTCTGTGGCAGGCCCCGCGCTCTGGAACCAACTTCCTCCAGAGACCCGAACCATCCCCACCCTGCTGGCCTTCCGAAAAGCCGTTAAGACGTGGCTTTTCCTGCAGGCAGGGGGCAGAGCTTAACTCCAACTGAACTCTCCCCCGGGTATGCTTGGTTGTTGCATGGTTGTTTTTATATTGCATTTTTAATTTTTATATTATGTTTTTAAATTTTGTTTATTGGTTTCTTGTATTTTCCTATGCTGTACGCCGCACTGAGTCCTTCGGGAGTTGGGCGGCATATAAGAAAGCCAAATAAATAAATAAATAAATAACTAAGCCACCATCAGCCAGGTTTGGCCACACATTAAGGCAGCCTTCCCCAGCTCAGACACCCTCCAGATGTTCAGCTTGCTAGTGCAAAGAATTCTGGGAATTGAGTTCCACCCCCCTCTATACACACACACAGAGGTGTGGGTTATTGTGGGTGTCTTTGCAACAAACCATCATTTACACTCCAAGAATTAAATCTGTGCAACAAGCTACAACTTGACAATAAACCAGCTTTGTCCCTGATTATTAACTTGGTTTCCGCTCCATTCCCGTTTTGGTTTCCCGATAAGAAAGGAGAAGACGGCTAGTGTTTCTCACATCCATTGTGCTGTTACACAAACACAGTCAGGATTTTTACTTGCGCTTCCAACTCAGCCCAACCCAACCCCACTCAATGCTACTAATTTCTACTCTACTCTACCCAACCCGACTCTACTCACTCCTCTATCCAACTGAACCCTACTCAACCCTACTCTACTCAACCCTACTCAACCCAATTCAACTGTACTCTACCCATTCCCAATCTACCCAACTTAATCCTACTGAACTTCTACTCAATCCAACATAACTCAATTCTATTCTATTCCACTCAACTCAATTCCGCTCAACCCAACTCAACCCTACTCAACTCTATTCTATCCAACCCAGACCTTCTCAACAAACGCCATCCTTCTTTAATCTAGCAAACCCTCTTTCCCCAGATTCCACCACCTATCATCCTCAGCTTGGAGAAAGCCAGCTTAAAAGGAAGGCACACCACAGATCCCACCTTGTTCGAACACCCTCTACAAACCCCACTTGCACCCCTCACACCCAAAATACTCCCCCCCAGTAGGTTTAGTTACCTTCTTTCGCATTCTTAAAGAAGCTGAGGATAGACCCCATTGTAACCACGATTCTCAGGCAGTTCAGACCAGAAAGTTCTTCAGAAACTTTCAGGCTGACGCTTCCAACTCCCTCCCCTGGTTTTTAATGAGGGGGGGGGAAAGGGTTGAGGGGAAAGAGGGAGGGGTCTAAAGCTCTCTGTCTCAAGTTCTTAAAGAGACAGTGTCCCTTTTGAAAATTAAGCCTGTCTCCAAGATCACCAATGGGGTGGGGTCCTACTAACTAGGAGTAGCCCTGCTCACGCCAAAGTCTTTGGAGAGCGGAAGGGGGTTGGAGAGATAAGGGGGGTAGACTACCCCCCCATTGGCTAGCTTCCTCGAAGGAGAGCCACAAACCATGATTATAAGCCACGATAGATGTGCTTAGGCCCCAACCACACAAGCCAGCTAGAAGAAGCCACAACTACATTTCCAGACATCAATCTCAATATTTTTTTAATGTTAAGGATGATGGGACTCGAAGTAGGTTTGACAAACCACGACCTTTCCATCAGAGTTAAGATGGAACAAACCAGGATAAAGGGCAAGAAATGGATTTCAGAGGGGGAGGGGGTGAGAAAACCTCCCCTTGCAATTAAACTTTCATTAATGTTGCCATCCTCCTGTAATATGGACTTAAAGCAGTGGTTCCCAACCTTCCTAATGCCGTGACCCATGCCCCGCCCCCGCGCCCCCACCATGACCCCCCATACCGCCGCAATTTGGGTTCTTTTACCCTCTGCGCATGCGCAAAGCATTCTGCGCATGCGCAGAGGGTAAAAGAACCCAAATGGTGGCATCCGGGCCAAGTCTCGAGATCCGGGCGAGGTGTCCGCTCGCTTCGCGTGTTGCATCTGGGAGCTTTTCGAGCCCCATCGCGAAAGGCGTGCGCGACTTTGGCAGGGCCGGGACAGGCGGCTGCCCAGAGACACCCACCCCCTTCGCAGAGTCTCTCCTGTCTACCTGTAGTGTTCGGGGCAAAGGGTATGGCTCTCTCCGGGCAGCCGCCTGTCCCGGCCCCGCCAAAGTCGTGCACGCCTTTCGCAGGGGTGAAATGCTCCCAGTTCATTTTTGCCTGTCGGTTGTCGCAGAGCCGATGGAGCCGGTGGCGGACGCGGCGCGGGGTTTCCCTCGCCCGCTTCCCCCGCCCACCTGGATGCCGCTATTTGAGTTCTTTTGCCCTCTGTGCATGCAGAACGCATTGCGCATGCGCAAAAGGTAAAAGAACCCAAATTGCGGCGACGGTGTGGGGGTGCAGGTTCTGGGGCGCGATATGGCCAGGCTTGTGGCAGTGGGGGGAGCTGAGGATGCTGGGGCAACCCCTGTGAAATGGTCGTTCGACCCCCAAAGGGGTCCCGACCCCCAGGTTGGGAACCGCTGACTTAAAGTGTGCAGGCTGGGGAATTCTGAGAGCTGAAGTACTCCCGCCTTAGTAGAGCATGGCGACTGGGGAATTCTGGGAGTTGGAGTCCACCCCTCTTAAAGCATGCTGGCTGGGGGATTCTGGGATTGGAAGTCCTCTCCTATTAAAGCATACTGACTGGGTGATTCTGGGAGTGGAAATCCTCTCCTCTTGAAGCATACTGACTGGGGGATTCTGGGAATGGAAGTCCTTTCCTCTTAAAGCATGCTGGCTGGGGAATTCTGGGAGTGGAAGTCCACCCCTGTTAAAGCATGCTGGCTGGGGGATTCTTGGAGTGGAAGTCCTATCCTCTTAAAGCATGCTGGCTGGGGGATTCTGGGAGTGGAAGTCCACCCCTCCTAAAGCATGCTGGCTGGGGAATTCTGGGAGTGGAGGTCCTCTCCTCTTGTAGCGTACTGACTGGGGGATTCTGGGAATGGAAGTCCTCTCCTCTTAAAGCATACTGACTGGGGGATTCTGGGAGTGGAAGTCCTCTCCTCTTAAAGCATGCTGGCTGGGGAATTCTGGGAGTGGAAGTCCACCCCTGTTAAAGCATGCTGGCTGGGGGATTCTTGGAGTGGAAGTCCTATCCTCGTAAAGCATGCTGGCTGGGGGATTCTGGGAGTGGAAGTCCACCCCTCCTAAAGCATGCTGGCTGGGGAATTCTGGGAGTGCAGGTCCTCTCCTCTTGTAGCGTACTGACTGGGGGATTCTGGGAATGGAAGTCCTTTCCTCTTAAAGCATGCTGGCTGGGGAATTCTGGGAGTGGAAGTCCTCTCCTCTTAAAGCATACTGACTGGGGGATTCTGGGAGTGGAAGTCCACCCCTCTTAAAGCATGCTGGCTGGGGAATTCTGGGAGTTGGAGTCCATCCCTCTTAAGGTATGCAGACTGGGGGATTCTGGGAGTCGAACTCCACCCTTCTTAAAGCATGCTGGCTGGGGAATTCTGGGAGTGGAAGTCCTCTCCTCTTAAAGCATACTGACTGGGGGATTCTGGGAGTGGAAGTCCTCTCCTCTTAAAGCATACTGACTGGGGGATTCTGGGAGTGGAAGTCCTCTCCTCTTAAAGCATACTGACTTGGGGATTCTGGGAGTGGAAGTCCTCTCCTCTTAAAGCATACTGACTGGGGGATTCTGGGAGTGGAAGTCCACCCCTCTTAAAGCATGCTGGCTGGGGAATTCTGGGAGTGGAAGTCCTCTCCTCTTAAAGCATACTGACTGGGGGATTCTGGGAGTGGAAGTCCTCTCCTCTTAAAGCATACTGACTGGGGGATTCTGGGAGTGGAAGTCCTCTCCTCTTAAAGCATACTGACTTGGGGATTCTGGGAGTGGAAGTCCTCTCCTCTTAAAGCATACTGACTGGGGGATTCTGGGAGTGGAAGTCCACCCCTCTTAAAGCATGCTGGCTGGGGAATTCTGGGAGTGGAAGTCCTCTCCTCTTAAAGCATACTGACTGCGGGATTCTGGGAGTGGAACTCCACCCCTCTTAAAGCATGCCGGCTGGGGAATTCTGGGAGCTGGAGTCCACCCCTCTTAAAGCATGCTGGCTGGGGGATTCTGGGAGTGGAAGTCCTCTCCTCTTAAAGCATACTGACTGGGGGATTCTGGGAGTGGAAGTCCACCCCTCCTAAAGCATGCTGGCTGGGGAATTCTGGGAGTGGAGGTCCTCTCCTCTTGTAGCGTACTGACTGGGGGATTCTGGGAATGGAAGTCCTCTCCTCTTAAAGCATACTGACTGGGGGATTCTGGGAGTGGAAGTCCTCTCCTCTTAAAGCATGCTGGCTGGGGAATTCTGGGAGTGGAAGTCCACCCCTGTTAAAGCATGCTGGCTGGGGGATTCTTGGAGTGGAAGTCCTATCCTCTTAAAGCATGCTGGCTGGGGGATTCTGGGAGTGGAAGTCCACCCCTCCTAACGCATGCTGGCTGGGGAATTCTGGGAGTGGAGGTCCTCTCCTCTTGTAGCGTACTGACTGGGGGATTCTGGGAATGGAAGTCCTTTCCTCTTAAAGCATGCTGGCTGGGGAATTCTGGGAGTGGAAGTCCTCTCCTCTTAAAGCATACTGACTGGGGGATTCTGGGAGTGGAAGTCCTCTCCTCTTAAAGCATGCTGGCTGGGGAATTCTGGGAGTGGAAGTCCACCCCTGTTAAAGCATGCTGGCTGGGGGATTCTTGGAGTGGAAGTCCTATCCTCTTAAAGCATGCTGTCTGGGGGATTCTGGGAGTGGAAGTCCACCCCTCCTAAAGCATGCTGGCTGGGGAATTCTGGGAGTGGAGGTCCTCTCCTCTTGTAGCGTACTGACTGGGGGATTATGGGAATGGAAGTCCTTTCCTCTTAAAGCATGCTGGCTGGGGAATTCTGGGAGTGGAAGTCCTCTCCTCTTAAAGCATACTGACTGGGGGATTCTGGGAGTGGAAGTCCACCCCTCTTAAAGCATGCTGGCTGGGGAATTCTGGGAGTTGGAGTCCATCCCTCTTAAGGTATGCAGACTGGGGGATTCTGGGAGTCGAACTCCACCCCTCTTAAAGCATGCCGGCTGGGGAATTCTGGGAGTGGAAGTCCTCTCCTCTTAAAGCATACTGACTGGGGGATTCTGGGACTGGAAGTCCTCTCCTCTTAAAGCATACTGACTGGGGGATTCTGGGAGTGGAAGTCCTCTCCTCTTAAAGCATACTGACTTGGGGATTCTGGGAGTGGAAGTCCTCTCCTCTTAAAGCATTCTGACTGGGGGATTCTGGGAGTGGAAGTCCACCCCTCTTAAAGCATGCTGGCTGGGGAATTCTGGGAGGTGGAAGTCCTCCCCTCTTAAAGCATACTGACTGGGGGATTCTGGAAGTGGAAGTCCACCCCACTTAAAGCATACTGACTGGGGGATTCTGAGAGTGGAAGTCCTCTCCTCTTAAAGCATACTAACTGGGGGATTCTGGGATTGGAAGGCCTCTCCTCTTAAAGCATACTGACTGGGTGATTCTGGGAGTGGAAGTCCTCTCCTCTTAAAGCATACTGACTGGGGGATTCTGGATGTGGAAGTCAATCCCTCTTAAAGCATGCTGGCTGGGGAATTCTGGGAGTGGAAGTCCTCCCCTCTTAAAGCATGCTGACTGGGGGATTCTGGGAGTGGAAGTCCATCCCTCTTAAAGCATACTGACTGGGGGATTCTGGGAGTGGAAGTCCTCTCCTCTTAAAGCATACTGACTGGGGGATTCTGGGAGTGGAAGTCCTCTCCTCTTAAAGCATACTGACTGGGGGATTCTGGACGTCGAAGTCCACCCCACTTAAAGCATACTGACTGGGGGATTCTGGATGTGGAAGTCAATCCCTCTTAAAGCATGCTGGCTGGGGAATTCTGGGAGTGGAAGTCCTCTCCTCTTAAAGCATACTGACTGGGGGATTCTGGATGTGGAAGTTAATCCCTCTTAAAGCATGCTGGCTGGGGAATTCTGGGAGTGGAAGTCCTCTCCTCTTAAAGCATACTGACTGGGGGATTATGGGAGTGGAAGTCCTCCCCTCTTAAAGCATGCTGGCTGGGGAATTCTGGGAGTTGGAGTCCATCCCTCTTAAAGTATGCTGACTGGGGGATTCTTGGAGTGGAAGTCCTCCCCTCTTAAAGCATGCTGGCTGGGGGATTCTGGGAGTTGGAATCCACCTCTCTTAAAGCATGCTGGCTGGGGGATTCTGGGAGTCCATCCCTCTTAAAGCATGCTGGCTGGGGGATTCTGGGAGTTGGAGTCCACCTCTCTTAAAGCATGCTGGCTGGGGGATTCTGGGAGTCCATCCCTCTTAAAGCATGCTGGCTGGGGGATTCTGGGAGTTGGAGTCCACCTCTCTTAAAGCATGCTGACTGGGGGATTCTGAGAGTGGAAGTCCTCTCCTCTTAAAGCATACTAACTGGGGGATTCTGGGAGTGGAAGTCCACCCCTCTTAAAGCATGCTGGCTGGGGGATTCTGGGAGTGGACTTTAAAAAATCCTGATTGATTACTTTTATAAGTAATTTAAGAAAGCGAACATACATACAATATTCCTTTATTTTTCCTCCACAACAACACAACCAGTAGAAAAAGAGAAAAGAGAGAAAGAGAACGACAAAGAGAAAGAGACATAATCAGACAGCAAGAGAGATAGAAAGAGAGAGAGAGAGAAAGAGAAAGAGAGAAAGGGAATGACAAAGAGAGACAGAACAGGGAGACAGAGAGATAGAGAGAAATTAAGAAAGAAAAATGGAAGGAAGGAAGGAAGAAAAAAAGAAAGGAAGAAAGAAAGGAAGAGAAAGGAGGGAGGGAGAGAACGACAAAGAAATAGACAGAAAGAGAAAGAGAGACAGAACAAAGAGAGAAAGAAGGAAGGAAGAGAGGGAGGGAGGAAGGAAAGAAAGAAAAAAGAAAGAAAGAAAGAAAGAAAGAAAGAAAGAAAGAAAGAAAGAAAGAAAGAAAGAAAGAAAGAAAGAAAGAAAGAAAGAAAGAAAGAAAGAAAATGGAAGGAGTAGGAGGGAGGAAAATAGAGGGAGAAAGAAAAGCAAGATCTCAGCCAAAAGACGCGAAAGTTGCATACTGTATAGACCGCTTCCCCAAAACCCTCCCCCCAGGGACCCAGGCTGACTGTCCAAACCCCAACCCATATGGTATCATGTGGGGCGCATCTTCAGGTGTTTTCGCCCGTCTGATATTCCGGGATGGTTGACCTTGACTGGGTATAAACAAGTCCTTTCAGCTGCGCAGTAAATCATGAGAACATCCTCCCTTTTGGTTCACACCCAGGCCGTCTTCACTCCAGCTCATTTCCCCACCCAAATGCCAATCTTCCAATAGCAAGCAAGCATCAAAGTGGCTGACAGTGACATTTGTCAAACTACGGTTTATTGTTATTAAAGTGATTAGACTTTTTAAAATCCTGATTTATTACTTTTATAAGTAATTCAAAGAAGCACATACATATAATATTCCTTTATTCTATTTTCCTCCACAACAACACAACCACTCAATTTTTCACACAACAAAGTTAACAAACCCTATTTACTAATTGGACTTAGGGGTACAGGTGGGCCTTTTCTTAACGTACCTGCCTCCCAGCTACGTAAGTAAGGCCCTGCCTGAGCTGCTCGAGGCAGTAGCCGGCTTGGCGGTTGAGTTCCCTAGGCTTATGGTGCTGGGGGACTTCAACTTGCCTTCTGCTGGCGAAACCTCTGGGATAGCTCAGGAGTTCATGGATTCCATGACAACCATGGACCTGACCCAAGTAATCCAGGGTCCGACTCATGAGGGTGGTCACACGCTCGACCTAGTGTTTCTCTCGGGGCAGTGGAGAGACGATCTGAAGATAAGGGACATAGTCATCACCCCTCTGTCATGGTCAGATCATTTCCTACTGAGGTTGGATTTCGCTGCCCCACTCCTCCCCCGCAGGGAGGCGGGACCGACTAGGTGGTTCCGCCCCAGGCGCCTGATGGAGCCAGACGGATTCCAGAGGGAACTTGGGGAGATACCTGAAACCCTGGTACACAGTTCGGCTGACTCCCTGGTGGCTCCTTGGAACATCGCAGCATCAGGGGCGTTAGACCGAATTGCGCCTAAGCGACCTCTCCGTGGCAGTGGATCCCGGAAAGCTCCCTGGTTCACCGAGGAGCTCCGGGAGATGAAACGCCAGAAGAGACGTCTGGAGCGCTGCTGGAGGTCCAGCAAGACTGAATCCGATCGAACACTATTAAGAATTTACATCAGATCTTATTTAGTGGCGATAAGGGCGGCAAAACGATCCCATTTTTCCGCTCTTATTGCGTCCGCAGATTCTCGCCCAGCCGCCTTGTTTAGGGTGACTCGCTCCCTCCTTGCTAAAGGGGGGAGCGAGGAACACTTGCAAGGTAGAGCTGAGGAATTTGCAGAGTTTCTGTCGGATAAAGTCGCTCGGATCCGGTCGAACCTGGACTCTGGCTGGGCAGAGTCCATGGAGTTGACTGGGGCAAGTCTTAGTCCACCGTTGTGGGAGGAGTTTGGGCCTGTTTCTCCTGATGATGTGGACAGAGCCGTGGGGGCGATGGGGGCCTCCACCTGTTTATTGGACCCGTGCCCCTCCTGGTTGGTCTCGGCCAGCAGGGAGGTGACACGCGGCTGGATCCGGGCGGTGGTCATCGCTTCTTTGGGGGAGGGATCCGTACCGCAGTCGTTAAAAACTGCGGTGGTGAGACCCCTCCTGAAGAAGCCTTCCCTGGATCCAGCTGATTTGAAGAACTATCGTCCGGTCTCCAACTTACCTTTTTTAGGGAAAGTTGTGGAGAAGGTGGTGGCTACTCAACTTCTGCGACTTCTGGATGAAACAGAGCATCTAGATGCCTATCAGTCGGGTTTCAGGCGCGGGTACAGTACAGAAACTGCCTTGGTCGCTCTGATAGATGATCTCTGGCGGGCCCGGGATGGGGGAAACTCCTCTATCCTGGTGCTACTTGACCTCTCAGCGGCTTTCGATACCATCGACCATGGTATCCTTCTGCATCGTCTCGGTGAGTTGGGAGTGGGAGGCACCGTTTTACGGTGGTTCTCCTCTTATCTCGCCGATAGGATGCAGTCGGTGTTAACAGGAGGGCAGAGATCCTCCCCTAGGCCCCTGTTATGCGGGGTGCCTCAGGGGTCGGTTCTCTCGCCCATCCTATTTAACATTTACATGAAACCGCTGGGTGAGATCATCCGCAGACATGGGGTGCGTTACCACCAGTACGCTGATGACACCCAGCTGTACATCACCACCCCGTCTGACTTCAGTGTGGCAGTTGATGTAATGTGCCGGTGCCTGGACGACGTTAGGATCTGGATGGGGAGGAACAGACTCAGACTCAACCCCGACAAGACTGAGTGGCTTTGGGTATTGCCTCCTAAGGACTACGACAACTGTCCCTCCTTGGTTTTAGAGGGAACGAAACTGATTCCCTCGGACCAGGTCCGCAACTTGGGGGTCCTCCTAGATCCACAGCTAAAATTGGAGCATCATCTTACTGCTGTGGCTAGGGGGGCCTTTGCACAGGTTCGCCTTGTGCACCAGTTGCAGCCATACTTGGAGAAGGAGGCTCTACTCACGGTCACTCACGCCCTTGTCACCTCCCGTTTGGACTACTGCAATGCGCTCTACATGGGGCTACCCTTGAAGAGTATCCGGAGACTCCAACTGGTACAAAATGCGGCTGCGCGTGCTGTGGTGGGTGTACCAAGGTACACCCACGTGACACCTTTACTCCGCCAGCTGCATTGGTTACCCATTTGTCTCCGGGTCCAATTCAAGGTGTTGATCACCATCTTTAAAGCCCTTCATGGCTTAGGGCCGGGTTATCTCCGGGACCGCATTCTGCCTCATACTTCCCTTCGACCGGTTAGGGCCCACAGAGTTGGCCTCCTCCAGGTCCCATCGGCTAAGCAATGCCGACTGGCGGGTCCTAGGGGGAGGGCCTTCTCTGTGGCAGGCCCCGCGCTCTGGAACCAACTTCCTCCAGAGACCCGAACCATCCCCACCCTGCTGGCCTTCCGAAAAGCCGTTAAGACGTGGCTTTTCCTGCAGGCAGGGGGCAGAGCTTAACTCCAACTGAACTCTCCCCCGGGTATGCTTGGTTGTTGCATGGTTGTTTTTATATTGCATTTTTAATTTTTATATTATGTTTTTAAATTTTGTTTATTGGTTTCTTGTATTTTCCTATGCTGTACGCCGCACTGAGTCCTTCGGGAGTTGGGCGGCATATAAGAAAGCCAAATAAATAAATAAATAAATAACTAAGCCACCATCAGCCAGGTTTGGCCACACATTAAGGCAGCCTTCCCCAGCTCAGACACCCTCCAGATGTTCAGCTTGCTAGTGCAAAGAATTCTGGGAATTGAGTTCCACCCCCCTCTATACACACACACAGAGGTGTGGGTTATTGTGGGTGTCTTTGCAACAAACCATCATTTACACTCCAAGAATTAAATCTGTGCAACAAGCTACAACTTGACAATAAACCAGCTTTGTCCCTGATTATTAACTTGGTTTCCGCTCCATTCCCGTTTTGGTTTCCCGATAAGAAAGGAGAAGACGGCTAGTGTTTCTCACATCCATTGTGCTGTTACACAAACACAGTCAGGATTTTTACTTGCGCTTCCAACTCAGCCCAACCCAACCCCACTCAATGCTACTAATTTCTACTCTACTCTACCCAACCCGACTCTACTCACTCCTCTATCCAACTGAACCCTACTCAACCCTACTCTACTCAACCCTACTCAACCCAATTCAACTGTACTCTACCCATTCCCAATCTACCCAACTTAATCCTACTGAACTTCTACTCAATCCAACATAACTCAATTCTATTCTATTCCACTCAACTCAATTCCGCTCAACCCAACTCAACCCTACTCAACTCTATTCTATCCAACCCAGACCTTCTCAACAAACGCCATCCTTCTTTAATCTAGCAAACCCTCTTTCCCCAGATTCCACCACCTATCATCCTCAGCTTGGAGAAAGCCAGCTTAAAAGGAAGGCACACCACAGATCCCACCTTGTTCGAACACCCTCTACAAACCCCACTTGCACCCCTCACACCCAAAATACTCCCCCCCAGTAGGTTTAGTTACCTTCTTTCGCATTCTTAAAGAAGCTGAGGATAGACCCCATTGTAACCACGATTCTCAGGCAGTTCAGACCAGAAAGTTCTTCAGAAACTTTCAGGCTGACGCTTCCAACTCCCTCCCCTGGTTTTTAATGAGGGGGGGGAAAGGGTTGAGGGGAAAGAGGGAGGGGTCTAAAGCTCTCTGTCTCAAGTTCTTAAAGAGACAGTGTCCCTTTTGAAAATTAAGCCTGTCTCCAAGATCACCAATGGGGTGGGGTCCTACTAACTAGGAGTAGCCCTGCTCACGCCAAAGTCTTTGGAGAGCGGAAGGGGGTTGGAGAGATAAGGGGGGTAGACTACCCCCCCATTGGCTAGCTTCCTCGAAGGAGAGCCACAAACCATGATTATAAGCCACGATAGATGTGCTTAGGCCCCAACCACACAAGCCAGCTAGAAGAAGCCACAACTACATTTCCAGACATCAATCTCAATATTTTTTTAATGTTAAGGATGATGGGACTCGAAGTAGGTTTGACAAACCACGACCTTTCCATCAGAGTTAAGATGGAACAAACCAGGATAAAGGGCAAGAAATGGATTTCAGAGGGGGAGGGGGTGAGAAAACCTCCCCTTGCAATTAAACTTTCATTAATGTTGCCATCCTCCTGTAATATGGACTTAAAGCAGTGGTTCCCAACCTTCCTAATGCCGTGACCCATGCCCCGCCCCCGCGCCCCCACCATGACCCCCCATATCGCCGCAATTTGGGTTCTATTACCCTCTGCGCATGCGCAAAGCATTCTGCGCATGCGCAGAGGGTAAAAGAACCCAAATGGTGGCATCCGGGCCAAGTCTCGAGATCCGGGCGAGGTGTCCGCTCGCTTCGCGTGTTGCATCTGGGAGCTTTTCGAGCCCCATCGCGAAAGGCGTGCGCGACTTTGGCAGGGCCGGGACAGGCGGCTGCCCAGAGACACCCACCCCCTTCGCAGAGTCTCTCCTGTCTACCTGTAGTGTTCGGGGCAAAGGGTATGGCTCTCTCCGGGCAGCCGCCTGTCCCGGCCCCGCCAAAGTCGTGCACGCCTTTCGCAGGGGTGAAATGCTCCCAGTTCATTTTTGCCTGTCGGTTGTCGCAGAGCCGATGGAGCCGGTGGCGGACGCGGCGCGGGGTTTCCCTCGCCCGCTTCCCCCGCCCACCTGGATGCCGCTATTTGAGTTCTTTTGCCCTCTGTGCATGCAGAACGCATTGCGCATGCGCAAAAGGTAAAAGAACCCAAATTGCGGCGACGGTGTGGGGGTGCAGGTTCTGGGGCGCGATATGGCCAGGCTTGTGGCAGTGGGGGGAGCTGAGGATGCTGGGGCGACCCCTGTGAAATGGTCGTTCGACCCCCAAAGGGGTCCCGACCCCCAGGTTGGGAACCGCTGACTTAAAGTGTGCAGGCTGGGGAATTCTGAGAGCTGAAGTACTCCCGCCTTAGTAGAGCATGGCGACTGGGGAATTCTGGGAGTTGGAGTCCACCCCTCTTAAAGCATGCTGGCTGGGGGATTCTGGGATTGGAAGTCCTCTCCTATTAAAGCATACTGACTGGGGGATTCTGGGAGTGGAAATCCTCTCCTCTTGAAGTATACTGACTGGGGGATTCTGGGAATGGAAGTCCTTTCCTCTTAAAGCATGCTGGCTGGGGAATTCTGGGAGTGGAAGTCCACCCCTGTTAAAGCATGCTGGCTGGGGGATTCTTGGAGTGGAAGTCCTATCCTCTTAAAGCATGCTGGCTGGGGGATTCTGGGAGTGGAAGTCCACCCCTCCTAAAGCATGCTGGCTGGGGAATTCTGGGAGTGGAGGTCCTCTCCTCTTGTAGCGTACTGACTGGGGGATTCTGGGAATGGAAGTCCTCTCCTCTTAAAGCATACTGACTGGGGGATTCTGGGAGTGGAAGTCCTCTCCTCTTAAAGCATGCTGGCTGGGGAATTCTGGGAGTGGAAGTCCACCCCTGTTAAAGCATGCTGGCTGGGGGATTCTTGGAGTGGAAGTCCTATCCTCTTAAAGCATGCTGGCTGGGGGATTCTGGGAGTGGAAGTCCACCCCTCCTAAAGCATGCTGGCTGGGGAATTCTGGGAGTGGAGGTCCTCTCCTCTTGTAGCGTACTGACTGGGGGATTCTGGGAATGGAAGTCCTTTCCTCTTAAAGCATGCTGGCTGGGGAATTCTGGGAGTGGAAGTCCTCTCCTCTTAAAGCATACTGACTGGGGGATTCTGGGAGTGGAAGTCCACCCCTCTTAAAGCATGCTGGCTGGGGAATTCTGGGAGTTGGAGTCCATCCCTCTTAAGGTATGCAGACTGGGGGATTCTGGGAGTCGAACTCCACCCTTCTTAAAGCATGCTGGCTGGGGAATTCTGGGAGTGGAAGTCCTCTCCTCTTAAAGCATACTGACTGGGGGATTCTGGGAGTGGAAGTCCTCTCCTCTTAAAGCATACTGACTGGGGGATTCTGGGAGTGGAAGTCCTCTCCTCTTAAAGCATACTGACTTGGGGATTCTGGGAGTGGAAGTCCTCTCCTCTTAAAGCATACTGACTGGGGGATTCTGGGAGTGGAAGTCCACCCCTCTTAAAGCATGCTGGTGGGGGAATTCTGGGAGTGGAAGTCCTCTCCTCTTAAAGCATACTGACTGGGGGATTCTGGGAGTGGAAGTCCTCTCCTCTTAAAGCATGCTGGCTGGGGAATTCTGGGAATTGAAGTCCTCTCCTCTTAAAGCATACTGACTGCGGGATTCTGGGAGTGGAACTCCACCCCTCTTAAAGCATGCCGGCTGGGGAATTCTGGGAGCTGGAGTCCACCCCTCTTAAAGCATGCTGGCTGGGGGATTCTGGGAGTGGAAGTCCTCTCCTCTTAAAGCATACTGACTGGGGGATTCTGGGAGTGGAAGTCCACCCCTCCTAAAGCATGCTGGCTGGGGAATTCTGGGAGTGGAGGTCCTCTCCTCTTGTAGCGTACTGACTGGGGGATTCTGGGAATGGAAGTCCTCTCCTCTTAAAGCATACTGACTGGGGGATTCTGGGAGTGGAAGTCCTCTCCTCTTAAAGCATGCTGGCTGGGGAATTCTGGGAGTGGAAGTCCACCCCTGTTAAAGCATGCTGGCTGGGGGATTCTTGGAGTGGAAGTCCTATCCTCTTAAAGCATGCTGGCTGGGGGATTCTGGGAGTGGAAGTCCACCCCTCCTAAAGCATGCTGGCTGGGGAATTCTGGGAGTGGAGGTCCTCTCCTCTTGTAGCGTACTGACTGGGGGATTCTGGGAATGGAAGTCCTTTCCTCTTAAAGCATGCTGGCTGGGGAATTCTGGGAGTGGAAGTCCTCTCCTCTTAAAGCATACTGACTGGGGGATTCTGGGAGTGGAAGTCCACCCCGCTTAAAGCATGCTGGCTGGGGAATTCTGGGAGTTGGAGTCCATCCCTCTTAAGGTATGCAGACTGGGGGATTCTGGGAGTCGAACTCCACCCCTCTTAAAGCATGCCGGCTGGGGAATTCTGGGAGTGGAAGTCCTCTCCTCTTAAAGCATACTGACTGGGGGATTCTGGGAGTGGAAGTCCACCCCTCTTAAAGCATGCTGGCTGGGGAATTCTGGGAGTGGAAGTCCTCTCCTCTTAAAGCATACTGACTGGGGGATTCCGGGAGTGGAAGTCCTCTCCTCTTAAAGCATGCTGGCTGGGGAATTCTGGGAATTGAAGTCCTCTCCTCTTAAAGCATACTGACTGCGGGATTCTGGGAGTGGAACTCCACCCCTCTTAAAGCATGCCGGCTGGGGAATTCTGGGAGCTGGAGTCCACCCCTCTTAAAGCATGCTGGCTGGGGGATTCTGGGAGTGGAAGTCCTCTCCTCTTAAAGCATACTGACTGGGGGATTCTGGGAGTGGAAGTCCACCCCTCTTAAAGCATGCTGGCTGGGGAATTCTGGAAGTCCTCTCCTCTTAAAGCATACTGACTGGGGGATTCTGGGAGTGGAAGTCCTCTCCTCTTAAAGCATACTGACTGGGGGATTCTGGGAGTGGAAGTCCTCTCCTCTTAAAGCATACTGACTTGGGGATTCTGGGAGTGGAAGTCCTATCCTCTTACAGCATGCTGGCTTGGGGATTCTGGGAGTGGAAGTCCTCTCCTCTTGTAGCGTACTGACTGGGGGATTCTGGGAATGGAAGTCCTTTCCTCTTAAAGCATGCTGGCTGGGGAATTCTGGGAGTGGAAGTCCTCTCCTCTTAAAGCATACTGACTGGGGGATTCTGGGAGTGGAAGTCCACCCCTCTTAAAGCATGCTGGCTGGGGAATTCTGGGAGTTGGAGTCCATCCCTCTTAAGGTATGCAGACTGGGGGATTCTGGGAGTCGAACTCCACCCCTCTTAAAGCATGCCGGCTGGGGAATTCTGGGAGTGGAAGTCCTCTCCTCTTAAAGCATACTGACTGGGGGATTCTGGGAGTGGAAGTCCACCCCTCTTAAAGCATGCTGGCTGGGGAATTCTGGGAGTGGAAGTCCTCTCCTCTTAAAGCATACTGACTGGGGGATTCTGGGAGTGGAAGTCCTCTCCTCTTAAAGCATGCTGGCTGGGGAATTCTGGGAATTGAAGTCCTCTCCTCTTAAAGCATACTGACTGCGGGATTCTGGGAGTGGAACTCCACCCCTCTTAAAGCATGCCGGCTGGGGAATTCTGGGAGCTGGAGTCCACCCCTCTTAAAGCATGCTGGCTGGGGGATTCTGGGAGTGGAAGTCCTCTCCTCTTAAAGCATACTGACTGGGGGATTCTGGGAGTGGAAGTCCACCCCTCTTAAAGCATGCTGGCTGGGGAATTCTGGAAGTCCTCTCCTCTTAAAGCATACTGACTGGGGGATTCTGGGAGTGGAAGTCCTCTCCTCTTAAAGCATACTGACTGGGGGATTCTGGGAGTGGAAGTCCTCTCCTCTTAAAGCATACTGACTTGGGGATTCTGGGAGTGGAAGTCCTATCCTCTTAAAGCATGCTGGCTTGGGGATTCTGGGAGTGGAAGTCCTCTCCTCTTGTAGCGTACTGACTGGGGGATTCTGGGAATGGAAGTCCTTTCCTCTTAAAGCATGCTGGCTGGGGAATTCTGGGAGTGGAAGTCCACCTCTGTTAAAGCATGGTGGCTGGGGAATTCTGGGAGTGGAAGTCCTCTCCTCTTAAAGCATACTGACTGGGGGATTCTGGGAGTGGAAGTCCTCTCCTCTTAAAGCATACTGACTGGGGGATTCTGGGAGTGGAAGTCCTCTCTTCTTAAAGCATGCTGGCTGGGGAATTCTGGGAATTGAAGTCCTCTCCTCTTAAAGCATACTGACTGGGGGATTCTGGGAGTGGAATTCCTCTCATCTTAAAGCATACTGACTGGGGGATTCTGGGAGTGGAAGTCTTCTCCTCTTAAAGCATACAGACTTGGGGATTCTGGGAGTGGAAGTCCACCCCTCTTAAAGCATGCTGGCTGGGGGATTCTGGGAGAGGAAGTCCACCCCTCTTAAAGCATACTGACTGGGGGATTCTGGGAGTGGAAGTCCATCCCTCTTAAAGCATGGTGGCTTGGGGATTCTGAGAGTGGAAGTCCTCTCATCATAAAGCATGCTGACTGGGGGATTCTGGGAGTGGAAGTCCTCTCCTCTTAAACCATACTGACTGGGGGATTCTGGGAGTGGAAGTCCACCCCTCTTAAAGCATGCTGGCTCGTTGATTCTGGGAGTGGAAGTCCTTTCCTCTTAAAGCATGATGGCTGGGGAATTCTGGGAGTGGAAGTCCTCTCCTCTTAAAGCATACTGATTGGGGGATTCTGGGAGTGGAAGTCCACCCCTCTTAAAGCATGCTGGCTGGGGAATTCTGGGAGTGGAAGTCCTCTCCTCTTGAAGCATGCTGGCTGGGGGATTCTGGGAATGGAAGTCCTTTCCTCTTAAAGCATGCTGGCTGGGGAATTCTGGGAGTGGAAGTCCACCCCTGTTAAAGCATGCTGGCTGGGGAATTCTGGGAGTGGAAGTCCACCTCTCTTAAAGCATGCTGGCTGGGGGACACTGGGAGTGGAAGTCCTCTCCTCTTAAAGCATGTTGGCTGGGGAATTCTGGGAGTGGAAGTCCTCCCCTCTTAAAGCATACTGACTGGGGGATTATGGGAGTGGAAGTCCTCTCCTCTTAAAGCATACTGACTGGGGGATTCTGGGAGTGGAAGTCCACCCCACTTAAAGCATGCTGGCTGGGGAATTCTGGGAGTGGAAGTCCTCTCCTCTTAAAGCAAACTGACTGGGGGATTCTGGGAGTGGAAGTCCTTTCCTCTTAAAGCATGCTGGCTGGGGAATTCTGGGAGTGGAAGTCCACCCCTGTTAAAGCATGCTGGCTGGGGGATTCTTGGAGTGGAAGTCCTATCCTCTTAAAGCATGCTGGCTGGGGGATTCTGGGAGTGGAAGTCCACCCCTCCTAAAGCATGCTGGCTGGGGAATTCTGGGAGTGGAGGTCCTCTCCTCTTGTAGCGTACTGACTGGGGGATTCTGGGAATGGAAGTCCTCTCCTCTTAAAGCATACTGACTGGGGGATTCTGGGAGTGGAAGTCCTCTCCTCTTAAAGCATGCTGGATGGGGAATTCTGGGAGTGGAAGTCCACCCCTGTTAAAGCATGCTGGCTGGGGGATTCTTGGAGTGGAAGTCCTATCCTCTTAAAGCATGCTGGCTGGGGGATTCTGGGAGTGGAAGTCCACCCCTCCTAAAGCATGCTGGCTGGGGAATTCTGGGAGTGGAGGTCCTCTCCTCTTGTAGCGTACTGACTGGGGGATTCTGGGAATGGAAGTCCTTTCCTCTTAAAGCATCCTGGCTGGGGAATTCTGGGAGTGGAAGTCCTCTCCTCTTAAAGCATACTGACTGGGGGATTCTGGGAGTGGAAGTCCACCCCTCTTAAAGCATGCTGGCTGGGGAATTCTGGGAGTTGGAGTCCATCCCTCTTAAGGTATGCAGACTGGGGGATTCTGGGAGTCGAACTCCACCCCTCTTAAAGCATGCTGGCTGGGGAATTCTGGGAGTGGAAGTCCTCTCTTCTTAAAGAATACTGACTGGGGGATTCTGGGAGTGGAAGTCCTCTCCTCTTAAAGCATACTGACTGGGGGATTCTGGGAGTGGAAGTCCTCTCCTCTTAAAGCATACTGACTTGGGGATTCTGGGAGTGGAAATCCTCTCCTCTTAAAGCATACTGACTGGGGGATTCTGGGAGTGGAAGTCCACCCCTCTTAAAGCATGCTGGCTGGGGAATTCTGGGAGTGGAAGTCCTCTCCTCTTAAAGCATACTGACTGGGGGATTCTGGGAGTGGAAGTCCTCTCCTCTTAAAGCATGCTGGCTGGGGAATTCTGGGAATTGAAGTCCTCTCCTCTTAAAGCATACTGACTGCGGGATTCTGGGAGTGGAACTCCACCCCTCTTAAAGCATGCCGGCTGGGGAATTCTGGGAGCTGGAGTCCACCCCTCTTAAAGCATGCTGGCTGGGGGATTCTGGGAGTGGAAGTCCTCTCCTCTTAAAGCATACTGACTGGGGGATTCTGGGAGTGGAAATCCTCTCCTCTTAAAGCATGCTGGCTGGGGAATTCTGGGAGTGGAAGTCCTATCCTCTTAAAGCATACTGACTGGGGGATTCTGGGAGTGGAAGTCCTCTCCTCTTAAAGCATACTGACTGGGGGATTCTGGGAGTGGAAATCCTCTCCTCTTAAAGCATGCTGGCTGGGGAATTCTGGGAGTGGAAGTCCTATCCTCTTAAAGCATACTGACTGGGGGATTCTGGGAGTGGTAGTCTTCTCCTCTTAAAGCATACAGACTTGGGGATTCTGGGAGTGGAAGTCCACCCCTCTTAAAGCATGCTGGCTGGGGGATTCTGGGAGAGGAAGTCCACCCCTCTTAAAGCATACTGACTGGGGGATTCTGGGAGTGGAAGTCCATCCCTCTTAAAGCATGGTGGCTTGGGGATTCTGAGAGTGGAAGTCCTCTCCTCATAAAGCATGCTGACTGGGGGATTCTGGGAGTGGAAGTCCTCTCCTCTTAAACCATACTGACTGGGGGATTCTGGGAGTGGAAGTCCACTCCTCTTAAAGCATGCTGGCTCGTTGATTCTGGGAGTGGAAGTCCTTTCCTCTTAAAGCATGATGGCTGGGGAATTCTGGGAGTGGAAGTCCTCTCCTCTTAAAGCATACTGATTGGGGGATTCTGGGAGTGGAAGTCCATCCCTCTTAAAGCATGCTGGCTGGGGAATTCTGGGAGTGGAAGTCCTCTCCTCTTGAAGCATGCTGGCTGGGGGATTCTGGGAATGGAAGTCCTTTCCTCTTAAAGCATGCTGGCTGGGGAATTCTGGGAGTGGAGGTCCTCTCCTCTTGTAGCGTACTGACTGGGGGATTCTGGGAATGGAAGTCCTCTCCTCTTAAAGCATACTGACTGGGGGATTCTGGGAGTGGACGTCCTCTCCTCTTAAAGCATGCTGGATGGGGAATTCTGGGAGTGGAAGTCCACCCCTGTTAAAGCATGCTGGCTGGGGGATTCTTGGAGTGGAAGTCCTATCCTCTTAAAGCATGCTGGCTGGGGGATTCTGGGAGTGGAAGTCCACCCCTCCTAAAGCATGCTGGCTGGGGAATTCTGGGAGTGGAGGTCCTCTCCTCTTGTAGCGTACTGACTGGGGGATTCTGGGAATGGAAGTCCTTTCCTCTTAAAGCATCCTGGCTGGGGAATTCTGGGAGTGGAAGTCCTCTCCTCTTAAAGCATACTGACTGGGGGATTCTGGGAGTGGAAGTCCACCCCTCTTAAAGCATGCTGGCTGGGGAATTCTGGGAGTTGGAGTCCATCCCTCTTAAGGTATGCAGACTGGGGGATTCTGGGAGTCGAACTCCACCCCTCTTAAAGCATGCTGGCTGGGGAATTCTGGGAGTGGAAGTCCTCTCTTCTTAAAGAATACTGACTGGGGGATTCTGGGAGTGGAAGTCCTCTCCTCTTAAAGCATACTGACTGGGGGATTCTGGGAGTGGAAGTCCTCTCCTCTTAAAGCATACTGACTTGGGGATTCTGGGAGTGGAAATCCTCTCCTCTTAAAGCATACTGACTGGGGGATTCTGGGAGTGGAAGTCCACCCCTCTTAAAGCATGCTGGCTGGGGAATTCTGGGAGTGGAAGTCCTCTCCTCTTAAAGCATACTGACTGGGGGATTCTGGGAGTGGAAGTCTTCTCCTCTTAAAGCATACAGACTTGGGGATTCTGGGAGTGGAAGTCCACCCCTCTTAAAGCATGCTGGCTGGGGGATTCTGGGAGAGGAAGTCCACCCCTCTTAAAGCATACTGACTGGGGGATTCTGGGAGTGGAAGTCCATCCCTCTTAAAGCATGGTGGCTTGGGGATTCTGAGAGTGGAAGTCCTCTCATCATAAAGCATGCTGACTGGGGGATTCTGGGAGTGGAAGTCCTCTCCTCTTAAACCATACTGACTGGGGGATTCTGGGAGTGGAAGTCCACCCCTCTTAAAGCATGCTGGCTCGTTGATTCTGGGAGTGGAAGTCCTTTCCTCTTAAAGCATGCTGGCTGGGGAATTCTGGGAGTGGAAGTCCACCCCTGTTAAAGCATGCTGGCTGGGGAATTCTGGGAGTGGAAGTCCACCTCTCTTAAAGCATGCTGGCTGGGGGACACTGGGAGTGGAAGTCCTCTCCTCTTAAAGCATGTTGGCTGGGGAATTCTGGGAGTGGAAGTCCTCCCCTCTTAAAGCATACTGACTGGGGGATTATGGGAGTGGAAGTCCTCTCCTCTTAAAGCATACTGACTGGGGGATTCTGGGAGTGGAAGTCCACCCCACTTAAAGCATGCTGGCTGGGGAATTCTGGGAGTGGAAGTCCTCTCCTCTTAAAGCAAACTGACTGGGGGATTCTGGGAGTGGAAGTCCTTTCCTCTTAAAGCATGCTGGCTGGGGAATTCTGGGAGTGGAAGTCCACCCCTGTTAAAGCATGCTGGCTGGGGGATTCTTGGAGTGGAAGTCCTATCCTCTTAAAGCATGCTGGCTGGGGGATTCTGGGAGTGGAAGTCCACCCCTCCTAAAGCATGCTGGCTGGGGAATTCTGGGAGTGGAGGTCCTCTCCTCTTGTAGCGTACTGACTGGGGGATTCTGGGAATGGAAGTCCTCTCCTCTTAAAGCATACTGACTGGGGGATTCTGGGAGTGGAAGTCCTCTCCTCTTAAAGCATGCTGGATGGGGAATTCTGGGAGTGGAAGTCCACCCCTGTTAAAGCATGCTGGCTGGGGGATTCTTGGAGTGGAAGTCCTATCCTCTTAAAGCATGCTGGCTGGGGGATTCTGGGAGTGGAAGTCCACCCCTCCTAAAGCATGCTGGCTGGGGAATTCTGGGAGTGGAGGTCCTCTCCTCTTGTAGCGTACTGACTGGGGGATTCTGGGAATGGAAGTCCTTTCCTCTTAAAGCATCCTGGCTGGGGAATTCTGGGAGTGGAAGTCCTCTCCTCTTAAAGCATACTGACTGGGGGATTCTGGGAGTGGAAGTCCACCCCTCTTAAAGCATGCTGGCTGGGGAATTCTGGGAGTTGGAGTCCATCCCTCTTAAGGTATGCAGACTGGGGGATTCTGGGAGTCGAACTCCACCCCTCTTAAAGCATGCTGGCTGGGGAATTCTGGGAGTGGAAGTCCTCTCTTCTTAAAGAATACTGACTGGGGGATTCTGGGAGTGGAAGTCCTCTCCTCTTAAAGCATACTGACTGGGGGATTCTGGGAGTGGAAGTCCTCTCCTCTTAAAGCATACTGACTTGGGGATTCTGGGAGTGGAAATCCTCTCCTCTTAAAGCATACTGACTGGGGGATTCTGGGAGTGGAAGTCCACCCCTCTTAAAGCATGCTGGCTGGGGAATTCTGGGAGTGGAAGTCCTCTCCTCTTAAAGCATACTGACTGGGGGATTCTGGGAGTGGAAGTCCTCTCCTCTTAAAGCATGCTGGCTGGGGAATTCTGGGAATTGAAGTCCTCTCCTCTTAAAGCATACTGACTGCGGGATTCTGGGAGTGGAACTCCACCCCTCTTAAAGCATGCCGGCTGGGGAATTCTGGGAGCTGGAGTCCACCCCTCTTAAAGCATGCTGGCTGGGGGATTCTGGGAGTGGAAGTCCTCTCCTCTTAAAGCATACTGACTGGGGGATTCTGGGAGTGGAAATCCTCTCCTCTTAAAGCATGCTGGCTGGGGAATTCTGGGAGTGGAAGTCCTATCCTCTTAAAGCATACTGACTGGGGGATTCTGGGAGTGGAAGTCTTCTCCTCTTAAAGCATACAGACTTGGGGATTCTGGGAGTGGAAGTCCACCCCTCTTAAAGCATGCTGGCTGGGGGATTCTGGGAGAGGAAGTCCACCCCTCTTAAAGCATACTGACTGGGGGATTCTGGGAGTGGAAGTCCATCCCTCTTAAAGCATGGTGGCTTGGGGATTCTGAGAGTGGAAGTCCTCTCCTCATAAAGCATGCTGACTGGGGGATTCTGGGAGTGGAAGTCCTCTCCTCTTAAACCATACTGACTGGGGGATTCTGGGAGTGGAAGTCCACTCCTCTTAAAGCATGCTGGCTCGTTGATTCTGGGAGTGGAAGTCCTTTCCTCTTAAAGCATGATGGCTGGGGAATTCTGGGAGTGGAAGTCCTCTCCTCTTAAAGCATACTGATTGGGGGATTCTGGGAGTGGAAGTCCATCCCTCTTAAAGCATGCTGGCTGGGGAATTCTGGGAGTGGAAGTCCTCTCCTCTTGAAGCATGCTGGCTGGGGGATTCTGGGAATGGAAGTCCTTTCCTCTTAAAGCATGCTGGCTGGGGAATTCTGGGAGTGGAGGTCCTCTCCTCTTGTAGCGTACTGACTGGGGGATTCTGGGAATGGAAGTCCTCTCCTCTTAAAGCATACTGACTGGGGGATTCTGGGAGTGGACGTCCTCTCCTCTTAAAGCATGCTGGATGGGGAATTCTGGGAGTGGAAGTCCACCCCTGTTAAAGCATGCTGGCTGGGGGATTCTTGGAGTGGAAGTCCTATCCTCTTAAAGCATGCTGGCTGGGGGATTCTGGGAGTGGAAGTCCACCCCTCCTAAAGCATGCTGGCTGGGGAATTCTGGGAGTGGAGGTCCTCTCCTCTTGTAGCGTACTGACTGGGGGATTCTGGGAATGGAAGTCCTTTCCTCTTAAAGCATCCTGGCTGGGGAATTCTGGGAGTGGAAGTCCTCTCCTCTTAAAGCATACTGACTGGGGGATTCTGGGAGTGGAAGTCCACCCCTCTTAAAGCATGCTGGCTGGGGAATTCTGGGAGTTGGAGTCCATCCCTCTTAAGGTATGCAGACTGGGGGATTCTGGGAGTCGAACTCCACCCCTCTTAAAGCATGCTGGCTGGGGAATTCTGGGAGTGGAAGTCCTCTCTTCTTAAAGAATACTGACTGGGGGATTCTGGGAGTGGAAGTCCTCTCCTCTTAAAGCATACTGACTGGGGGATTCTGGGAGTGGAAGTCCTCTCCTCTTAAAGCATACTGACTTGGGGATTCTGGGAGTGGAAATCCTCTCCTCTTAAAGCATACTGACTGGGGGATTCTGGGAGTGGAAGTCCACCCCTCTTAAAGCATGCTGGCTGGGGAATTCTGGGAGTGGAAGTCCTCTCCTCTTAAAGCATACTGACTGGGGGATTCTGGGAGTGGAAGTCCTCTCCTCTTAAAGCATGCTGGCTGGGGAATTCTGGGAATTGAAGTCCTCTCCTCTTAAAGCATACTGACTGCGGGATTCTGGGAGTGGAACTCCACCCCTCTTAAAGCATGCCGGCTGGGGAATTCTGGGAGCTGGAGTCCACCCCTCTTAAAGCATGCTGGCTGGGGGATTCTGGGAGTGGAAGTCCTCTCCTCTTAAAGCATGCTGGCTGGGGGATTCTGGGAGTGGAAGTCCACCCCTCCTAAAGCATGCTGGCTGGGGAATTCTGGGAGTGGAGGTCCTCTCCTCTTGTAGCGTACTGACTGGGGGATTCTGGGAATGGAAGTCCTTTCCTCTTAAAGCATGCTGGCTGGGGAATTCTGGGAGTGGAAGTCCTCTCCTCTTAAAGCATACTGACTGGGGGATTCTGGGAGTGGAAGTCCACCCCGATTAAAGCATGCTGGCTGGGGAATTCTGGGAGTTGGAGTCCATCCCTCTTAAGGTATGCAGACTGGGGGATTCTGGGAGTCGAACTCCACCCCTCTTAAAGCATGCCGGCTGGGGAATTCTGGGAGTGGAAGTCCTCTCCTCTTAAAGCGTACTGACTGGGGGATTCTGGGAGTGGAAGTCCACCCCTCTTAAAGCATGCTGGCTGGGGAATTCTGGGAGTGGAAGTCCTCTCCTCTTAAAGCATACTGACTGGGGGATTCTGGGAGTGGAAGTCCTCTCCTCTTAAAGCATGCTGGCTGGGGAATTCTGGGAATTGAAGTCCTCTCCTCTTAAAGCATACTGACTGCGGGATTCTGGGAGTGGAACTCCACCCCTCTTAAAGCATGCCGGCTGGGGAATTCTGGGAGCTGGAGTCCACCCCTCTTAAAGCATGCTGGCTGGGGGATTCTGGGAGTGGAAGTCCTCTCCTCTTAAAGCATACTGACTGGGGGATTCTGGGAGTGGAAGTCCACCCCTCTTAAAGCATGCTGGCTGGGGAATTCTGGAAGTCCTCTCCTCTTAAAGCATACTGACTGGGGGATTCTGGGAGTGGAAGTCCTCTCCTCTTAAAGCATACTGACTGGGGGATTCTGGGAGTGGAAGTCCTCTCCTCTTAAAGCATACTGACTTGGGGATTCTGGGAGTGGAAGTCCTATCCTCTTACAGCATGCTGGCTTGGGGATTCTGGGAGTGGAAGTCCTCTCCTCTTGTAGCGTACTGACTGGGGGATTCTGGGAATGGAAGTCCTTTCCTCTTAAAGCATGCTGGCTGGGGAATTCTGGGAGTGGAAGTCCTCTCCTCTTAAAGCATACTGACTGGGGGATTCTGGGAGTGGAAGTCCACCCCTCTTAAAGCATGCTGGCTGGGGAATTCTGGGAGTTGGAGTCCATCCCTCTTAAGGTATGCAGACTGGGGGATTCTGGGAGTCGAACTCCACCCCTCTTAAAGCATGCCGGCTGGGGAATTCTGGGAGTGGAAGTCCTCTCCTCTTAAAGCATACTGACTGGGGGATTCTGGGAGTGGAAGTCCACCCCTCTTAAAGCATGCTGGCTGGGGAATTCTGGGAGTGGAAGTCCTCTCCTCTTAAAGCATACTGACTGGGGGATTCTGGGAGTGGAAGTCCTCTCCTCTTAAAGCATGCTGGCTGGGGAATTCTGGGAATTGAAGTCCTCTCCTCTTAAAGCATACTGACTGCGGGATTCTGGGAGTGGAACTCCACCCCTCTTAAAGCATGCCGGCTGGGGAATTCTGGGAGCTGGAGTCCACCCCTCTTAAAGCATGCTGGCTGGGGGATTCTGGGAGTGGAAGTCCTCTCCTCTTAAAGCATACTGACTGGGGGATTCTGGGAGTGGAAGTCCACCCCTCTTAAAGCATGCTGGCTTGGGAATTCTGGAAGTCCTCTCCTCTTAAAGCATACTGACTGGGGGATTCTGGGAGTGGAAGTCCTCTCCTCTTAAAGCATACTGACTGGGGGATTCTGGGAGTGGAAGTCCTCTCCTCTTAAAGCATACTGACTTGGGGATTCTGGGAGTGGAAGTCCTATCCTCTTAAAGCATGCTGGCTTGGGGATTCTGGGAGTGGAAGTCCTCTCCTCTTGTAGCGTACTGACTGGGGGATTCTGGGAATGGAAGTCCTTTCCTCTTAAAGCATGCTGGCTGGGGAATTCTGGGAGTGGAAGTCCACCTCTGTTAAAGCATGGTGGCTGGGGAATTCTGGGAGTGGAAGTCCTCTCCTCTTAAAGCATACTGACTGGGGGATTCTGGGAGTGGAAGTCCTCTCCTCTTAAAGCATACTGACTGGGGGATTCTGGGAGTGGAAGTCCTCTCTTCTTAAAGCATGCTGGCTGGGGAATTCTGGGAATTGAAGTCCTCTCCTCTTAAAGCATACTGACTGGGGGATTCTGGGAGTGGAATTCCTCTCATCTTAAAGCATACTGACTGGGGGATTCTGGGAGTGGAAGTCTTCTCCTCTTAAAGCATACAGACTTGGGGATTCTGGGAGTGGAAGTCCACCCCTCTTAAAGCATGCTGGCTGGGGGATTCTGGGAGAGGAAGTCCACCCCTCTTAAAGCATACTGACTGGGGGATTCTGGGAGTGGAAGTCCATCCCTCTTAAAGCATGGTGGCTTGGGGATTCTGAGAGTGGAAGTCCTCTCATCATAAAGCATGCTGACTGGGGGATTCTGGGAGTGGAAGTCCTCTCCTCTTAAACCATACTGACTGGGGGATTCTGGGAGTGGAAGTCCACCCCTCTTAAAGCATGCTGGCTCGTTGATTCTGGGAGTGGAAGTCCTTTCCTCTTAAAGCATGATGGCTGGGGAATTCTGGGAGTGGAAGTCCTCTCCTCTTAAAGCATACTGATTGGGGGATTCTGGGAGTGGAAGTCCACCCCTCTTAAAGCATGCTGGCTGGGGAATTCTGGGAGTGGAAGTCCTCTCCTCTTGAAGCATGCTGGCTGGGGGATTCTGGGAATGGAAGTCCTTTCCTCTTAAAGCATGCTGGCTGGGGAATTCTGGGAGTGGAAGTCCACCCCTGTTAAAGCATGCTGGCTGGGGAATTCTGGGAGTGGAAGTCCACCTCTCTTAAAGCATGCTGGCTGGGGGACACTGGGAGTGGAAGTCCCCTCCTCTTAAAGCATGTTGGCTGGGGAATTCTGGGAGTGGAAGTCCTCCCCTCTTAAAGCATACTGACTGGGGGATTATGGGAGTGGAAGTCCTCTCCTCTTAAAGCATACTGACTGGGGGATTCTGGGAGTGGAAGTCCACCCCACTTAAAGCATGCTGGCTGGGGAATTCTGGGAGTGGAAGTCCTCTCCTCTTAAAGCAAACTGACTGGGGGATTCTGGGAGTGGAAGTCCTTTCCTCTTAAAGCATGCTGGCTGGGGAATTCTGGGAGTGGAAGTCCACCCCTGTTAAAGCATGCTCGCTGGGGGATTCTTGGAGTGGAAGTCCTATCCTCTTAAAGCATGCTGGCTGGGGGATTCTGGGAGTGGAAGTCCACCCCTCCTAAAGCATGCTGGCTGGGGAATTCTGGGAGTGGAGGTCCTCTCCTCTTGTAGCGTACTGACTGGGGGATTCTGGGAATGGAAGGTCCTCTCCTCTTAAAGCATACTGACTGGGGGATTCTGGGAGTGGAAGTCCTCTCCTCTTAAAGCATGCTGGATGGGGAATTCTGGGAGTGGAAGTCCACCCCTGTTAAAGCATGCTGGCTGGGGGATTCTTGGAGTGGAAGTCCTATCCTCTTAAAGCATGCTGGCTGGGGGATTCTGGGAGTGGAAGTCCACCCCTCCTAAAGCATGCTGGCTGGGGAATTCTGGGAGTGGAGGTCCTCTCCTCTTGTAGCGTACTGACTGGGGGATTCTGGGAATGGAAGTCCTTTCCTCTTAAAGCATCCTGGCTGGGGAATTCTGGGAGTGGAAGTCCTCTCCTCTTAAAGCATACTGACTGGGGGATTCTGGGAGTGGAAGTCCACCCCTCTTAAAGCATGCTGGCTGGGGAATTCTGGGAGTTGGAGTCCATCCCTCTTAATGTATGCAGACTGGGGGATTCTGGGAGTCGAACTCCACCCCTCTTAAAGCATGCTGGCTGGGGAATTCTGGGAGTGGAAGTCCTCTCTTCTTAAAGAATACTGACTGGGGGATTCTGGGAGTGGAAGTCCTCTCCTCTTAAAGCATACTGACTGGGGGATTCTGGGAGTGGAAGTCCTCTCCTCTTAAAGCATACTGACTTGGGGATTCTGGGAGTGGAAATCCTCTCCTCTTAAAGCATACTGACTGGGGGATTCTGGGAGTGGAAGTCCACCCCTCTTAAAGCATGCTGGCTGGGGAATTCTGGGAGTGGAAGTCCTCTCCTCTTAAAGCATACTGACTGGGGGATTCTGGGAGTGGAAGTCCTCTCCTCTTAAAGCATGCTGGCTGGGGAATTCTGGGAATTGAAGTCCTCTCCTCTTAAAGCATACTGACTGCGGGATTCTGGGAGTGGAACTCCACCCCTCTTAAAGCATGCCGGCTGGGGAATTCTGGGAGCTGGAGTCCACCCCTCTTAAAGCATGCTGGCTGGGGGATTCTGGGAGTGGAAGTCCTCTCCTCTTAAAGCATACTGACTGGGGGATTCTGGGAGTGGAAATCCTCTCCTCTTAAAGCATGCTGGCTGGGGAATTCTGGGAGTGGAAGTCCTATCCTCTTAAAGCATACTGACTGGGGGATTCTGGGAGTGGAAGTCTTCTCCTCTTAAAGCATACAGACTTGGGGATTCTGGGAGTGGAAGTCCACCCCTCTTAAAGCATGCTGGCTGGGGGATTCTGGGAGAGGAAGTCCACCCCTCTTAAAGCATACTGACTGGGGGATTCTGGGAGTGGAAGTCCATCCCTCTTAAAGCATGGTGGCTTGGGGATTCTGAGAGTGGAAGTCCTCTCCTCATAAAGCATGCTGACTGGGGGATTCTGGGAGTGGAAGTCCTCTCCTCTTAAACCATACTGACTGGGGGATTCTGGGAGTGGAAGTCCACCCCTCTTAAGGCATGCTGGCTCGTTGATTCTGGGAGTGGAAGTCCTTTCCTCTTAAAGCATGATGGCTGGGGAATTCTGGGAGTGGAAGTCCTCTCCTCTTAAAGCATACTGATTGGGGGATTCTGGGAGTGGAAGTCCATCCCTCTTAAAGCATGCTGGCTGGGGAATTCTGGGAGTGGAAGTCCTCTCCTCTTGAAGCATGCTGGCTGGGGGATTCTGGGAATGGAAGTCCTTTCCTCTTAAAGCATGCTGGCTGGGGAATTCTGGGAGTGGAAGTCCACCCCTGTTAAAGCATGCTGGCTGGGGAATTCTGGGAGTGGAAGTCCACCTCTCTTAAAGCATGCTGGCTGGGGGACACTGGGAGTGGAAGTCCTCTCCTCTTAAAGCATGTTGGCTGGGGAATTCTGGGAGTGGAAGTCCTCCCCTCTTAAAGCATACTGACTGGGGGATTATGGGAGTGGAAGTCCTCTCCTCTTAAAGCATACTGACTGGGGGATTCTGGGAGTGGAAGTCCACCCCACTTAAAGCATGCTGGCTGGGGAATTCTGGGAGTGGAAGTCCTCTCCTCTTAAAGCAAACTGACTGGGGGATTCTGGGAGTGGAAGTCCTTTCCTCTTAAAGCATGCTGGCTGGGGAATTCTGGGAGTGGAAGTCCACCCCTGTTAAAGCATGCTGGCTGGGGGATTCTTGGAGTGGAAGTCCTATCCTCTTAAAGCATGCTGGCTGGGGGATTCTGGGAGTGGAAGTCCACCCCTCCTAAAGCATGCTGGCTGGGGAATTCTGGGAGTGGAGGTCCTCTCCTCTTGTAGCGTACTGACTGGGGGATTCTGGGAATGGAAGTCCTCTCCTCTTAAAGCATACTGACTGGGGGATTCTGGGAGTGGAAGTCCTCTCCTCTTAAAGCATGCTGGATGGGGAATTCTGGGAGTGGAAGTCCACCCCTGTTAAAGCATGCTGGCTGGGGGATTCTTGGAGTGGAAGTCCTATCCTCTTAAAGCATGCTGGCTGGGGGATTCTGGGAGTGGAAGTCCACCCCTCCTAAAGCATGCTGGCTGGGGAATTCTGGGAGTGGAGGTCCTCTCCTCTTGTAGCGTACTGACTGGGGGATTCTGGGAATGGAAGTCCTTTCCTCTTAAAGCATCCTGGCTGGGGAATTCTGGGAGTGGAAGTCCTCTCCTCTTAAAGCATACTGACTGGGGGATTCTGGGAGTGGAAGTCCACCCCTCTTAAAGCATGCTGGCTGGGGAATTCTGGGAGTTGGAGTCCATCCCTCTTAAGGTATGCAGACTGGGGGATTCTGGGAGTCGAACTCCACCCCTCTTAAAGCATGCTGGCTGGGGAATTCTGGGAGTGGAAGTCCTCTCTTCTTAAAGAATACTGACTGGGGGATTCTGGGAGTGGAAGTCCTCTCCTCTTAAAGCATACTGACTGGGGGATTCTGGGAGTGGAAGTCCTCTCCTCTTAAAGCATACTGACTTGGGGATTCTGGGAGTGGAAATCCTCTCCTCTTAAAGCATACTGACTGGGGGATTCTGGGAGTGGAAGTCCACCCCTCTTAAAGCATGCTGGCTGGGGAATTCTGGGAGTGGAAGTCCTCTCCTCTTAAAGCATACTGACTGGGGGATTCTGGGAGTGGAAGTCCTCTCCTCTTAAAGCATGCTGGCTGGGGAATTCTGGGAATTGAAGTCCTCTCCTCTTAAAGCATACTGACTGCGGGATTCTGGGAGTGGAACTCCACCCCTCTTAAAGCATGCCGGCTGGGGAATTCTGGGAGCTGGAGTCCACCCCTCTTAAAGCATGCTGGCTGGGGGATTCTGGGAGTGGAAGTCCTCTCCTCTTAAAGCATACTGACTGGGGGATTCTGGGAGTGGAAATCCTCTCCTCTTAAAGCATGCTGGCTGGGGAATTCTGGGAGTGGAAGTCCTATCCTCTTAAAGCATACTGACTGGGGGATTCTGGGAGTGGAAGTCCTCTCCTCTTAAACCATACTGACTGGGGGATTCTGGGAGTGGAAGTCCTCTCCTCTTAAAGCAAACTGACTTGGGGATTCTGGGAGTGGAAGTCCTATCCTCTTAAAGCATGCTGGCTTGGGCATTCTGGGAGTGGAAGTTCTCTCCTCTTAAAGCATGCTGACTGGGGGATTCTGGGAGTGGAAGTCCTCTCCTCTTAAAGCATATTGACTGGGGGATTCTGGGAGTGGAAGTCCACCCCTCTTAAAGCATGCTGGCTGGGGAATTCTGGAAGTCCTCTCCTCTTAAAGCATACTGACTGGGGGATTCTGGGAGTGGAAGTCCTCTCCTCTTAAAGCATACTGACTGGGGGATTCTGGGAGTGGAAGTCCTCTCCTCTTAAAGCATGCTGGCTGGGGAATTCTGGAAGTCCTCTCCTCTTAAAGCATACTGACTTGGGGATTCTGGGAGTGGAAGTCCTATCCTCTTAAAGCATGCTGGCTTGGGGATTCTGGGAGTGGAAGTCCTCTCCTCTTGTAGCGTACTGACTGGGGGATTCTGGGAATGGAAGTCCTTTCCTCTTAAAGCATGCTGGCTGGGGAATTCTGGGAGTGGAAGTCCACCTCTGTTAAAGCATGGTGGCTGGGGAATTCTGGGAGTGGAAGTCCTCTCCTGTTAAAGCATACTGACTGGGGGATTCTGGGAGTGGAAGTCCACCCCTCTTAAAGCATGCTGGCTGGGGAATTCTGGGAGTTGGAGTCCATCCCTGTTAAGGTATGCAGACTGGGGGATTCTGGGAGTCGAACTCCACCCCTCTTAAAGCATGCCGGCTGGGGAATTCTGGGAGTTGGAGTCCACCCCTCTTAAAGCATGATGGCTGGGGGATTCTAGTAGTGGAAGTCCTCTCCTCTTAAAGCATACTGACTGGGGGATTCTGGGAGTGGAAGTCTTCTCCTCTTAAAGCATGCTGGCTGGGGAATTCTGGGAATTGAAGTCCTCTCCTCTTAAAGCATACTGACTGGGGGATTCTGGGAGTGGAAGTCCTCTCATCTTAAAGCATACTGACTGGGGGATTCTGGGAGTGGAAGTCTTCTCCTCTTAAAGCATACAGACTTGGGGATTCTGGGAGTGGAAGTCCACCCCTCTTAAAGCATGCTGGCTGGGGGATTCTGGGAGAGGAAGTCCACCCCTCTTAAAGCATACTGACTGGGGGATTCTGGGAGTGGAAGTCCATCCCTCTTAAAGCATGGTGGCTGGGGAATTCCGGGAGTGGAAGTCCTCTCCTCTTAAAGCATACTGACTGGGGGATTCTGGGAGTGGAAGTCCTCTCCTCTTAAAGCATGCTGGCTGGGGAATTCTGGGAATTGAAGTCCTCTCCTCTTAAAGCATACTGACTGGGGGATTCTGGGAGTGGAAGTCCTCTCATCTTAAAGCATACTGACTGGGGGATTCTGGGAGTGGAAGTCTTCTCCTCTTAAAGCATACAGACTTGGGGATTCTGGGAGTGGAAGTCCTCTCCTCTTAAAGCATGCTGACTGGGGGATTCTGGGAGTGGAAGTCCTCTCCTCTTAAACCATACTGACTGGGGGATTCTGGGAGTGGAAGTCCACCCCTCTTAAAGCATGCTGGCTCGTTGATTCTGGGAGTGGAAGTCCTTTCCTCTTAAAGCATGATGGCTGGGGAATTCCGGGAGTGGAAGTCCTCTCCTCTTAAAGCATACTGACTGGGGGATTCTGGGAGTGGAAGTCCACCCCTCTTAAAGCATGCTGGCTGGGGAATTCTGGGAGTGGAAGTCCTCTCCTCTTGAAGCATGCTGGCTGGGGGATTCTGGGAATGGAAGTCCTTTCCTCTTAAAGCATGCTGGCTGGGGAATTCTGGGAGTGGAGGTCCACCCCTGTTAAAGCATGGTGGCTGGGGAATTCTGGGAGTGGAAGTCCTCTCCTCTTAAAGCATACTGACTGGGGGATTCTGGGAGTGGAAGTCCTCTCCTCTTAAAGCATACTGACTGGGGGATTCTGGGAGTGGAAGTCCTCTCCTCTTAAAGCATGCTGGCTGGCGAATTCTGGGAATTGAAGTCCTCTCCTCTTAAAGCATACTGACTGGGGGATTCTGGGAGTGGAATTCCTCTCATCTTAAAGCATACTGACTGGAGGATTCTGGGAGTGGAAGTCTTCTCCTCTTAAAGCATACAGACTTGGGGATTCTGGGAGTGGAAGTCCACCCCTCTTAAAGCATGCTGGCTGGGGGATTCTGGGAGAGGAAGTCCACCCCTCTTAAAGCATACTGACTGGGGGATTCTGGGAGTGGAAGTCCATCCCTCTTAAAGCATGGTGGCTTGGGGATTCTGAGAGTGGAAGTCCTCTCCTCATAAAGCATGCTGACTGGGGGATTCTGGGAGTGGAAGTCCTCTCCTCTTAAACCATACTGACTGGGGGATTCTGGGAGTGGAAGTCCACCCCTCTTAAAGCATGCTGGCTCGTTGATTCTGGGAGTGGAAGTCCTTTCCTCTTAAAGCATGATGGCTGGGGAATTCTGGGAGTGGAAGTCCTCTCCTCTTAAAGCATACTGACTGGGGGATTCTGGGAGTGGAAGTCCACCCCTCTTAAAGCATGCTGGCTGGGGAATTCTGGGAGTGGAAGTCCTCTCCTCTTGAAGCATGCTGGCTGGGGGATTCTGGGAATGGAAGTCCTTTCCTCTTAAAGCATGCTGGCTGGGGAATTCTGGGAGTGGAAGTCCACCCCTGTTAAAGCATGCTGGCTGGGGAATTCTGGGAGTGGAAGTCCACCTCTCTTAAAGCATGCTGGCTGGGGGACACTGGGAGTGGAAGTCCTCTCCTCTTAAAGCATGTTGGCTGGGGAATTCTGGGAGTGGAAGTCCTCCCCTCTTAAAGCATACTGACTGGGGGATTATGGGAGTGGAAGTCCTCTCCTCTTAAAGCATACTGACTGGGGGATTCTGGGAGTGGAAGTCCACCCCACTTAAAGCATGCTGGCTGGGGAATTCTGGGAGTGGAAGTCCTCTCCTCTTAAAGCATACTGACTGGGGGATTCTGGGAGTGGAAGTCCTTTCCTCTTAAAGCATGCTGGCTGGGGAATTCTGGGAGTGGAAGTCCACCCCTGTTAAAGCATGCTGGCTGGGGGATTCTTGGAGTGGAAGTCCTATCCTCTTAAAGCATGCTGGCTGGGGGATTCTGGGAGTGGAAGTCCACCCCTCCTAAAGCATGCTGGCTGGGGAATTCTGGGAGTGGAGGTCCTCTCCTCTTGTAGCGTACTGACTGGGGTATTCTGGGAATGGAAGTCCTCTCCTCTTAAAGCATACTGACTGGGGGATTCTGGGAGTGGAAGTCCTCTCCTCTTAAAGCATGCTGGATGGGGAATTCTGGGAGTGGAAATCCACCCCTGTTAAAGCATGCTGGCTGGGGGATTCTTGGAGTGGAAGTCCTATCCTCTTAAAGCATGCTGGCTGGGGGATTCTGGGAGTGGAAGTCCACCCCTCCTAAAGCATGCTGGCTGGGGAATTCTGGGAGTGGAGGTCCTCTCCTCTTGTAGCGTACTGACTGGGGGATTCTGGGAATGGAAGTCCTTTCCTCTTAAAGCATCCTGGCTGGGGAATTCTGGGAGTGGAAGTCCTCTCCTCTTAAAGCATACTGACTGGGGGATTCTGGGAGTGGAAGTCCACCCCTCTTAAAGCATGCTGGCTGGGGAATTCTGGGAGTTGGAGTCCATCCCTCTTAAGGTATGCAGACTGGGGGATTCTGGGAGTCGAACTCCACCCCTCTTAAAGCATGCTGGCTGGGGAATTCTGGGAGTGGAAGTCCTCTCTTCTTAAAGAATACTGACTGGGGGATTCTGGGAGTGGAAGTCCTCTCCTCTTAAAGCATACTGACTGGGGGATTCTGGGAGTGGAAGTCCTCTCCTCTTAAAGCATACTGACTTGGGGATTCTGGGAGTGGAAATCCTCTCCTCTTAAAGCATGCTGGCTGGGGAATTCTGGGAGTGGAAGTCCTCTCCTCTTAAAGCATACTGACTGGGGGATTCTGGGAGTGGAAGTCCTCTCCTCTTAAAGCATGCTGGCTGGGGAATTCTGGGAATTGAAGTCCTCTCCTCTTAAAGCATACTGACTGCGGGATTCTGGGAGTGGAACTCCACCCCTCTTAAAGCATGCCGGCTGGGGAATTCTGGGAGCTGGAGTCCACCCCTCTTAAAGCATGATGGCTGGGGGATTCTAGTAGTGGAAGTCCTCTCCTCTTAAAGCATACTGACTGGGGGATTCTGGGAGTGGAAGTCCTCTCCTCTTAAAGCATGCTGGCTGGGGAATTCTGGGAATTGAAGTCCTCTCCTCTTAAAGCATACTGACTGGGGGATTCTGGGAGTGGAAGTCCTCTCATCTTAAAGCATACTGACTGGGGGATTCTGGGAGTGGAAGTCTTCTCCTCTTAAAGCATACAGACTTGGGGATTCTGGGAGTGGAAGTCCACCCCTCTTAAAGCATGCTGGCTGGGGGATTCTGGGAGAGGAAGTCCACCCCTCTTAAAGCATACTGACTGGGGGATTCTGGGAGTGGAAGTCCATCCCTCTTAAAGCATGGTGGCTTGGGGATTCTGGGAGTGGAAGTCCTCTCCTCTTAAAGCATGCTGACTGGGGGATTCTGGGAGTGGAAGTCCTCTCCTCTTAAACCATACTGACTGGGGGATTCTGGGAGTGGAAGTCCACCCCTCTTAAAGCATGCTGGCTCGTTGATTCTGGGAGTGGAAGTCCTTTCCTCTTAAAGCATGATGGCTGGGGAATTCCGGGAGTGGAAGTCCTCTCCTCTTAAAGCATACTGACTGGGGGATTCTGGGAGTGGAAGTCCACCCCTCTTAAAGCATGCTGGCTGGGGAATTCTGGGAGTGGAAGTCCTCTCCTCTTGAAGCATGCTGGCTGGGGGATTCTGGGAATGGAAGTCCTTTCCTCTTAAAGCATGCTGGCTGGGGAATTCTGGGAGTGGAGGTCCACACCTGTTAAAGCATGCTGGCTGGGGAATTCTGGGAGTGGAAGTCCACCTCTCTTAAAGCATGCTGGCTGGAGGACACTGGGAGTGGAAGTCGTCTCCTCTTAAAGCATGTTGGCTGGGGAATTCTGGGAGTGGAAGTCCTCCCCTCTTAAAGCATACTGACTGGGGGATTATGGGAGTGGAAGTCCTCTCCTCTTAAAGCATACTGACTGGGGGATTCTGGGAGTGGAAGTCCACCCCACTTAAAGCATGCTGGCTGGGGAATTCTGGGAGTGGAAGTCCTCTCCTCTTAAAGCATACTGACTGGGGGATTCTGGGAGTGGAAGTCCACCCCTCTTAAAGCATGCTGGCTGGAAGATTCTGGGAGTGGAAGT
The DNA here is from genome assembly GCA_023053685.1 of Diadophis punctatus similis. NCBI lineage: Eukaryota > Metazoa > Chordata > Lepidosauria > Squamata > Dipsadidae > Diadophis > Diadophis punctatus. Next base: position 4,859,560 of record JALIGW010000044.1, on the reverse strand, counting down.
CCTCTCCTCTTAAAGCATGCTGGCTGGGGAATTCTGGGAGTGGAAGTCCACCTCTGTTAAAGCATGGTGGCTGGGGAATTCTGGGAGTGGAAGTCCTCTCCTGTTAAAGCATACTGACTAGGGATTCTGGGAGTGGAAGTCCACCCCTCTTAAAGCATGCTGGCTGGGGAATTCTGGGAGTTGGAGTCCATCCCTGTTAAGGTATGCAGACTGGGGGATTCTGGGAGTCGAACTCCACCCCTCTTAAAGCATGCCGGCTGGGGAATTCTGGGAGTTGGAGTCCACCCCTCTTAAAGCATGATGGCTGGGGGATTCTAGTAGTGGAAGTCCTCTCCTCTTAAAGCATACTGACTGGGGGATTCTGGGACTGGAAGTCCTCTCCTCTTAAAGCATGCTGGCTGGGGAATTCTGGGAATTGAAGTCCTCTCCTCTTAAAGCATACTGACTGGGGGATTCTGGGAGTGGAAGTCCTCTCATCTTAAAGCATACTGACTGGGGGATTCTGGGAGTGGAAGTCTTCTCCTCTTAAAGCATACAGACTTGGGGATTCTGGGAGTGGAAGTCCACCCCTCTTAAAGCATGCTGGCTGGGGGATTCTGGGAGAGGAAGTCCACCCCTCTTAAAGCATACTGACTGGGGGATTCTGGGAGTGGAAGTCCATCCCTCTTAAAGCATGGTGGCTTGGGGATTCTGGGAGTGGAAGTCCTCTCCTCTTAAAGCATGCTGACTGGGGGATTCTGGGAGTGGAAGTCCTCTCCTCTTAAACCATACTGACTGGGGGATTCTGGGAGTGGAAGTCCACCCCTCTTAAAGCATGCTGGCTCGTTGATTCTGGGAGTGGAAGTCCTCTCCTCTTAAAGCATACTGACTGGGGGATTCTGGGAGTGGAAGTCCACCCCTCTTAAAGCATGCTGGCTGGGGAATTCTGGGAGTGGAAGTCCTCTCCTCTTGAAGCATGCTGGCTGGGGGATTCTGGGAATGGAAGTCCTTTCCTCTTAAAGCATGCTGGCTGGGGAATTCTGGGAGTGGAGGTCCACCCCTGTTAAAGCATGCTGGCTGGGGAATTCTGGGAGTGGAAGTCCACCTCTCTTAAAGCATGCTGGCTGGAGGACACTGGGAGTGGAAGTCCTCTCCTCTTAAAGCATGTTGGCTGGGGAATTCTGGGAGTGGAAGTCCTCCCCTCTTAAAGCATACTGACTGGGGGATTATGGGAGTGGAAGTCCTCTCCTCTTAAAGCATACTGACTGGGGGATTCTGGGAGTGGAAGTCCACCCCACTTAAAGCATGCTGGCTGGGGAATTCTGGGAGTGGAAGTCCTCTCCTCTTAAAGCATACTGACTAGGGGATTCTGGGAGTGGAAGTCCACCCCTCTTAAAGCATGCTGGCTGGAAGATTCTGGGAGTGGAAGTCCTCTCCTCTTAAAGCATGCTGGCTGGGGAATTCTGGGAATGGAAGTCCTCTCCTTTTAAAGCATACTGACTGGGGGATTATGGGAGTGGAAGTCAACCCCTCTTAAAGCATGCTGGCTGGTTGATTCTGAGAGTGGAAGTCCTCTCCTCTTAAAGCATGCTGGCTGGGGAATATTGGGAGTGGAAGTCCTCTCCTCCTAAAGCATACTGACTGGGGGATTCTGGGAGTGGAAGTCCACCCCTCTTAAAGCATGCTGGCTGGGGAATTCTGGGAGTGGAAGTCCTCTCCTCTTGTAGCGTACTGACTGGGGGATTCTGGGAATGGAAGTCCTTTCCTCTTAAAGCATGCTGGCTGGGGAATTCTGGGAATGGAAGTCCAGCCCTGTTAAAGCATGCTGGCTGGGGAATTCTGGGAGTGGAAGTCCTCTCCTCTTAAAGCATACTGACTGGGGGATTCTGGGAGTGGAAGTCCATTCCTCTTAAAGCATGCTGGCTGGGGGATTCTGGGAGTGGAAGTCCTCTCCTCTTAAAACATACTGAATGGGGGATTCTGGGAGTGGAAGTCCATCCCTCTTCAAGCATGCTGGCTGAGGGATTCTGGGAGTGGAAGTCCTCTCCTCTTGAAGCATACTGACTGGAGGATTCTGGGAATGGAAATCCTTTCCTCTTAAAGCATACTGACTGGGGGATTCTGGGAGTGGAAGTCCACCACTCTTAAAGCATGCTGGCTGGGGAATTCTGGGAGTGGAAGTCCTCTCCTTTTGAAGCATACTGACTGGTGGTTTCTGGGAATGAAAGTCCTTTCCTCTTAAAGCATGCTGGCTGGGGAATTCTGGGAGTGGAAGTCCACCTCTCTTAAAGCATGCTGGCTGGGGAATTCTGGGAGTGGAAGTCTTCTCCTCTTAAAGCATACTGACTGGGGGATTCTGGGAATGGAAGTCCTTTCCTCTTAAAGCATGCTGGCTGGGGAATTCTGGGAGTGGAAGTCCTCTCCTCTTGAAGCATACTGACTGGGGGATTCTGGGAATGGAAGTCCTTCCCTCTTAAAGCCTGCTGGCTGGGGAATTCTGGGAGTGGAAGTCCTCTCCTCTTAAAGCATACTGACTGGGGGATTCTGGGAGTGGAAGTCCTCTCCTCTTAAAGCATGCTGGCTGGGGAATTCTGGGAGTGGAAGTCCACCCCTCTTAAAGCATGCTGGCTTGGGGATTCTGGGGGTGGAAGTCCTCTCCTCTTAAAGCATGCTGGCTTGGGGATTCTGGGAGTGGAAGTCCTCTCCTATTAAAGCATGCTGACTGGGGGATTCTGGGAGTGGAAGTCCACCCCTCTTAAAGCACGCTGGCTGGTTGATTCTGAGAGTGGAAGTCCTCTCCTCTTAAAGCATGCTGGCTCGGGAATTCTGGGAGTGGAAGTCCTCTCCTCTTAAAGCATGCTGGCTGGGGAATTCTGGGAGTGGAAGTCCTCTCCTCTTGAAGCATGCTGGCGGGGGGATTCTGGGAATGGAAGTCCTCTCCTTTTAAAGCATACTGACTGGGGGATTATGGGAGTGGAAGTCAACCCCTCTTAAAGCATGCTGGCTGGTTGATTCTGAGAGTGGAAGTCCTCTCCTCTTAAAGCATGCTGGCTGGGGAATATTGGGAGTGGAAGTCCTCTCCTCTTAAAGCATACTGACTGGGGGATTCTGGGAGTGGAAGTCCACCCCTCTTAAAGCATGCTGGCTGGGGAATTCTGGGAGTTGGAGTCCATCCCTCTTAAGGTATGCAGACTGGGGGATTCTGGGAGTCGAACTCCACCCCTCTTAAAGCATGCTGGCTGGGGAATTCTGGGAGTGGAAGTCCTCTCCTCTTAAAGCATACTGACTGGGGGATTCTGGGAGTGGAAGTCCTCTCCTCTTAAAGCATATTGACTGGGGGATTCTGGGAGTGGAAGTCCACCCCTCTTAAAGCATGCTGGCTGGGGAATTCTGGAAGTCCTCTCCTCTTAAAGCATACTGACTGGGGGATTCTGGGAGTGGAAGTCCTCTCCTCTTAAAGCATACTGACTGGGGGATTCTGGGAGTGGAAGTCCTCTCCTCTTAAAGCATGCTGGCTGGGGAATTCTGGAAGTCCTCTCCTCTTAAAGCATACTGACTTGGGGATTCTGGGAGTGGAAGTCCTATCCTCTTAAAGCATGCTGGCTTGGGGATTCTGGTAGTGGAAGTCCTCTCCTCTTGTAGCGTACTGACTGGGGGATTCTGGGAATGGAAGTCCTTTCCTCTTAAAGCATGCTGGCTGGGGAATTCTGGGAGTGGAAGTCCACCTCTGTTAAAGCATGGTGGCTGGGGAATTCTGGGAGTGGAAGTCCTCTCCTGTTAAAGCATACTGACTGGGGGATTCTGGGAGTGGAAGTCCACCCCTCTTAAAGCATGCTGGCTGGGGAATTCTGTGAGTTGGAGTCCATCCCTGTTAAGGTATGCAGACTGGGGGATTCTGGGAGTCGAACTCCACCCCTCTTAAAGCATGCCGGCTGGGGAATTCTGGGAGTTGGAGTCCACCCCTCTTAAAGCATGATGGCTGGGGGATTCTAGTAGTGGAAGTCCTCTCCTCTTAAAGCATACTGACTGGGGGATTCTGGGAGTGGAAGTCCTCTCCTCTTAAAGCATGCTGGCTGGGGAATTCTGGGAATTGAAGTCCTCTCCTCTTAAAGCATACTGACTGGGGGATTCTGGGAGTGGAAGTCCTCTCATCTTAAAGCATACTGACTGGGGGATTCTGGGAGTGGAAGTCTTCTCCTCTTAAAGCATACAGACTTGGGGATTCTGGGAGTGGAAGTCCACCCCTCTTAAAGCATGCTGGCTGGGGGATTCTGGGAGAGGAAGTCCACCCCTCTTAAAGCATACTGACTGGGGGATTCTGGGAGTGGAAGTCCATCCCTCTTAAAGCATGGTGGCTTGGGGATTCTGGGAGTGGAAGTCCTCTCCTCTTAAAGCATGCTGACTGGGGGATTCTGGGAGTGGAAGTCCTCTCCTCTTAAACCATACTGACTGGGGGATTCTGGGAGTGGAAGTCCACCCCTCTTAAAGCATGCTGGCTCGTTGATTCTGGGAGTGGAAGTCCTCTCCTCTTAAAGCATGCTGGCTGGGGAATTCTGGGAATTGAAGTCCTCTCCTCTTAAAGCATACTGACTGGGGGATTCTGGGAGTGGAAGTCCTCTCATCTTAAAGCATACTGACTGGGGGATTCTGGGAGTGGAAGTCTTCTCCTCTTAAAGCATACAGACTTGGGGATTCTGGGAGTGGAAGTCCTCTCCTCTTAAAGCATGCTGACTGGGGGATTCTGGGAGTGGAAGTCCTCTCCTCTTAAACCATACTGACTGGGGGATTCTGGGAGTGGAAGTCCACCCCTCTTAAAGCATGCTGGCTCGTTGATTCTGGGAGTGGAAGTCCTTTCCTCTTAAAGCATGATGGCTGGGGAATTCCGGGAGTGGAAGTCCTCTCCTCTTAAAGCATACTGACTGGGGGATTCTGGGAGTGGAAGTCCACCCCTCTTAAAGCATGCTGGCTGGGGAATTCTGGGAGTGGAAGTCCTCTCCTCTTGAAGCATGCTGGCTGGGGGATTCTGGGAATGGAAGTCCTTTCCTCTTAAAGCATGCTGGCTGGGGAATTCTGGGAGTGGAGGTCCACCCCTGTTAAAGCATGGTGGCTGGGGAATTCTGGGAGTGGAAGTCCTCTCCTCTTAAAGCATACTGACTGGGGGATTCTGGGAGTGGAAGTCCTCTCCTCTTAAAGCATACTGACTGGGGGATTCTGGGAGTGGAAGTCCTCTCCTCTTAAAGCATGCTGGCTGGCGAATTCTGGGAATTGAAGTCCTCTCCTCTTAAAGCATACTGACTGGGGGATTCTGGGAGTGGAATTCCTCTCATCTTAAAGCATACTGACTGGAGGATTCTGGGAGTGGAAGTCTTCTCCTCTTAAAGCATACAGACTTGGGGATTCTGGGAGTGGAAGTCCACCCCTCTTAAAGCATGCTGGCTCGTTGATTCTGGGAGTGGAAGTCCTCTCCTCTTAAAGCATACTGACTGGGGGATTCTGGGAGTGGAAGTCCACCCCTCTTAAAGCATGCTGGCTGGGGAATTCTGGGAGTGGAAGTCCTCTCCTCTTGAAGCATGCTGGCTGGGGGATTCTGGGAATGGAAGTCCTTTCCTCTTAAAGCATGCTGGCTGGGGAATTCTGGGAGTGGAGGTCCACCCCTGTTAAAGCATGCTGGCTGGGGAATTCTGGGAGTGGAAGTCCACCTCTCTTAAAGCATGCTGGCTGGAGGACACTGGGAGTGGAAGTCCTCTCCTCTTAAAGCATGTTGGCTGGGGAATTCTGGGAGTGGAAGTCCTCCCCTCTTAAAGCATACTGACTGGGGGATTATGGGAGTGGAAGTCCTCTCCTCTTAAAGCATACTGACTGGGGGATTCTGGGAGTGGAAGTCCACCCCACTTAAAGCATGCTGGCTGGGGAATTCTGGGAGTGGAAGTCCTCTCCTCTTAAAGCATACTGACTAGGGGATTCTGGGAGTGGAAGTCCACCCCTCTTAAAGCATGCTGGCTGGAAGATTCTGGGAGTGGAAGTCCTCTCCTCTTAAAGCATGCTGGCTGGGGAATTCTGGGAATGGAAGTCCTCTCCTTTTAAAGCATACTGACTGGGGGATTATGGGAGTGGAAGTCAACCCCTCTTAAAGCATGCTGGCTGGTTGATTCTGAGAGTGGAAGTCCTCTCCTCTTAAAGCATGCTGGCTGGGGAATATTGGGAGTGGAAGTCCTCTCCTCCTAAAGCATACTGACTGGGGGATTCTGGGAGTGGAAGTCCACCCCTCTTAAAGCATGCTGGCTGGGGAATTCTGGGAGTGGAAGTCCTCTCCTCTTGTAGCGTACTGACTGGGGGATTCTGGGAATGGAAGTCCTTTCCTCTTAAAGCATGCTGGCTGGGGAATTCTGGGAATGGAAGTCCAGCCCTGTTAAAGCATGCTGGCTGGGGAATTCTGGGAGTGGAAGTCCTCTCCTCTTAAAGCATACTGACTGGGGGATTCTGGGAGTGGAAGTCCATTCCTCTTAAAGCATGCTGGCTGGGGGATTCTGGGAGTGGAAGTCCTCTCCTCTTAAAACATACTGAATGGGGGATTCTGGGAGTGGAAGTCCATCCCTCTTCAAGCATGCTGGCTGAGGGATTCTGGGAGTGGAAGTCCTCTCCTCTTGAAGCATACTGACTGGAGGATTCTGGGAATGGAAATCCTTTCCTCTTAAAGCATACTGACTGGGGGATTCTGGGAGTGGAAGTCCACCACTCTTAAAGCATGCTGGCTGGGGAATTCTGGGAGTGGAAGTCCTCTCCTTTTGAAGCATACTGACTGGTGGTTTCTGGGAATGAAAGTCCTTTCCTCTTAAAGCATGCTGGCTGGGGAATTCTGGGAGTGGAAGTCCACCTCTCTTAAAGCATGCTGGCTGGGGAATTCTGGGAGTGGAAGTCTTCTCCTCTTAAAGCATACTGACTGGGGGATTCTGGGAATGGAAGTCCTTTCCTCTTAAAGCATGCTGGCTGGGGAATTCTGGGAGTGGAAGTCCTCTCCTCTTGAAGCATACTGACTGGGGGATTCTGGGAATGGAAGTCCTTCCCTCTTAAAGCCTGCTGGCTGGGGAATTCTGGGAGTGGAAGTCCTCTCCTCTTAAAGCATACTGACTGGGGGATTCTGGGAGTGGAAGTCCTCTCCTCTTAAAGCATGCTGGCTGGGGAATTCTGGGAGTGGAAGTCCACCCCTCTTAAAGCATGCTGGCTTGGGGATTCTGGGGGTGGAAGTCCTCTCCTCTTAAAGCATGCTGGCTTGGGGATTCTGGGAGTGGAAGTCCTCTCCTATTAAAGCATGCTGACTGGGGGATTCTGGGAGTGGAAGTCCACCCCTCTTAAAGCACGCTGGCTGGTTGATTCTGAGAGTGGAAGTCCTCTCCTCTTAAAGCATGCTGGCTCGGGAATTCTGGGAGTGGAAGTCCTCTCCTCTTAAAGCATGCTGGCTGGGGAATTCTGGGAGTGGAAGTCCTCTCCTCTTGAAGCATGCTGGCGGGGGGATTCTGGGAATGGAAGTCCTCTCCTTTTAAAGCATACTGACTGGGGGATTATGGGAGTGGAAGTCAACCCCTCTTAAAGCATGCTGGCTGGTTGATTCTGAGAGTGGAAGTCCTCTCCTCTTAAAGCATGCTGGCTGGGGAATATTGGGAGTGGAAGTCCTCTCCTCTTAAAGCATACTGACTGGGGGATTCTGGGAGTGGAAGTCCACCCCTCTTAAAGCATGCTGGCTGGGGAATTCTGGGAGTTGGAGTCCATCCCTCTTAAGGTATGCAGACTGGGGGATTCTGGGAGTCGAACTCCACCCCTCTTAAAGCATGCTGGCTGGGGAATTCTGGGAGTGGAAGTCCTCTCCTCTTAAAGCATACTGACTGGGGGATTCTGGGAGTGGAAGTCCTCTCCTCTTAAAGCATATTGACTGGGGGATTCTGGGAGTGGAAGTCCACCCCTCTTAAAGCATGCTGGCTGGGGAATTCTGGAAGTCCTCTCCTCTTAAAGCATACTGACTGGGGGATTCTGGGAGTGGAAGTCCTCTCCTCTTAAAGCATACTGACTGGGGGATTCTGGGAGTGGAAGTCCTCTCCTCTTAAAGCATGCTGGCTGGGGAATTCTGGAAGTCCTCTCCTCTTAAAGCATACTGACTTGGGGATTCTGGGAGTGGAAGTCCTATCCTCTTAAAGCATGCTGGCTTGGGGATTCTGGTAGTGGAAGTCCTCTCCTCTTGTAGCGTACTGACTGGGGGATTCTGGGAATGGAAGTCCTTTCCTCTTAAAGCATGCTGGCTGGGGAATTCTGGGAGTGGAAGTCCACCTCTGTTAAAGCATGGTGGCTGGGGAATTCTGGGAGTGGAAGTCCTCTCCTGTTAAAGCATACTGACTGGGGGATTCTGGGAGTGGAAGTCCACCCCTCTTAAAGCATGCTGGCTGGGGAATTCTGTGAGTTGGAGTCCATCCCTGTTAAGGTATGCAGACTGGGGGATTCTGGGAGTCGAACTCCACCCCTCTTAAAGCATGCCGGCTGGGGAATTCTGGGAGTTGGAGTCCACCCCTCTTAAAGCATGATGGCTGGGGGATTCTAGTAGTGGAAGTCCTCTCCTCTTAAAGCATACTGACTGGGGGATTCTGGGAGTGGAAGTCCTCTCCTCTTAAAGCATGCTGGCTGGGGAATTCTGGGAATTGAAGTCCTCTCCTCTTAAAGCATACTGACTGGGGGATTCTGGGAGTGGAAGTCCTCTCATCTTAAAGCATACTGACTGGGGGATTCTGGGAGTGGAAGTCTTCTCCTCTTAAAGCATACAGACTTGGGGATTCTGGGAGTGGAAGTCCACCCCTCTTAAAGCATGCTGGCTGGGGGATTCTGGGAGAGGAAGTCCACCCCTCTTAAAGCATACTGACTGGGGGATTCTGGGAGTGGAAGTCCATCCCTCTTAAAGCATGGTGGCTTGGGGATTCTGGGAGTGGAAGTCCTCTCCTCTTAAAGCATGCTGACTGGGGGATTCTGGGAGTGGAAGTCCTCTCCTCTTAAACCATACTGACTGGGGGATTCTGGGAGTGGAAGTCCACCCCTCTTAAAGCATGCTGGCTCGTTGATTCTGGGAGTGGAAGTCCTCTCCTCTTAAAGCATGCTGGCTGGGGAATTCTGGGAATTGAAGTCCTCTCCTCTTAAAGCATACTGACTGGGGGATTCTGGGAGTGGAAGTCCTCTCATCTTAAAGCATACTGACTGGGGGATTCTGGGAGTGGAAGTCTTCTCCTCTTAAAGCATACAGACTTGGGGATTCTGGGAGTGGAAGTCCTCTCCTCTTAAAGCATGCTGACTGGGGGATTCTGGGAGTGGAAGTCCTCTCCTCTTAAACCATACTGACTGGGGGATTCTGGGAGTGGAAGTCCACCCCTCTTAAAGCATGCTGGCTCGTTGATTCTGGGAGTGGAAGTCCTTTCCTCTTAAAGCATGATGGCTGGGGAATTCCGGGAGTGGAAGTCCTCTCCTCTTAAAGCATACTGACTGGGGGATTCTGGGAGTGGAAGTCCACCCCTCTTAAAGCATGCTGGCTGGGGAATTCTGGGAGTGGAAGTCCTCTCCTCTTGAAGCATGCTGGCTGGGGGATTCTGGGAATGGAAGTCCTTTCCTCTTAAAGCATGCTGGCTGGGGAATTCTGGGAGTGGAGGTCCACCCCTGTTAAAGCATGGTGGCTGGGGAATTCTGGGAGTGGAAGTCCTCTCCTCTTAAAGCATACTGACTGGGGGATTCTGGGAGTGGAAGTCCTCTCCTCTTAAAGCATACTGACTGGGGGATTCTGGGAGTGGAAGTCCTCTCCTCTTAAAGCATGCTGGCTGGCGAATTCTGGGAATTGAAGTCCTCTCCTCTTAAAGCATACTGACTGGGGGATTCTGGGAGTGGAATTCCTCTCATCTTAAAGCATACTGACTGGAGGATTCTGGGAGTGGAAGTCTTCTCCTCTTAAAGCATACAGACTTGGGGATTCTGGGAGTGGAAGTCCACCCCTCTTAAAGCATGCTGGCTGGGGGATTCTGGGAGAGGAAGTCCACCCCTCTTAAAGCATACTGACTGGGGGATTCTGGGAGTGGAAGTCCATCCCTCTTAAAGCATGGTGGCTTGGGGATTCTGAGAGTGGAAGTCCTCTCCTCATAAAGCATGCTGACTGGGGGATTCTGGGAGTGGAAGTCCTCTCCTCTTAAACCATACTGACTGGGGGATTCTGGGAGTGGAAGTCCACCCCTCTTAAAGCATGCTGGCTCGTTGATTCTGGGAGTGGAAGTCCTCTCCTCTTAAAGCATACTGACTGGGGGATTCTGGGAGTGGAAGTCCACCCCTCTTAAAGCATGCTGGCTGGGGAATTCTGGGAGTGGAAGTCCTCTCCTCTTGAAGCATGCTGGCTGGGGGATTCTGGGAATGGAAGTCCTTTCCTCTTAAAGCATGCTGGCTGGGGAATTCTGGGAGTGGAGGTCCACCCCTGTTAAAGCATGCTGGCTGGGGAATTCTGGGAGTGGAAGTCCACCTCTCTTAAAGCATGCTGGCTGGAGGACACTGGGAGTGGAAGTCCTCTCCTCTTAAAGCATGTTGGCTGGGGAATTCTGGGAGTGGAAGTCCTCCCCTCTTAAAGCATACTGACTGGGGGATTATGGGAGTGGAAGTCCTCTCCTCTTAAAGCATACTGACTGGGGGATTCTGGGAGTGGAAGTCCACCCCACTTAAAGCATGCTGGCTGGGGAATTCTGGGAGTGGAAGTCCTCTCCTCTTAAAGCATACTGACTAGGGGATTCTGGGAGTGGAAGTCCACCCCTCTTAAAGCATGCTGGCTGGAAGATTCTGGGAGTGGAAGTCCTCTCCTCTTAAAGCATGCTGGCTGGGGAATTCTGGGAATGGAAGTCCTCTCCTTTTAAAGCATACTGACTGGGGGATTATGGGAGTGGAAGTCAACCCCTCTTAAAGCATGCTGGCTGGTTGATTCTGAGAGTGGAAGTCCTCTCCTCTTAAAGCATGCTGGCTGGGGAATATTGGGAGTGGAAGTCCTCTCCTCCTAAAGCATACTGACTGGGGGATTCTGGGAGTGGAAGTCCACCCCTCTTAAAGCATGCTGGCTGGGGAATTCTGGGAGTGGAAGTCCTCTCCTCTTGTAGCGTACTGACTGGGGGATTCTGGGAATGGAAGTCCTTTCCTCTTAAAGCATGCTGGCTGGGGAATTCTGGGAATGGAAGTCCAGCCCTGTTAAAGCATGCTGGCTGGGGAATTCTGGGAGTGGAAGTCCTCTCCTCTTAAAGCATACTGACTGGGGGATTCTGGGAGTGGAAGTCCATTCCTCTTAAAGCATGCTGGCTGGGGGATTCTGGGAGTGGAAGTCCTCTCCTCTTAAAACATACTGAATGGGGGATTCTGGGAGTGGAAGTCCATCCCTCTTCAAGCATGCTGGCTGAGGGATTCTGGGAGTGGAAGTCCTCTCCTCTTGAAGCATACTGACTGGAGGATTCTGGGAATGGAAATCCTTTCCTCTTAAAGCATACTGACTGGGGGATTCTGGGAGTGGAAGTCCACCACTCTTAAAGCATGCTGGCTGGGGAATTCTGGGAGTGGAAGTCCTCTCCTTTTGAAGCATACTGACTGGTGGTTTCTGGGAATGAAAGTCCTTTCCTCTTAAAGCATGCTGGCTGGGGAATTCTGGGAGTGGAAGTCCACCTCTCTTAAAGCATGCTGGCTGGGGAATTCTGGGAGTGGAAGTCTTCTCCTCTTAAAGCATACTGACTGGGGGATTCTGGGAATGGAAGTCCTTTCCTCTTAAAGCATGCTGGCTGGGGAATTCTGGGAGTGGAAGTCCTCTCCTCTTGAAGCATACTGACTGGGGGATTCTGGGAATGGAAGTCCTTCCCTCTTAAAGCCTGCTGGCTGGGGAATTCTGGGAGTGGAAGTCCTCTCCTCTTAAAGCATACTGACTGGGGGATTCTGGGAGTGGAAGTCCTCTCCTCTTAAAGCATGCTGGCTGGGGAATTCTGGGAGTGGAAGTCCACCCCTCTTAAAGCATGCTGGCTTGGGGATTCTGGGGGTGGAAGTCCTCTCCTCTTAAAGCATGCTGGCTTGGGGATTCTGGGAGTGGAAGTCCTCTCCTATTAAAGCATGCTGACTGGGGGATTCTGGGAGTGGAAGTCCACCCCTCTTAAAGCACGCTGGCTGGTTGATTCTGAGAGTGGAAGTCCTCTCCTCTTAAAGCATGCTGGCTCGGGAATTCTGGGAGTGGAAGTCCTCTCCTCTTAAAGCATGCTGGCTGGGGAATTCTGGGAGTGGAAGTCCTCTCCTCTTGAAGCATGCTGGCGGGGGGATTCTGGGAATGGAAGTCCTCTCCTTTTAAAGCATACTGACTGGGGGATTATGGGAGTGGAAGTCAACCCCTCTTAAAGCATGCTGGCTGGTTGATTCTGAGAGTGGAAGTCCTCTCCTCTTAAAGCATGCTGGCTGGGGAATATTGGGAGTGGAAGTCCTCTCCTCTTAAAGCATACTGACTGGGGGATTCTGGGAGTGGAAGTCCACCCCTCTTAAAGCATGCTGGCTGGGGAATTCTGGGAGTTGGAGTCCATCCCTCTTAAGGTATGCAGACTGGGGGATTCTGGGAGTCGAACTCCACCCCTCTTAAAGCATGCTGGCTGGGGAATTCTGGGAGTGGAAGTCCTCTCCTCTTAAAGCATACTGACTGGGGGATTCTGGGAGTGGAAGTCCTCTCCTCTTAAAGCATATTGACTGGGGGATTCTGGGAGTGGAAGTCCACCCCTCTTAAAGCATGCTGGCTGGGGAATTCTGGAAGTCCTCTCCTCTTAAAGCATACTGACTGGGGGATTCTGGGAGTGGAAGTCCTCTCCTCTTAAAGCATACTGACTGGGGGATTCTGGGAGTGGAAGTCCTCTCCTCTTAAAGCATGCTGGCTGGGGAATTCTGGAAGTCCTCTCCTCTTAAAGCATACTGACTTGGGGATTCTGGGAGTGGAAGTCCTATCCTCTTAAAGCATGCTGGCTTGGGGATTCTGGTAGTGGAAGTCCTCTCCTCTTGTAGCGTACTGACTGGGGGATTCTGGGAATGGAAGTCCTTTCCTCTTAAAGCATGCTGGCTGGGGAATTCTGGGAGTGGAAGTCCACCTCTGTTAAAGCATGGTGGCTGGGGAATTCTGGGAGTGGAAGTCCTCTCCTGTTAAAGCATACTGACTGGGGGATTCTGGGAGTGGAAGTCCACCCCTCTTAAAGCATGCTGGCTGGGGAATTCTGTGAGTTGGAGTCCATCCCTGTTAAGGTATGCAGACTGGGGGATTCTGGGAGTCGAACTCCACCCCTCTTAAAGCATGCCGGCTGGGGAATTCTGGGAGTTGGAGTCCACCCCTCTTAAAGCATGATGGCTGGGGGATTCTAGTAGTGGAAGTCCTCTCCTCTTAAAGCATACTGACTGGGGGATTCTGGGAGTGGAAGTCCTCTCCTCTTAAAGCATGCTGGCTGGGGAATTCTGGGAATTGAAGTCCTCTCCTCTTAAAGCATACTGACTGGGGGATTCTGGGAGTGGAAGTCCTCTCATCTTAAAGCATACTGACTGGGGGATTCTGGGAGTGGAAGTCTTCTCCTCTTAAAGCATACAGACTTGGGGATTCTGGGAGTGGAAGTCCACCCCTCTTAAAGCATGCTGGCTGGGGGATTCTGGGAGAGGAAGTCCACCCCTCTTAAAGCATACTGACTGGGGGATTCTGGGAGTGGAAGTCCATCCCTCTTAAAGCATGGTGGCTTGGGGATTCTGGGAGTGGAAGTCCTCTCCTCTTAAAGCATGCTGACTGGGGGATTCTGGGAGTGGAAGTCCTCTCCTCTTAAACCATACTGACTGGGGGATTCTGGGAGTGGAAGTCCACCCCTCTTAAAGCATGCTGGCTCGTTGATTCTGGGAGTGGAAGTCCTCTCCTCTTAAAGCATGCTGGCTGGGGAATTCTGGGAATTGAAGTCCTCTCCTCTTAAAGCATACTGACTGGGGGATTCTGGGAGTGGAAGTCCTCTCATCTTAAAGCATACTGACTGGGGGATTCTGGGAGTGGAAGTCTTCTCCTCTTAAAGCATACAGACTTGGGGATTCTGGGAGTGGAAGTCCTCTCCTCTTAAAGCATGCTGACTGGGGGATTCTGGGAGTGGAAGTCCTCTCCTCTTAAACCATACTGACTGGGGGATTCTGGGAGTGGAAGTCCACCCCTCTTAAAGCATGCTGGCTCGTTGATTCTGGGAGTGGAAGTCCTTTCCTCTTAAAGCATGATGGCTGGGGAATTCCGGGAGTGGAAGTCCTCTCCTCTTAAAGCATACTGACTGGGGGATTCTGGGAGTGGAAGTCCACCCCTCTTAAAGCATGCTGGCTGGGGAATTCTGGGAGTGGAAGTCCTCTCCTCTTGAAGCATGCTGGCTGGGGGATTCTGGGAATGGAAGTCCTTTCCTCTTAAAGCATGCTGGCTGGGGAATTCTGGGAGTGGAGGTCCACCCCTGTTAAAGCATGGTGGCTGGGGAATTCTGGGAGTGGAAGTCCTCTCCTCTTAAAGCATACTGACTGGGGGATTCTGGGAGTGGAAGTCCTCTCCTCTTAAAGCATACTGACTGGGGGATTCTGGGAGTGGAAGTCCTCTCCTCTTAAAGCATGCTGGCTGGCGAATTCTGGGAATTGAAGTCCTCTCCTCTTAAAGCATACTGACTGGGGGATTCTGGGAGTGGAATTCCTCTCATCTTAAAGCATACTGACTGGAGGATTCTGGGAGTGGAAGTCTTCTCCTCTTAAAGCATACAGACTTGGGGATTCTGGGAGTGGAAGTCCACCCCTCTTAAAGCATGCTGGCTGGGGGATTCTGGGAGAGGAAGTCCACCCCTCTTAAAGCATACTGACTGGGGGATTCTGGGAGTGGAAGTCCATCCCTCTTAAAGCATGGTGGCTTGGGGATTCTGAGAGTGGAAGTCCTCTCCTCATAAAGCATGCTGACTGGGGGATTCTGGGAGTGGAAGTCCTCTCCTCTTAAACCATACTGACTGGGGGATTCTGGGAGTGGAAGTCCACCCCTCTTAAAGCATGCTGGCTCGTTGATTCTGGGAGTGGAAGTCCTTTCCTCTTAAAGCATGATGGCTGGGGAATTCTGGGAGTGGAAGTCCTCTCCTCTTAAAGCATACTGACTGGGGGATTCTGGGAGTGGAAGTCCACCCCTCTTAAAGCATGCTGGCTGGGGAATTCTGGGAGTGGAAGTCCTCTCCTCTTGAAGCATGCTGGCTGGGGGATTCTGGGAATGGAAGTCCTTTCCTCTTAAAGCATGCTGGCTGGGGAATTCTGGGAGTGGAAGTCCACCCCTGTTAAAGCATGCTGGCTGGGGAATTCTGGGAGTGGAAGTCCACCTCTCTTAAAGCATGCTGGCTGGGGGACACTGGGAGTGGAAGTCCTCTCCTCTTAAAGCATGTTGGCTGGGGAATTCTGGGAGTGGAAGTCCTCCCCTCTTAAAGCATACTGACTGGGGGATTATGGGAGTGGAAGTCCTCTCCTCTTAAAGCATACTGACTGGGGGATTCTGGGAGTGGAAGTCCACCCCACTTAAAGCATGCTGGCTGGGGAATTCTGGGAGTGGAAGTCCTCTCCTCTTAAAGCATACTGACTGGGGGATTCTGGGAGTGGAAGTCCTTTCCTCTTAAAGCATGCTGGCTGGGGAATTCTGGGAGTGGAAGTCCACCCCTGTTAAAGCATGCTGGCTGGGGGATTCTTGGAGTGGAAGTCCTATCCTCTTAAAGCATGCTGGCTGGGGGATTCTGGGAGTGGAAGTCCACCCCTCCTAAAGCATGCTGGCTGGGGAATTCTGGGAGTGGAGGTCCTCTCCTCTTGTAGCGTACTGACTGGGGGATTCTGGGAATGGAAGTCCTCTCCTCTTAAAGCATACTGACTGGGGGATTCTGGGAGTGGAAGTCCTCTCCTCTTAAAGCATGCTGGATGGGGAATTCTGGGAGTGGAAATCCACCCCTGTTAAAGCATGCTGGCTGGGGGATTCTTGGAGTGGAAGTCCTATCCTCTTAAAGCATGCTGGCTGGGGGATTCTGGGAGTGGAAGTCCACCCCTCCTAAAGCATGCTGGCTGGGGAATTCTGGGAGTGGAGGTCCTCTCCTCTTGTAGCGTACTGACTGGGGGATTCTGGGAATGGAAGTCCTTTCCTCTTAAAGCATCCTGGCTGGGGAATTCTGGGAGTGGAAGTCCTCTCCTCTTAAAGCATACTGACTGGGGGATTCTGGGAGTGGAAGTCCACCCCTCTTAAAGCATGCTGGCTGGGGAATTCTGGGAGTTGGAGTCCATCCCTCTTAAGGTATGCAGACTGGGGGATTCTGGGAGTCGAACTCCACCCCTCTTAAAGCATGCTGGCTGGGGAATTCTGGGAGTGGAAGTCCTCTCTTCTTAAAGAATACTGACTGGGGGATTCTGGGAGTGGAAGTCCTCTCCTCTTAAAGCATACTGACTGGGGGATTCTGGGAGTGGAAGTCCTCTCCTCTTAAAGCATACTGACTTGGGGATTCTGGGAGTGGAAATCCTCTCCTCTTAAAGCATGCTGGCTGGGGAATTCTGGGAGTGGAAGTCCTCTCCTCTTAAAGCATACTGACTGGGGGATTCTGGGAGTGGAAGTCCTCTCCTCTTAAAGCATGCTGGCTGGGGAATTCTGGGAATTGAAGTCCTCTCCTCTTAAAGCATACTGACTGCGGGATTCTGGGAGTGGAACTCCACCCCTCTTAAAGCATGCCGGCTGGGGAATTCTGGGAGCTGGAGTCCACCCCTCTTAAAGCATGATGGCTGGGGGATTCTAGTAGTGGAAGTCCTCTCCTCTTAAAGCATACTGACTGGGGGATTCTGGGAGTGGAAGTCCTCTCCTCTTAAAGCATGCTGGCTGGGGAATTCTGGGAATTGAAGTCCTCTCCTCTTAAAGCATACTGACTGGGGGATTCTGGGAGTGGAAGTCCTCTCATCTTAAAGCATACTGACTGGGGGATTCTGGGAGTGGAAGTCTTCTCCTCTTAAAGCATACAGACTTGGGGATTCTGGGAGTGGAAGTCCACCCCTCTTAAAGCATGCTGGCTGGGGGATTCTGGGAGAGGAAGTCCACCCCTCTTAAAGCATACTGACTGGGGGATTCTGGGAGTGGAAGTCCATCCCTCTTAAAGCATGGTGGCTTGGGGATTCTGGGAGTGGAAGTCCTCTCCTCTTAAAGCATGCTGACTGGGGGATTCTGGGAGTGGAAGTCCTCTCCTCTTAAACCATACTGACTGGGGGATTCTGGGAGTGGAAGTCCACCCCTCTTAAAGCATGCTGGCTCGTTGATTCTGGGAGTGGAAGTCCTTTCCTCTTAAAGCATGATGGCTGGGGAATTCCGGGAGTGGAAGTCCTCTCCTCTTAAAGCATACTGACTGGGGGATTCTGGGAGTGGAAGTCCACCCCTCTTAAAGCATGCTGGCTGGGGAATTCTGGGAGTGGAAGTCCTCTCCTCTTGAAGAATGCTGGCTGGGGGATTCTGGGAATGGAAGTCCTTTCCTCTTAAAGCATGCTGGCTGGGGAATTCTGGGAGTGGAGGTCCACACCTGTTAAAGCATGCTGGCTGGGGAATTCTGGGAGTGGAAGTCCACCTCTCTTAAAGCATGCTGGCTGGAGGACACTGGGAGTGGAAGTCGTCTCCTCTTAAAGCATGTTGGCTGGGGAATTCTGGGAGTGGAAGTCCTCCCCTCTTAAAGCATACTGACTGGGGGATTATGGGAGTGGAAGTCCTCTCCTCTTAAAGCATACTGACTGGGGGATTCTGGGAGTGGAAGTCCACCCCACTTAAAGCATGCTGGCTGGGGAATTCTGGGAGTGGAAGTCCTCTCCTCTTAAAGCATACTGACTGGGGGATTCTGGGAGTGGACGTCCACCCCTCTTAAAGCATGCTGGCTGGAAGATTCTGGGAGTGGAAGTCCTCTCCTCTTAAAGCATGCTGGCTGGGGAATTCTGGGAGTGGAAGTCCACCTCTGTTAAAGCATGGTGGCTGGGGAATTCTGGGAGTGGAAGTCCTCTCCTGTTAAAGCATACTGACTAGGGATTCTGGGAGTGGAAGTCCACCCCTCTTAAAGCATGCTGGCTGGGGAATTCTGGGAGTTGGAGTCCATCCCTGTTAAGGTATGCAGACTGGGGGATTCTGGGAGTCGAACTCCACCCCTCTTAAAGCATGCCGGCTGGGGAATTCTGGGAGTTGGAGTCCACCCCTCTTAAAGCATGATGGCTGGGGGATTCTAGTAGTGGAAGTCCTCTCCTCTTAAAGCATACTGACTGGGGGATTCTGGGACTGGAAGTCCTCTCCTCTTAAAGCATGCTGGCTGGGGAATTCTGGGAATTGAAGTCCTCTCCTCTTAAAGCATACTGACTGGGGGATTCTGGGAGTGGAAGTCCTCTCATCTTAAAGCATACTGACTGGGGGATTCTGGGAGTGGAAGTCTTCTCCTCTTAAAGCATACAGACTTGGGGATTCTGGGAGTGGAAGTCCACCCCTCTTAAAGCATGCTGGCTGGGGGATTCTGGGAGAGGAAGTCCACCCCTCTTAAAGCATACTGACTGGGGGATTCTGGGAGTGGAAGTCCATCCCTCTTAAAGCATGGTGGCTTGGGGATTCTGGGAGTGGAAGTCCTCTCCTCTTAAAGCATGCTGACTGGGGGATTCTGGGAGTGGAAGTCCTCTCCTCTTAAACCATACTGACTGGGGGATTCTGGGAGTGGAAGTCCACCCCTCTTAAAGCATGCTGGCTCGTTGATTCTGGGAGTGGAAGTCCTTTCCTCTTAAAGCATACTGACTGGGGGATTCTGGGAGTGGAAGTCCACCCCTCTTAAAGCATGCTGGCTGGGGAATTCTGGGAGTGGAAGTCCTCTCCTCTTAAAGCATGCTGACTGGGGGATTCTGGGAGTGGAAGTCCTCTCCTCTTAAACCATACTGACTGGGGGATTCTGGGAGTGGAAGTCCACCCCTCTTAAAGCATGCTGGCTCGTTGATTCTGGGAGTGGAAGTCCTCTCCTCTTAAAGCATACTGACTGGGGGATTCTGGGAGTGGAAGTCCACCCCTCTTAAAGCATGCTGGCTGGGGAATTCTGGGAGTGGAAGTCCTCTCCTCTTGAAGCATGCTGGCTGGGGGATTCTGGGAATGGAAGTCCTTTCCTCTTAAAGCATGCTGGCTGGGGAATTCTGGGAGTGGAGGTCCACCCCTGTTAAAGCATGCTGGCTGGGGAATTCTGGGAGTGGAAGTCCACCTCTCTTAAAGCATGCTGGCTGGAGGACACTGGGAGTGGAAGTCCTCTCCTCTTAAAGCATGTTGGCTGGGGAATTCTGGGAGTGGAAGTCCTCCCCTCTTAAAGCATACTGACTGGGGGATTATGGGAGTGGAAGTCCTCTCCTCTTAAAGCATACTGACTGGGGGATTCTGGGAGTGGAAGTCCACCCCACTTAAAGCATGCTGGCTGGGGAATTCTGGGAGTGGAAGTCCTCTCCTCTTAAAGCATACTGACTGGGGGATTCTGGGAGTGGAAGTCCACCCCTCTTAAAGCATGCTGGCTGGAAGATTCTGGGAGTGGAAGTCCTCTCCTCTTAAAGCATGCTGGCTGGGGAATTCTGGGAATGGAAGTCCTCTCCTTTTAAAGCATACTGACTGGGGGATTATGGGAGTGGAAGTCAACCCCTCTTAAAGCATGCTGGCTGGTTGATTCTGAGAGTGGAAGTCCTCTCCTCTTAAAGCATGCTGGCTGGGGAATATTGGGAGTGGAAGTCCTCTCCTCCTAAAGCATACTGACTGGGGGATTCTGGGAGTGGAAGTCCACCCCTCTTAAAGCATGCTGGCTGGGGAATTCTGGGAGTGGAAGTCCTCTCCTCTTGTAGCGTACTGACTGGGGGATTCTGGGAATGGAAGTCCTTTCCTCTTAAAGCATGCTGGCTGGGGAATTCTGGGAATGGAAGTCCAGCCCTGTTAAAGCATGCTGGCTGGGGAATTCTGGGAGTGGAAGTCCTCTCCTCTTAAAGCATACTGACTGGGGGATTCTGGGAGTGGAAGTCCATTCCTCTTAAAGCATGCTGGCTGGGGGATTCTGGGAGTGGAAGTCCTCTCCTCTTAAAACATACTGACTGGGGGATTCTGGGAGTGGAAGTCCATCCCTCTTCAAGCATGCTGGCTGAGGGATTCTGGGAGTGGAAGTCCTCTCCTCTTGAAGCATACTGACTGGAGGATTCTGGGAATGGAAATCCTTTCCTCTTCAAGCATGCTGGCTGAGGGATTCTGGGAGTGGAAGTCCTCTCCTCTTGAAGCATACTGACTGGGGGATTCTGGGAGTGGAAGTCCACCACTCTTAAAGCATGCTGGCTGGGGAATTCTGGGAGTGGAAGTCTTCTCCTCTTAAAGCATACTGACTGGGGGATTCTGGGAATGGAAGTCCTTTCCTCTTAAAGCATGCTGGCTGGGGAATTCTGGGAGTGGAAGTCCTCTCCTCTTGAAGCATACTGACTGGGGGATTCTGGGAATGGAAGTCCTTCCCTCTTAAAGCCTGCTGGCTGGGGAATTCTGGGAGTGGAAGTCCTCTCCTCTTAAAGCATACTGACTGGGGGATTCTGGGAGTGGAAGTCCTCTCCTCTTAAAGCATGCTGGCTGGGGAATTCTGGGAGTGGAAGTCCACCCCTCTTAAAGCATGCTGGCTTGGGGATTCTGGGGGTGGAAGTCCTCTCCTCTTAAAGCATGCTGGCTTGGGGATTCTGGGAGTGGAAGTCCTCTCCTATTAAAGCATGCTGACTGGGGGATTCTGGGAGTGGAAGTCCACCCCTCTTAAAGCACGCTGGCTGGTTGATTCTGAGAGTGGAAGTCCTCTCCTCTTAAAGCATGCTGGCTCGGGAATTCTGGGAGTGGAAGTCCTCTCCTCTTAAAGCATGCTGGCTGGGGAATTCTGGGAGTGGAAGTCCTCTCCTCTTGAAGCATGCTGGCGGGGGGATTCTGGGAATGGAAGTCCTCTCCTTTTAAAGCATACTGACTGGGGGATTATGGGAGTGGAAGTCAACCCCTCTTAAAGCATGCTGGCTGGTTGATTCTGAGAGTGGAAGTCCTCTCCTCTTAAAGCATGCTGGCTGGGGAATATTGGGAGTGGAAGTCCTCTCCTCTTAAAGCATACTGACTGGGGGATTCTGGGAGTGGAAGTCCACCCCTCTTAAAGCATGCTGGCTGGGGAATTCTGGGAGTTGGAGTCCATCCCTCTTAAGGTATGCAGACTGGGGGATTCTGGGAGTCGAACTCCACCCCTCTTAAAGCATGCTGGCTGGGGAATTCTGGGAGTGGAAGTCCTCTCCTCTTAAAGCATACTGACTGGGGGATTCTGGGAGTGGAAGTCCTCTCCTCTTAAAGCATATTGACTGGGGGATTCTGGGAGTGGAAGTCCACCCCTCTTAAAGCATGCTGGCTGGGGAATTCTGGAAGTCCTCTCCTCTTAAAGCATACTGACTGGGGGATTCTGGGAGTGGAAGTCCTCTCCTCTTAAAGCATACTGACTGGGGGATTCTGGGAGTGGAAGTCCTCTCCTCTTAAAGCATGCTGGCTGGGGAATTCTGGAAGTCCTCTCCTCTTAAAGCATACTGACTTGGGGATTCTGGGAGTGGAAGTCCTATCCTCTTAAAGCATGCTGGCTTGGGGATTCTGGTAGTGGAAGTCCTCTCCTCTTGTAGCGTACTGACTGGGGGATTCTGGGAATGGAAGTCCTTTCCTCTTAAAGCATGCTGGCTGGGGAATTCTGGGAGTGGAAGTCCACCTCTGTTAAAGCATGGTGGCTGGGGAATTCTGGGAGTGGAAGTCCTCTCCTGTTAAAGCATACTAACTGGGGGATTCTGGGAGTGGAAGTCCACCCCTCTTAAAGCATGCTG
Organism: Diadophis punctatus similis; assembly: GCA_023053685.1. NCBI lineage: Eukaryota > Metazoa > Chordata > Lepidosauria > Squamata > Dipsadidae > Diadophis > Diadophis punctatus. The sequence goes on along the minus strand of JALIGW010000044.1, from coordinate 4,837,639 downwards.
GCTGGGGAATTCTGGGAGTTGGAGTCCATCCCTGTTAAGGTATGCAGACTGGGGGATTCTGGGAGTCGAACTCCACCCCTCTTAAAGCATGCCGGCTGGGGAATTCTGGGAGTTGGAGTCCACCCCTCTTAAAGCATGATGGCTGGGGGATTCTAGTAGTGGAAGTCCTCTCCTCTTAAAGCATACTGACTGGGGGATTCTGGGAGTGGAAGTCCTCTCCTCTTAAAGCATGCTGGCTGGGGAATTCTGGGAATTGAAGTCCTCTCCTCTTAAAGCATACTGACTGGGGGATTCTGGGAGTGGAAGTCCTCTCATCTTAAAGCATACTGACTGGGGGATTCTGGGAGTGGAAGTCTTCTCCTCTTAAAGCATACAGACTTGGGGATTCTGGGAGTGGAAGTCCACCCCTCTTAAAGCATGCTGGCTGGGGGATTCTGGGAGAGGAAGTCCACCCCTCTTAAAGCATACTGACTGGGGGATTCTGGGAGTGGAAGTCCATCCCTCTTAAAGCATGGTGGCTTGGGGATTCTGGGAGTGGAAGTCCTCTCCTCTTAAAGCATGCTGACTGGGGGATTCTGGGAGTGGAAGTCCTCTCCTCTTAAACCATACTGACTGGGGGATTCTGGGAGTGGAAGTCCACCCCTCTTAAAGCATGCTGGCTCGTTGATTCTGGGAGTGGAAGTCCTTTCCTCTTAAAGCATGATGGCTGGGGAATTCCGGGAGTGGAAGTCCTCTCCTCTTAAAGCATACTGACTGGGGGATTCTGGGAGTGGAAGTCCACCCCTCTTAAAGCATGCTGGCTGGGGAATTCTGGGAGTGGAAGTCCTCTCCTCTTGAAGCATGCTGGCTGGGGGATTCTGGGAATGGAAGTCCTTTCCTCTTAAAGCATGCTGGCTGGGGAATTCTGGGAGTGGAGGTCCACACCTGTTAAAGCATGCTGGCTGGGGAATTCTGGGAGTGGAAGTCCACCTCTCTTAAAGCATGCTGGCTGGAGGACACTGGGAGTGGAAGTCCTCTCCTCTTAAAGCATGTTGGCTGGGGAATTCTGGGAGTGGAAGTCCTCCCCTCTTAAAGCATACTGACTGGGGGATTATGGGAGTGGAAGTCCTCTCCTCTTAAAGCATACTGACTGGGGGATTCTGGGAGTGGAAGTCCACCCCACTTAAAGCATGCTGGCTGGGGAATTCTGGGAGTGGAAGTCCTCTCCTCTTAAAGCATACTGACTGGGGGATTCTGGGAGTGGAAGTCCACCCCTCTTAAAGCATGCTGGCTGGAAGATTCTGGGAGTGGAAGTCCTCTCCTCTTAAAGCATGCTGGCTGGGGAATTCTGGGAGTGGAAGTCCACCTCTGTTAAAGCATGGTGGCTGGGGAATTCTGGGAGTGGAAGTCCTCTCCTGTTAAAGCATACTGACTGGGGGATTCTGGGAGTGGAAGTCCACCCCTCTTAAAGCATGCTGGCTGGGGAATTCTGGGAGTTGGAGTCCATCCCTGTTAAGGTATGCAGACTGGGGGATTCTGGGAGTCGAACTCCACCCCTCTTAAAGCATGCCGGCTGGGGAATTCTGGGAGTTGGAGTCCACCCCTCTTAAAGCATGATGGCTGGGGGATTCTAGTAGTGGAAGTCCTCTCCTCTTAAAGCATGCTGGCTGGGGGATTCTGGGAGTCCACCACTCTTAAAGCATGCTGGCTGGGGGATTCTGGGAGAGGAAGTCCACCCCTCTTAAAGCATACTGACTGGGGGATTCTGGGAGTGGAAGTCCATCCCTCTTAAAGCATGGTGGCTTGGGGATTCTGGGAGTGGAAGTCCTCTCCTCTTAAAGCATGCTGACTGGGGGATTCTGGGAGTGGAAGTCCTCTCCTCTTAAACCATACTGACTGGGGGATTCTGGGAGTGGAAGTCCACCCCTCTTAAAGCATGCTGGCTCGTTGATTCTGGGAGTGGAAGTCCTTTCCTCTTAAAGCATGATGGCTGGGGAATTCCGGGAGTGGAAGTCCTCTCCTCTTAAAGCATACTGACTGGGGGATTCTGGGAGTGGAAGTCCACCCCTCTTAAAGCATGCTGGCTGGGGAATTCTGGGAGTGGAAGTCCTCTCCTCTTGAAGCATGCTGGCTGGGGGATTCTGGGAATGGAAGTCCTTTCCTCTTAAAGCATGCTGGCTGGGGAATTCTGGGAGTGGAGGTCCACACCTGTTAAAGCATGCTGGCTGGGGAATTCTGGGAGTGGAAGTCCACCTCTCTTAAAGCATGCTGGCTGGAGGACACTGGGAGTGGAAGTCCTCTCCTCTTAAAGCATGTTGGCTGGGGAATTCTGGGAGTGGAAGTCCTCCCCTCTTAAAGCATACTGACTGGGGGATTATGGGAGTGGAAGTCCTCTCCTCTTAAAGCATACTGACTGGGGGATTCTGGGAGTGGAAGTCCACCCCACTTAAAGCATGCTGGCTGGGGAATTCTGGGAGTGGAAGTCCTCTCCTCTTAAAGCATACTGACTGGGGGATTCTGGGAGTGGAAGTCCACCCCTCTTAAAGCATGCTGGCTGGAAGATTCTGGGAGTGGAAGTCCTCTCCTCTTAAAGCATGCTGGCTGGGGAATTCTGGGAGTGGAAGTCCACCTCTGTTAAAGCATGGTGGCTGGGGAATTCTGGGAGTGGAAGTCCTCTCCTGTTAAAGCATACTGACTGGGGGATTCTGGGAGTGGAAGTCCACCCCTCTTAAAGCATGCTGGCTGGGGAATTCTGGGAGTTGGAGTCCATCCCTGTTAAGGTATGCAGACTGGGGGATTCTGGGAGTCGAACTCCACCCCTCTTAAAGCATGCCGGCTGGGGAATTCTGGGAGTTGGAGTCCACCCCTCTTAAAGCATGATGGCTGGGGGATTCTAGTAGTGGAAGTCCTCTCCTCTTAAAGCATACTGACTGGGGGATTCTGGGACTGGAAGTCCTCTCCTCTTAAAGCATGCTGGCTGGGGAATTCTGGGAATTGAAGTCCTCTCCTCTTAAAGCATACTGACTGGGGGATTCTGGGAGTGGAAGTCCTCTCATCTTAAAGCATACTGACTGGGGGAATTCCGGGAGTGGAAGTCCTCTCCTCTTAAAGCATACTGACTGGGGGACTCTGGGAGTGGAAGTCCACCCCTCTTAAAGCATGCTGGCTGGGGAATTCTGGGAGTGGAAGTCCTCTCCTCTTGAAGCATGCTGGCTGGGGGATTCTGGGAATGGAAGTCCTTTCCTCTTAAAGCATGCTGGCTGGGGAATTCTGGGAGTGGAGGTCCACCCCTGTTAAAGCATGCTGGCTGGGGAATTCTGGGAGTGGAAGTCCACCTCTCTTAAAGCATGCTGGCTGGAGGACACTGGGAGTGGAAGTCCTCTCCTCTTAAAGCATGTTGGCTGGGGAATTCTGGGAGTGGAAGTCCTCCCCTCTTAAAGCATACTGACTGGGGGATTATGGGAGTGGAAGTCCTCTCCTCTTAAAGCATACTGACTGGGGGATTCTGGGAGTGGAAGTCCACCCCACTTAAAGCATGCTGGCTGGGGAATTCTGGGAGTGGAAGTCCTCTCCTCTTAAAGCATACTGACTGGGGGATTCTGGGAGTGGAAGTCCACCCCTCTTAAAGCATGCTGGCTGGAAGATTCTGGGAGTGGAAGTCCTCTCCTCTTAAAGCATGCTGGCTGGGGAATTCTGGGAATGGAAGTCCTCTCCTTTTAAAGCATACTGACTGGGGGATTATGGGAGTGGAAGTCAACCCCTCTTAAAGCATGCTGGCTGGTTGATTCTGAGAGTGGAAGTCCTCTCCTCTTAAAGCATGCTGGCTGGGGAATATTGGGAGTGGAAGTCCTCTCCTCCTAAAGCATACTGACTGGGGGATTCTGGGAGTGGAAGTCCACCCCTCTTAAAGCATGCTGGCTGGGGAATTCTGGGAGTGGAAGTCCTCTCCTCTTGTAGCGTACTGACTGGGGGATTCTGGGAATGGAAGTCCTTTCCTCTTAAAGCATGCTGGCTGGGGAATTCTGGGAGTGGAAGTCCAGCCCTGTTAAAGCATGCTGGCTGGGGAATTCTGGTAGTGGAAGTCCTCTCCTCTTAAACCATACTGACTGGGGGATTCTGGGAGTGGAAGTCCATTCCTCTTAAAGCATGCTGGCTGGGGGATTCTGGGAGTGGAAGTCCTCTCCTCTTAAAGCATACTGACTGGGGGATTCTGGGAGTGGAAGTCCATCCCTCTTCAAGCATGCTGGCTGAGGGATTCTGGGAGTGGAAGTCCTCTCCTCTTGAAGCATACTGACTGGAGGATTCTGGGAATGGAAATCCTTTCCTCTTAAAGCATACTGACTGGGGGATTCTGGGAGTGGAAGTCCACCACTCTTAAAGCATGCTGGCTGGGGAATTCTGGGAGTGGAAGTCCTCTCCTTTTGAAGCATACTGACTGGTGGTTTCTGGGAATGAAAGTCCTTTCCTCTTAAAGCATGCTGGCTGGGGAATTCTGGGAGTGGAAGTCCACCTCTCTTAAAGCATGCTGGCTGGGGAATTCTGGGAGTGGAAGTCTTCTCCTCTTAAAGCATACTGACTGGGAGATTCTGGGAATGGAAGTCCTTTCCTCTTAAAGCATGCTGGCTGGGGAATTCTGGGAGTGGAAGTCCTCTCCTCTTGAAGCATACTGACTGGGGGATTCTGGGAATGGAAGTCCTTCCCTCTTAAAGCCTGCTGGCTGGGGAATTCTGGGAGTGGAAGTCCTCTCCTCTTAAAGCATACTGACTGGGGGATTCTGGGAGTGGAAGTCCTCTCCTCTTAAAGCATGCTGGCTGGGGAATTCTGGGAGTGGAAGTCCACCCCTCTTAAAGCATGCTGGCTTGGGGATTCTGGGGGTGGAAGTCCTCTCCTCTTAAAGCATGCTGACTGGGGGATTCTGGGAGTGGAAGTCCTCTCCTCTTAAAGCATACTGACTGGGGGATTCTAGGAGTGGAAATCCACTCCTCTTAAAGCATGCTGGCTGGTTGATTATGAGAGTGGAAGTCATCTCCTTTTAAATCATACTGACTGGGGGATTCTGGGAGTGGAAGTCCTCTCCTCTTCAAGCATACTTACTGGGGGATTCTGGGAGTGGAGGTCCACCCCTCTTAAAGCATGCTGGCTGGGGAATTCTGGGAGTGGAAGTCCTCTCTTCTTAAAGAATACTGACTGGGGGATTCTGGGAGTGGAAGTCCTCTCCTCTTAAAGCATACTGACTGGGGGATTCTGGGAGTGGAAGTCCTCTCCTCTTAAAGCATACTGACTTGGGGATTCTGGGAGTGGAAATCCTCTCCTCTTAAAGCATACTGACTGGGGGATTCTGGGAGTGGAAGTCCACCCCTCTTAAAGCATGCTGGCTGGGGAATTCTGGGAGTGGAAGTCCTCTCCTCTTAAAGCATACTGACTTGGGGATTCTGGGAGTGGAAGTCCTCTCCTATTAAAGCATGCTGACTGGGGGATTCTGGGAGTGGAAGTCCACCCCTCTTAAAGCACGCTGGCTGGTTGATTCTGAGAGTGGAAGTCCTCTCCTCTTAAAGCATGCTGGCTCGGGAATTCTGGGAGTGGAAGTCCTCTCCTCTTAAAGCATACTGACTGGGGGATTCTGGGAGTGGAAGTCCTCTCCTCTTAAAGCATGCTGGCTGGGGAATTCTGGGAGTGGAAGTCCTCTCCTCTTGAAGCATGCTGGCGGGGGGATTCTGGGAATGGAAGTCCTCTCCTTTTAAAGCATACTGACTGGGGGATTCTGGGAGTGGAAGTCCACCCCTCTTAAAGCATGCTGGCTGGGGAATTCTGGGAGTTGGAGTCCATCCCTCTTAAGGTATGCAGACTGGGGGATTCTGGGAGTCGAACTCCACCCCTCTTAAAGCATGCTGGCTGGGGAATTCTGGGAGTGGAAGTCCTCTCTTCTTAAAGAATACTGACTGGGGGATTCTGGGAGTGGAAGTCCTCTCCTCTTAAAGCATACTGACTGGGGGATTCTGGGAGTGGAAGTCCTCTCCTCTTAAAGCATACTGACTTGGGGATTCTGGGAGTGGAAATCCTCTCCTCTTAAAGCATACTGACTGGGGGATTCTGGGAGTGGAAGTCCACCCCTCTTAAAGCATGCTGGCTGGGGAATTCTGGGAGTGGAAGTCCTCTCCTCTTAAAGCATACTGACTGGGGGATTCTGGGAGTGGAAGTCCTCTCCTCTTAAAGCATGCTGGCTGGGGAATTCTGGGAATTGAAGTCCTCTCCTCTTAAAGCATACTGACTGCGGGATTCTGGGAGTGGAACTCCACCCCTCTTAAAGCATGCCGGCTGGGGAATTCTGGGAGCTGGAGTCCACCCCTCTTAAAGCATGCTGGCTGGGGGATTCTGGGAGTGGAAGTCCTCTCCTCTTAAAGCTTACTGACTGGGGGATTCTGGGAGTGGAAATCCTCTCCTCTTAAAGCATGCTGGCTGGGGAATTCTGGGAGTGGAAGTCCTCTCCTCTTAAAGCAAACTGACTTGGGGATTCTGGGAGTGGAAGTCCTATCCTCTTAAAGCATGCTGGCTTGGGGATTCTGGGAGTGGAAGTTCTCTCCTCTTAAAGCATGCTGACTGGGGGATTCTGGGAGTGGAAGTCCTCTCCTCTTAAAGCATGCTGGCTTGGGGATTCTGGGAGTGGAAGTTCTCTCCTCTTAAAGCATGCTGACTGGGGGATTCTGGGAGTGGAAGTCCTCTCCTCTTAAAGCATATTGACTGGGGGATTCTGGGAGTGGAAGTCCACCCCTCTTAAAGCATGCTGGCTGGGGAATTCTGGAAGTCCTCTCCTCTTAAAGCATGCTGGCTGGTTGATTCTGAGAGTGGAAGTCCTCTCCTCTTAAAGCATGCTGGCTGGGGAATATTGGGAGTGGAAGTCCTCTCCTCCTAAAGCATACTGACTGGGGGATTCTGGGAGTGGAAGTCCACCCCTCTTAAAGCATGCTGGCTGGGGAATTCTGGGAGTGGAAGTCCTCTCCTCTTGTAGCGTACTGACTGGGGGATTCTGGGAATGGAAGTCCTTTCCTCTTAAAGCATGCTGGCTGGGGAATTCTGGGAGTGGAAGTCCAGCCCTGTTAAAGCATGCTGGCTGGGGAATTCTGGTAGTGGAAGTCCTCTCCTCTTAAACCATACTGACTGGGGGATTCTGGGAGTGGAAGTCCATTCCTCTTAAAGCATGCTGGCTGGGGGATTCTGGGAGTGGAAGTCCTCTCCTCTTAAAGCATACTGACTGGGGGATTCTGGGAGTGGAAGTCCATCCCTCTTCAAGCATGCTGGCTGAGGGATTCTGGGAGTGGAAGTCCTCTCCTCTTGAAGCATACTGACTGGAGGATTCTGGGAATGGAAATCCTTTCCTCTTAAAGCATACTGACTGGGGGATTCTGGGAGTGGAAGTCCACCACTCTTAAAGCATGCTGGCTGGGGAATTCTGGGAGTGGAAGTCCTCTCCTTTTGAAGCATACTGACTGGTGGTTTCTGGGAATGAAAGTCCTTTCCTCTTAAAGCATGCTGGCTGGGGAATTCTGGGAGTGGAAGTCCACCTCTCTTAAAGCATGCTGGCTGGGGAATTCTGGGAGTGGAAGTCTTCTCCTCTTAAAGCATACTGACTGGGAGATTCTGGGAATGGAAGTCCTTTCCTCTTAAAGCATGCTGGCTGGGGAATTCTGGGAGTGGAAGTCCTCTCCTCTTGAAGCATACTGACTGGGGGATTCTGGGAATGGAAGTCCTTCCCTCTTAAAGCCTGCTGGCTGGGGAATTCTGGGAGTGGAAGTCCTCTCCTCTTAAAGCATACTGACTGGGGGATTCTGGGAGTGGAAGTCCTCTCCTCTTAAAGCATGCTGGCTGGGGAATTCTGGGAGTGGAAGTCCACCCCTCTTAAAGCATGCTGGCTTGGGGATTCTGGGGGTGGAAGTCCTCTCCTCTTAAAGCATGCTGACTGGGGGATTCTGGGAGTGGAAGTCCTCTCCTCTTAAAGCATACTGACTGGGGGATTCTAGGAGTGGAAATCCACTCCTCTTAAAGCATGCTGGCTGGTTGATTATGAGAGTGGAAGTCATCTCCTTTTAAATCATACTGACTGGGGGATTCTGGGAGTGGAAGTCCTCTCCTCTTCAAGCATACTTACTGGGGGATTCTGGGAGTGGAGGTCCACCCCTCTTAAAGCATGCTGGCTGGGGAATTGTGGGAGTGGAAGTCCACCCCTGTTAAAGCATGCTGGCTGGGGGATTCTGGGAGTGGAAGTCCTCTCCTCCTAAAGCATGCTGGCTGGGGAATTCTGGGATTTAAGTCCATCCCTCTTAAAGCCTGCTGGCTGGGGGATTCTGGGAGTGGAAGTCCACCCCTCTTAAAGCATGCTGGCTTGGGGATTCTGGGAGTGGAAGTCCTCTCCTATTAAAGCATGCTGACTGGGGGATTCTGGGAGTGGAAGTCCACCCCTCTTAAAGCACGCTGGCTGGTTGATTCTGAGAGTGGAAGTCCTCTCCTCTTAAAGCATGCTGGCTCGGGAATTCTGGGAGTGGAAGTCCTCTCCTCTTAAAGCATACTGACTGGGGGATTCTGGGAGTGGAAGTCCTCTCCTCTTAAAGCATGCTGGCTGGGGAATTCTGGGAGTGGAAGTCCTCTCCTCTTGAAGCATGCTGGCGGGGGGATTCTGGGAATGGAAGTCCTCTCCTTTTAAAGCATACTGACTGGGGGATTCTGGGAGTGGAAGTCCACCCCTCTTAAAGCATGCTGGCTGGGGAATTCTGGGAGTTGGAGTCCATCCCTCTTAAGGTATGCAGACTGGGGGATTCTGGGAGTCGAACTCCACCCCTCTTAAAGCATGCTGGCTGGGGAATTCTGGGAGTGGAAGTCCTCTCTTCTTAAAGAATACTGACTGGGGGATTCTGGGAGTGGAAGTCCTCTCCTCTTAAAGCATACTGACTGGGGGATTCTGGGAGTGGAAGTCCTCTCCTCTTAAAGCATACTGACTTGGGGATTCTGGGAGTGGAAATCCTCTCCTCTTAAAGCATACTGACTGGGGGATTCTGGGAGTGGAAGTCCACCCCTCTTAAAGCATGCTGGCTGGGGAATTCTGGGAGTGGAAGTCCTCTCCTCTTAAAGCATACTGACTGGGGGATTCTGGGAGTGGAAGTCCTCTCCTCTTAAAGCATGCTGGCTGGGGAATTCTGGGAATTGAAGTCCTCTCCTCTTAAAGCATACTGACTGCGGGATTCTGGGAGTGGAACTCCACCCCTCTTAAAGCATGCCGGCTGGGGAATTCTGGGAGCTGGAGTCCACCCCTCTTAAAGCATGCTGGCTGGGGGATTCTGGGAGTGGAAGTCCTCTCCTCTTAAAGCTTACTGACTGGGGGATTCTGGGAGTGGAAATCCTCTCCTCTTAAAGCATGCTGGCTGGGGAATTCTGGGAGTGGAAGTCCTATCCTCTTAAAGCATACTGACTGGGGGATTCTGGGAGTGGAAGTCCTCTCCTCTTAAAGCATACTGACTGGGGGATTCTGGGAGTGGAAGTCCTCTCCTCTTAAAGCAAACTGACTTGGGGATTCTGGGAGTGGAAGTCCTATCCTCTTAAAGCATGCTGGCTTGGGGATTCTGGGAGTGGAAGTTCTCTCCTCTTAAAGCATGCTGACTGGGGGATTCTGGGAGTGGAAGTCCTCTCCTCTTAAAGCATATTGACTGGGGGATTCTGGGAGTGGAAGTCCACCCCTCTTAAAGCATGCTGGCTGGGGAATTCTGGAAGTCCTCTCCTCTTAAAGCATACTGACTGGGGGATTCTGGGAGTGGAAGTCCTCTCCTCTTAAAGCATACTGACTGGGGGATTCTGGGAGTGGAAGTCCTCTCCTCTTAAAGCATGCTGGCTGGGGAATTCTGGAAGTCCTCTCCTCTTAAAGCATACTGACTTGGGGATTCTGGGAGTGGAAGTCCTATCCTCTTAAAGCATGCTGGCTTGGGGATTCTGGTAGTGGAAGTCCTCTCCTCTTGTAGCGTACTGACTGGGGGATTCTGGGAATGGAAGTCCTTTCCTCTTAAAGCATGCTGGCTGGGGAATTCTGGGAGTGGAAGTCCACCTCTGTTAAAGCATGGTGGCTGGGGAATTCTGGGAGTGGAAGTCCTCTCCTGTTAAAGCATACTGACTGGGGGATTCTGGGAGTGGAAGTCCACCCCTCTTAAAGCATGCTGGCTGGGGAATTCTGGGAGTTGGAGTCCATCCCTGTTAAGGTATGCAGACTGGGGGATTCTGGGAGTCGAACTCCACCCCTCTTAAAGCATGCCGGCTGGGGAATTCTGGGAGTTGGAGTCCACCCCTCTTAAAGCATGATGGCTGGGGGATTCTAGTAGTGGAAGTCCTCTCCTCTTAAAGCATACTGACTGGGGGATTCTGGGAGTGGAAGTCCTCTCCTCTTAAAGCATGCTGGCTGGGGAATTCTGGGAATTGAAGTCCTCTCCTCTTAAAGCATACTGACTGGGGGATTCTGGGAGTGGAAGTCCTCTCATCTTAAAGCATACTGACTGGGGGATTCTGGGAGTGGAAGTCTTCTCCTCTTAAAGCATACAGACTTGGGGATTCTGGGAGTGGAAGTCCACCCCTCTTAAAGCATGCTGGCTGGGGGATTCTGGGAGAGGAAGTCCATCCCTCTTAAAGCATACTGACTGGGGGATTCTGGGAGTGGAAGTCCATCCCTCTTAAAGCATGGTGGCTTGGGGATTCTGGGAGTGGAAGTCCTCTCCTCTTAAAGCATGCTGACTGGGGGATTCTGGGAGTGGAAGTCCTCTCCTCTTAAACCATACTGACTGGGGGATTCTGGGAGTGGAAGTCCACCCCTCTTAAAGCATGCTGGCTCGTTGATTCTGGGAGTGGAAGTCCTTTCCTCTTAAAGCATGATGGGTGGGGAATTCCGGGAGTGGAAGTCCTCTCCTCTTAAAGCATACTGACTGGGGGATTCTGGGAGTGGAAGTCCACCCCTCTTAAAGCATGCTGGCTGGGGAATTCTGGGAGTGGAAGTCCTCTCCTCTTGAAGCATGCTGGCTGGGGGATTCTGGGAATGGAAGTCCTTTCCTCTTAAAGCATGCTGGCTGGGGAATTCTGGGAGTGGAGGTCCACCCCTGTTAAAGCATGCTGGCTGGGGAATTCTGGGAGTGGAAGTCCACCTCTCTTAAAGCATGCTGGCTGGAGGACACTGGGAGTGGAAGTCCTCTCCTCTTAAAGCATGTTGGCTGGGGAATTCTGGGAGTGGAAGTCCTCCCCTCTTAAAGCATACTGACTGGGGGATTATGGGAGTGGAAGTCCTCTCCTCTTAAAGCATACTGACTGGGGGATTCTGGGAGTGGAAGTCCACCCCACATAAAGCATGCTGGCTGGGGAATTCTGGGAGTGGAAGTCCTCTCCTCTTAAAGCATACTGACTGAGGGATTCTGGGAGTGGAAGTCCACCCCTCTTAAAGCATGCTGGCTGGAAGATTCTGGGAGTGGAAGTCCTCTCCTCTTAAAGCATGCTGCTTGGGGAATTCTGGGAATGGAAGTCCTCTCCTTTTAAAGCATACTGACTGGGGGATTATGGGAGTGGAAGTCAACCCCTCTTAAAGCATGCTGGCTGGTTGATTCTGAGAGTGGAAGTCCTCTCCTCTTAAAGCATGCTGGCTGGGGAATATTGGGAGTGGAAGTCCTCTCCTCCTAAAGCATACTGACTGGGGGATTCTGGGAGTGGAAGTCCACCCCTCTTAAAGCATGCTGGCTGGGGAATTCTGGGAGTGGAAGTCCTCTCCTCTTGTAGCGTACTGACTGGGGGATTCTGGGAATGGAAGTCCTTTCCTCTTAAAGCATGCTGGCTGGGGAATTCTGGGAGTGGAAGACCAGCCCTGTTAAAGCATGCTGGCTGGGGAATTCTGGGAGTGGAAGTTCTCTCCTCTTAAAGCATACTGACTGGGGGATTCTGGGAGTGGAAGTCCATTCCTCTTAAAGCATGCTGGCTGGGGGATTCTGGGAGTGGAAGTCCTCTCCTCTTAAAGCATACTGACTGGGGGATTCTGGGAGTGGAAGTCCATCCCTCTTCAAGCATGCTGGCTGAGGGATTCTGGGAGTGGAAGTCCTCTCCTCTTGAAGCATACTGACTGGAGGATTCTGGGAATGGAAATCCTTTCCTCTTAAAGCATACTGACTGGGGGATTCTGGGAGTGGAAGTCCACCACTCTTAAAGCATGCTGGCTGGGGAATTCTGGGAGTGGAAGTCCTCTCCTTTTGAAGCATACTGACTGGGGGATTCTGGGAATGAAAGTCCTTTCCTCTTAAAGCATGCTGGCTGGGGAATTCTGGGAGTGGAAGTCCACCTCTCTTAAAGCATGCTGGCTGGGGAATTCTGGGAGTGGAAGTCTTCTCCTCTTGAAGCATACTGACTGGGGGATTCTGGGAATGGAAGTCCTTTCCTCTTAAAGCATGCTGGCTGGGGAATTCTGGGAGTGGAAGTCCTCTCCTCTTGAAGTATACTGACTGGGGGATTCTGGGAATGGAAGTCCTTCCCTCTTAAAGCCTGCTGGCTGGGGAATTCTGGGAGTGGAAGTCCTCTCCTCTTAAAGCATACTGACTGGGGGATTCTGGGAGTGGAAGTCCTCTCCTCTTAAAGCATGCTGGCTGGGGAATTCTGGGAGTGGAAGTCCACCCCTCTTAAAGCATGCTGGCTTGGGGATTCTGGGGGTGGAAGTCCTCTCCTCTTAAAGCATGCTGACTGGGGGATTCTGGGAGTGGAAGTCCTCTCCTCTTAAAGCATACTGACTGGGGGATTCTAGGAGTGGAAATCCACTCCTCTTAAAGCATGCTGGCTGGTTGATTATGAGAGTGGAAGTCATCTCCTTTTAAATCATACTGACTGGGGGATTCTGGGAGTGGAAGTCCTCTCCTCTTCAAGCATACTTACTGGGGGATTCTGGGAGTGGAGGTCCACCCCTCTTAAAGCATACTGGCTGGGGAATTGTGGGAGTGGAAGTCCACCCCTGTTAAAGCATGCTGGCTGGGGGATTCTGGGAGTGGAAGTCCTCTCCTCCTAAAGCATGCTGGCTGGGGAATTCTGGGATTTAAGTCCATCCCTCTTAAAGCCTGCTGGCTGGGGGATTCTGGGAGTGGAAGTCCACCCCTCTTAAAGCATGCTGGCTTGGGGATTCTGGGAGTGGAAGTCCTCTCCTATTAAAGCATGCTGACTGGGGGATTCTGGGAGTGGAAGTCCACCCCTCTTAAAGCACGCTGGCTGGTTGATTCTGAGAGTGGAAGTCCTCTCCTCTTAAAGCATGCTGGCTCGGGAATTCTGGGAGTGGAAGTCCTCTCCTCTTAAAGCATACTGACTGGGGGATTCTGGGAGTGGAAGTCCTCTCCTCTTAAAGCATGCTGGCTGGGGAATTCTGGGAGTGGAAGTCCTCTCCTCTTGAAGCATGCTGGCGGGGGGATTCTGGGAATGGAAGTCCTCTCCTTTTAAAGCATACTGACTGGGGGATTATGGGAGTGGAAGTCAACCCCTCTTAAAGCATGCTGGCTGGTTGATTCTGAGAGTGGAAGTCCTCTCCTCTTAAAGCATGCTGGCTGGGGAATATTGGGAGTGGAAGTCCTCTCCTCTTAAAGCATACTGACTGGGGGATTCTGGGAGTGGAAGTCCACCCCTCTTAAAGCATGCTGGCTGGGGAATTCTGGGAGTGGAAGTCCTCTCCTCTTGTAGCGTACTGACTGGGGGATTCTGGGAATGGAAGTCCTTTCCTCTTAAAGCATGCTGGCTGGGGAATTCTGGGAGTGGAAGTCCAGCCCTGTTAAAGCATGCTGGCTGGGGAATTCTGGGAGTGGAAGTCCTCTCCTCTTAAAGCATACTGACTGGGGGATTCTGGGAGTGGAAGTCCATTCCTCTTAAAGCATGCTGGCTGGGGGATTCTGGGAGTGGAAGTCCTCTCCTCTTAAAGCATACTGACTGGGGGATTCTGGGAGTGGAAGTCCATCCCTCTTCAAGCATGCTGGCTGAGGGATTCTGGGAGTGGAAGTCCTCTCCTCTTGAAGCATACTGACTGGAGGATTCTGGGAATGGAAATCCTTTCCTCTTAAAGCATACTGACTGGGGGATTCTGGGAGTGGAAGTCCACCACTCTTAAAGCATGCTGGCTGGGGAATTCTGGGAGTGGAAGTCCTCTCCTTTTGAAGCATACTGACTGGTGGTTTCTGGGAATGAAAGTCCTTTCCTCTTAAAGCATGCTGGCTGGGGAATTCTGGGAATGGAAGTCCTTCCCTCTTAAAGCCTGCTGGCTGGGGAATTCTGGGAGTGGAAGTCCTCTCCTCTTAAAGCATACTGACTGGGGGATTCTGGGAGTGGAAGTCCTCTCCTCTTAAAGCATGCTGGCTGGGGAATTCTGGGAGTGGAAGTCCACCCCTCTTAAAGCATGCTGGCTTGGGGATTCTGGGGGTGGAAGTCCTCTCCTCTTAAAGCATGCTGACTGGGGGATTCTGGGAGTGGAAGTCCTCTCCTCTTAAAGCATACTGACTGGGGGATTCTAGGAGTGGAAATCCACTCCTCTTAAAGCATGCTGGCTGGTTGATTATGAGAGTGGAAGTCATCTCCTTTTAAATCATACTGACTGGGGGATTCTGGGAGTGGAAGTCCTCTCCTCTTCAAGCATACTTACTGGGGGATTCTGGGAGTGGAGGTCCACCCCTCTTAAAGCATGCTGGCTGGGGAATTGTGGGAGTGGAAGTCCACCCCTGTTAAAGCATGCTGGCTGGGGGATTCTGGGAGTGGAAGTCCTCTCCTCCTAAAGCATGCTGGCTGGGGAATTCTGGGATTTAAGTCCATCCCTCTTAAAGCCTGCTGGCTGGGGGATTCTGGGAGTGGAAGTCCACCCCTCTTAAAGCATGCTGGCTTGGGGATTCTGGGAGTGGAAGTCCTCTCCTATTAAAGCATGCTGACTGGGGGATTCTGGGAGTGGAAGTCCACACCTCTTAAAGCACGCTGGCTGGTTGATTCTGAGAGTGGAAGTCCTCTCCTCTTAAAGCATGCTGGCTGGGGAATTCTGGGAGTGGAAGTCCTCTCCTCTTAAAGCATACTGACTGGGGGATTCTGGGAGTGGAAGTCCTCTCCTCTTAAAGCATGCTGGCTGGGGAATTCTGGGAGTGGAAGTCCTCTCCTCTTGAAGCATACTGACTGGGGGATTCTGGGAATGGAAGTCCTTTCCTCTTAAAGCATGCTGGCTGGGGAATTCTGGGAGTGGAAGTCCTCTCCTCTTGAAGCATACTGACTGGGGGATTCTGGGAATGGAAGTCCTTCCCTCTTAAAGCCTGCTGGCTGGGGAATTCTGGGAGTGGAAGTCCTCTCCTCTTAAAGCATACTGACTGGGGGATTCTGGGAGTGGAAGTCCAACCCTCTTAAAGCATGCTGCCTTGGGGATTCTGGGGGTGGAAGTCCTCTCCTCTTAAAGCATGCTGACTGGGGAATTCTGGGAGTGGAAGTCCTCTCCTCTTAAAGCATACTGACTGGGGGATTCTGGGAGTGGAAGTCCTCTCCTCTTAAAGCATGCTGGCTTGGGGATTCTGGGGGTGGAAGTCCTCTCCTCTTAAAGCATACTGACTGGGGAATTCTGGGAGTGGAAGTCCTTCCCTCTTAAAGCATGCTGGCTGGGGAATTCTGGGAGTGGAAGTCCTCTCCTCTTAAAGCATACTGACTGGGGAATTCTGGGGGTGGAAGTCCTCTCCTCTTAAAGCATGCTGGCTGGGGAATTCTGGGAGTGGAAGTCCTTCCCTCTTAAAGCCTGCTGGCTGGGGAATTCTGGGAGTGGAAGTCCTCTCCTCTTAAAGCATACTGACTGGGGGATTCTGGGAGTGGAAGTCCACCCCTCTTAAAGCATGCTGGCTTGGGGATTCTGGGGGTGGAAGTCCTCTCCTCTTAAAGCATGCTGACT
The DNA here is from genome assembly GCA_023053685.1 of Diadophis punctatus similis. Taxonomy (NCBI): domain Eukaryota; kingdom Metazoa; phylum Chordata; class Lepidosauria; order Squamata; family Dipsadidae; genus Diadophis; species Diadophis punctatus. The sequence goes on along the minus strand of JALIGW010000044.1, from coordinate 4,821,729 downwards.
GGGGAATTCTGGGAGTGGAAGTCCTATCCTCTTAAAGCATGCTGGCTTGGGAATTGTGGGAGTGGAAGTCCACCCCTGTTAAAGCATGCTGGCTGGGGGATTCTGGGAGTGGAAGTCCTCTCCTCTTAAAGCATGCTGGCTTGGGGATTCTGGGGGTGGAAGTCCTCTCCTCTTAAAGCGTACTGACTGGGGAATTCTGGGAGTGGAAGCCCACCCCTCTTAAAGCATGCTGGCTTGGGGATTCTGGGGGTGGAAGTCCTCTCCTCTTAAAGCATGCTGACTGGGGGATTCTGGGAGTGGAAGTCCTCTCCTCTTAAAGCATACTGTCTGGGGGATTCTAGGAGTGGAAGTCCTCTCCTCTTCAAGCATACTTACTGGGGGATTCTGGGAGTGGAGGTCCACCCCTCTTAAAGCATGCTGGCTGGGGAATTGTGGGAGTGGAAGTCCACCCCTGTTAAAGCATGCTGGCTGGGGGATTCTGGGAGTGGAAGTCCTCTCCTCCTAAAGCATGCTGGCTGGGGAATTCTGGGATTTAAGTCCATCCCTCTTAAAGCCTGCTGGCTGGGGGATTCTGGGAGTGGAAGTCCACCCCTCTTAAAGCATGCTGGCTTGGGGATTCTGGGAGTGGAAGTCCTCTCCTCTTAAAGCATGCTGACTGGGGGATTCTGGGAGTGGAAGTCCACCCCTCTTAAAGCATGCTGGCTGGGGGATTCTAGGAGTGGAAGTCCACCCCTCTTAAAGCATGCTGGCTGGGGGATTCTGGGAGTGGAAGTCCTCTCCTCCTAAAGCATGCTGGCTGGGGAATTCTGGGATTTAAGTCCATCCCTCTTAAAGCATGCTGGCTTGGGGATTCTGGGAATGGAAGTCCTCTCCTCTTAAAGCATGCTGGCTGGGGAATTCTGGGAGTGGAAGTCCTCTCCTCTTAAAGCATACTGACTGGGGGATTCTGGGAGTGGAAGTCCTCTCCTCTTAAAGCATGCTGGCTGGGGAATTCTGGGAGTGGAAGTCCTCTCCTCTTGAAGCATACTGAATGAGGGATTCTGGGAATGGAAGTCCTTTCCTCTTAAAGCATGCTGGCTGGGGAATTCTGGGAGTGGAAGTCCACCCCTCTTAAAGCATGCTGGCTTGGGTATTCTGGGGGTGGAAATCCTCTCCTCTTAAAGCATGCTGACTGGGGGATTCTGGGAGTGGAAGTCCTCTCCTCTTAAAGCATACTGACTGGGGGATTCTAGGAGTGGAAGTCCACTCCTCTTAAAGCATGCTGGCTGGGGAATTCTGGGAGTGGAAGTCCACCCCTCTTAAAGCATGCTGGCTTGGGGATTCTGGGGGTGGAAGTCCTCTCCTCTTAAAGCATACTGACTGGGGGATTCTGGGAGTAGAAGTCCTCTCCTCTTAAAGCATACTGACTGGGGGATTCTAGGAGTGGAAGTCCACCCCTCTTAAAGCATGCTGGCTGGGGGATTCTGGGAGTGGAAGTCCTCTCCTCCTAAAGCATGCTGGCTGGGGAATTCTGGGATTTAAGTCCATCCCTCTTAAAGCATGCTGGCTTGGGGATTCTGGGAATGGAAGTCCTCTCCTCTTAAAGCATGCTGGCTGTGGAATTCTGGGAGTGGAAGTCCTCTCCTCTTAAAGCATGCTGACTGGGGGATTCTGGGAGTGGAAGTCCTCTCCTCTTAAAGCATACTGAGTGGGGGATTCTGGGAGTGGAAGTCCTCTCCTCTTCAAGCATACTTACTGGGGGATTTAGTGAGTGGAAGTCCACCCCTCTTAAAGCATGCTGGCTGGGGAATTCTGGGAGTGGAAGTGCTCTCCTCTTGAAGCATACTGAGTGGGGGATTCTGGGAATGGAAGTCCTTTCCTCTTAAAGCATGCTGGCTGGGGAATTGTGGGAGTGGAAGTCCACCCCTGTTAAAGCATGCTGGCTGAGGGATTCTGGGAATGGAAGTCCTTTCCTCTTAAAGCATGCTGGCTGGGGAATTCTGGGAGTGGAAGTCCTCTCCTCTTAAAGCATGCTGACTGGGGGATTCTGGGAGTGGAAGTCCTCTCCTCTTAAAGCATACTGACTGGGGGATTCTAGGAGTGGAAGTCCACTCCTCTTAAAGCATGCCGGCTGGTTGATTATGAGAGTGGAAGTCATCTCCTTTTAAAGCATGCTGGCTGGGGAATTCTGGGATTGGAAGTCCTGTCCTCTTAAAGCATACTGAGTGGGGGATTCTGGGAGTGGAACTCCACCCCTCTTAAAGCATGCCGGCTGGAGAATTCTGGGAGTTGGAGTCCACCCCTCTTAAAGCATGCCGGCTGGTTGATTATGAGAGTGGAAGTCATCTCCTTTTAAAGCATGCTGGCTGGGGAATTCTGGGATTGGAAGTCCTGTCCTCTTAAAGCATACTGAGTGGGGGATTCTGGGAGTGGAACTCCACCCCTCTTAAAGCATGCCGGCTGGAGAATTCTGGGAGTTGGAGTCCACCCCTCTTAAAGCATGATGGCTGGGGGATTCTGGGAGTGGAAGTCCTCTCCTCTTAAAGCATACTGACTGGGGGATTATGGGAGTGGAATTCCTCTCCTCTTAAAGCATGCTGGCTGGGGAATTCTGGGAGTGGAAGTCCTCTCCTCTTGAAGCATACTGACTGGGGGATTCTGGGAATGGAAGTCCTTTCCTCTTAAAGCATGCTGGCTGGGGAATTGTGGGAGTGGAAGTCCACCCCTGTTAAAGCATGCTGGCTTGGGAATTCTGGGAGTGGAAGTCCACCTCTCTTAAAGCATGCTGGCTGGGGGATTCTGGGAGTGGAAGTCCTCTCCTCCTAAAGCATGCTGGCTGGGGAATTCTGGGATTTAAGTCCATCCCTCTTAAAGCCTGCTGGCTGGGGGATTCTGAGAGTGGAAGTCCACCCCTCTTAAAGCATGCTGGCTTGGGGATTCTGGGCGTGGAAGTCCTCTCCTCTTAAAGCATGCTGACTGGGGGATTCTGGGAGTGGAAGTCCTCTCCTCTTAAAGCATACTGACTGGGGGATTCTGGGAGTGGAAGTCCACCCCTCTTAAAGCACGCTGGCTGGTTGATTCTGAGAGTGGAAGTCCTCTCCTCTTAAAGCATACTGACTGGGGGTTTCTGGGAATGGAAGTCCATCCCTCTTAAAGCATGCTGGCTTGGGGATTCTGGGAGTGGAAGTCCTCTCCTCTTAAAGCATACTGACTGGGGGATTCTGGGAGTGGAAGTCCACCCCTCTTAAAGCATGCTGGCTTGGGGATTCTGGGCGTGGAAGTCCTCTCCTCTTAAAGCATACTGACTGGGGGATTCTGGGAGTGGAAGTCCTCTCCTCTTAAAGCATGCTGGCTGGGGAATTCTGGGAGTGGAAGTCCACCCCTCTTAAAGCATGCTGGCTTGGGGATTCTGGGGGTGGAAGTCCTCTCCTCTTAAAGCATGCTGACTGGGGGATTCTGGGAGTGGAAGTCCTCTCCTCTTAAAGCATACTGACTGGGGGATTCTAGGAGTGGAAATCCACTCCTCTTAAAGCATGCTGGCTGGTTGATTATGAGAGTGGAAGTCATCTCCTTTTAAATCATACTGACTGGGGGATTCTGGGAGTGGAAGTCCTCTCCTCTTCAAGCATACTTACTGGGGGATTCTGGGAGTGGAGGTCCACCCCTCTTAAAGCATACTGGCTGGGGAATTGTGGGAGTGGAAGTCCACCCCTGTTAAAGCATGCTGGCTGGGGGATTCTGGGAGTGGAAGTCCTCTCCTCCTAAAGCATGCTGGCTGGGGAATTCTGGGATTTAAGTCCATCCCTCTTAAAGCCTGCTGGCTGGGGGATTCTGGGAGTGGAAGTCCACCCCTCTTAAAGCATGCTGGCTTGGGGATTCTGGGAGTGGAAGTCCTCTCCTATTAAAGCATGCTGACTGGGGGATTCTGGGAGTGGAAGTCCACCCCTCTTAAAGCACGCTGGCTGGTTGATTCTGAGAGTGGAAGTCCTCTCCTCTTAAAGCATGCTGGCTCGGGAATTCTGGGAGTGGAAGTCCTCTCCTCTTAAAGCATACTGACTGGGGGATTCTGGGAGTGGAAGTCCTCTCCTCTTAAAGCATGCTGGCTGGGGAATTCTGGGAGTGGAAGTCCTCTCCTCTTGAAGCATGCTGGCGGGGGGATTCTGGGAATGGAAGTCCTCTCCTTTTAAAGCATACTGACTGGGGGATTATGGGAGTGGAAGTCAACCCCTCTTAAAGCATGCTGGCTGGTTGATTCTGAGAGTGGAAGTCCTCTCCTCTTAAAGCATGCTGGCTGGGGAATATTGGGAGTGGAAGTCCTCTCCTCTTAAAGCATACTGACTGGGGGATTCTGGGAGTGGAAGTCCACCCCTCTTAAAGCATGCTGGCTGGGGAATTCTGGGAGTGGAAGTCCTCTCCTCTTGTAGCGTACTGACTGGGGGATTCTGGGAATGGAAGTCCTTTCCTCTTAAAGCATGCTGGCTGGGGAATTCTGGGAGTGGAAGTCCAGCCCTGTTAAAGCATGCTGGCTGGGGAATTCTGGGAGTGGAAGTCCTCTCCTCTTAAAGCATACTGACTGGGGGATTCTGGGAGTGGAAGTCCATTCCTCTTAAAGCATGCTGGCTGGGGGATTCTGGGAGTGGAAGTCCTCTCCTCTTAAAGCATACTGACTGGGGGATTCTGGGAGTGGAAGTCCATCCCTCTTCAAGCATGCTGGCTGAGGGATTCTGGGAGTGGAAGTCCTCTCCTCTTGAAGCATACTGACTGGAGGATTCTGGGAATGGAAATCCTTTCCTCTTAAAGCATACTGACTGGGGGATTCTGGGAGTGGAAGTCCACCACTCTTAAAGCATGCTGGCTGGGGAATTCTGGGAGTGGAAGTCCTCTCCTTTTGAAGCATACTGACTGGTGGTTTCTGGGAATGAAAGTCCTTTCCTCTTAAAGCATGCTGGCTGGGGAATTCTGGGAATGGAAGTCCTTCCCTCTTAAAGCCTGCTGGCTGGGGAATTCTGGGAGTGGAAGTCCTCTCCTCTTAAAGCATACTGACTGGGGGATTCTGGGAGTGGAAGTCCTCTCCTCTTAAAGCATGCTGGCTGGGGAATTCTGGGAGTGGAAGTCCACCCCTCTTAAAGCATGCTGGCTTGGGGATTCTGGGGGTGGAAGTCCTCTCCTCTTAAAGCATGCTGACTGGGGGATTCTGGGAGTGGAAGTCCTCTCCTCTTAAAGCATACTGACTGGGGGATTCTAGGAGTGGAAATCCACTCCTCTTAAAGCATGCTGGCTGGTTGATTATGAGAGTGGAAGTCATCTCCTTTTAAATCATACTGACTGGGGGATTCTGGGAGTGGAAGTCCTCTCCTCTTCAAGCATACTTACTGGGGGATTCTGGGAGTGGAGGTCCACCCCTCTTAAAGCATGCTGGCTGGGGAATTGTGGGAGTGGAAGTCCACCCCTGTTAAAGCATGCTGGCTGGGGGATTCTGGGAGTGGAAGTCCTCTCCTCCTAAAGCATGCTGGCTGGGGAATTCTGGGATTTAAGTCCATCCCTCTTAAAGCCTGCTGGCTGGGGGATTCTGGGAGTGGAAGTCCACCCCTCTTAAAGCATGCTGGCTTGGGGATTCTGGGAGTGGAAGTCCTCTCCTATTAAAGCATGCTGACTGGGGGATTCTGGGAGTGGAAGTCCACACCTCTTAAAGCACGCTGGCTGGTTGATTCTGAGAGTGGAAGTCCTCTCCTCTTAAAGCATGCTGGCTGGGGAATTCTGGGAGTGGAAGTCCTCTCCTCTTAAAGCATACTGACTGGGGGATTCTGGGAGTGGAAGTCCTCTCCTCTTAAAGCATGCTGGCTGGGGAATTCTGGGAGTGGAAGTCCTCTCCTCTTGAAGCATACTGACTGGGGGATTCTGGGAATGGAAGTCCTTTCCTCTTAAAGCATGCTGGCTGGGGAATTCTGGGAGTGGAAGTCCTCTCCTCTTGAAGCATACTGACTGGGGGATTCTGGGAATGGAAGTCCTTCCCTCTTAAAGCCTGCTGGCTGGGGAATTCTGGGAGTGGAAGTCCTCTCCTCTTAAAGCATACTGACTGGGGGATTCTGGGAGTGGAAGTCCAACCCTCTTAAAGCATGCTGCCTTGGGGATTCTGGGGGTGGAAGTCCTCTCCTCTTAAAGCATGCTGACTGGGGAATTCTGGGAGTGGAAGTCCTCTCCTCTTAAAGCATACTGACTGGGGGATTCTGGGAGTGGAAGTCCTCTCCTCTTAAAGCATGCTGGCTTGGGGATTCTGGGGGTGGAAGTCCTCTCCTCTTAAAGCATACTGACTGGGGAATTCTGGGAGTGGAAGTCCTTCCCTCTTAAAGCATGCTGGCTGGGGAATTCTGGGAGTGGAAGTCCTCTCCTCTTAAAGCATACTGACTGGGGAATTCTGGGGGTGGAAGTCCTCTCCTCTTAAAGCATGCTGGCTGGGGAATTCTGGGAGTGGAAGTCCTTCCCTCTTAAAGCCTGCTGGCTGGGGAATTCTGGGAGTGGAAGTCCTCTCCTCTTAAAGCATACTGACTGGGGGATTCTGGGAGTGGAAGTCCACCCCTCTTAAAGCATGCTGGCTTGGGGATTCTGGGGGTGGAAGTCCTCTCCTCTTAAAGCATGCTGACTGGGGAATTCTGGGAGTGGAAGTCCTATCCTCTTAAAGCATGCTGGCTTGGGAATTGTGGGAGTGGAAGTCCACCCCTGTTAAAGCATGCTGGCTGGGGGATTCTGGGAGTGGAAGTCCTCTCCTCTTAAAGCATGCTGGCTTGGGGATTCTGGGGGTGGAAGTCCTCTCCTCTTAAAGCGTACTGACTGGGGAATTCTGGGAGTGGAAGCCCACCCCTCTTAAAGCATGCTGGCTTGGGGATTCTGGGGGTGGAAGTCCTCTCCTCTTAAAGCATGCTGACTGGGGGATTCTGGGAGTGGAAGTCCTCTCCTCTTAAAGCATACTGACTGGGGGATTCTAGGAGTGGAAGTCCTCTCCTCTTCAAGCATACTTACTGGGGGATTCTGGGAGTGGAGGTCCACCCCTCTTAAAGCATGCTGGCTGGGGAATTGTGGGAGTGGAAGTCCACCCCTGTTAAAGCATGCTGGCTGGGGGATTCTGGGAGTGGAAGTCCTCTCCTCCTAAAGCATGCTGGCTGGGGAATTCTGGGATTTAAGTCCATCCCTCTTAAAGCCTGCTGGCTGGGGGATTCTGGGAGTGGAAGTCCACCCCTCTTAAAGCATGCTGGCTTGGGGATTCTGGGAGTGGAAGTCCTCTCCTCTTAAAGCATGCTGACTGGGGGATTCTGGGAGTGGAAGTCCACCCCTCTTAAAGCATGCTGGCTGGGGGATTCTAGGAGTGGAAGTCCACCCCTCTTAAAGCATGCTGGCTGGGGGATTCTGGGAGTGGAAGTCCTCTCCTCCTAAAGCATGCTGGCTGGGGAATTCTGGGATTTAAGTCCATCCCTCTTAAAGCATGCTGGCTTGGGGATTCTGGGAATGGAAGTCCTCTCCTCTTAAAGCATGCTGGCTGGGGAATTCTGGGAGTGGAAGTCCTCTCCTCTTAAAGCATACTGACTGGGGGATTCTGGGAGTGGAAGTCCTCTCCTCTTAAAGCATGCTGGCTGGGGAATTCTGGGAGTGGAAGTCCTCTCCTCTTGAAGCATACTGAATGAGGGATTCTGGGAATGGAAGTCCTTTCCTCTTAAAGCATGCTGGCTGGGGAATTCTGGGAGTGGAAGTCCACCCCTCTTAAAGCATGCTGGCTTGGGTATTCTGGGGGTGGAAATCCTCTCCTCTTAAAGCATGCTGACTGGGGGATTCTGGGAGTGGAAGTCCTCTCCTCTTAAAGCATACTGACTGGGGGATTCTAGGAGTGGAAGTCCACTCCTCTTAAAGCATGCTGGCTGGGGAATTCTGGGAGTGGAAGTCCACCCCTCTTAAAGCATGCTGGCTTGGGGATTCTGGGGGTGGAAGTCCTCTCCTCTTAAAGCATACTGACTGGGGGATTCTGGGAGTAGAAGTCCTCTCCTCTTAAAGCATACTGACTGGGGGATTCTAGGAGTGGAAGTCCACCCCTCTTAAAGCATGCTGGCTGGGGGATTCTGGGAGTGGAAGTCCTCTCCTCCTAAAGCATGCTGGCTGGGGAATTCTGGGATTTAAGTCCATCCCTCTTAAAGCATGCTGGCTTGGGGATTCTGGGAATGGAAGTCCTCTCCTCTTAAAGCATGCTGGCTGTGGAATTCTGGGAGTGGAAGTCCTCTCCTCTTAAAGCATGCTGACTGGGGGATTCTGGGAGTGGAAGTCCTCTCCTCTTAAAGCATACTGAGTGGGGGATTCTGGGAGTGGAAGTCCTCTCCTCTTCAAGCATACTTACTGGGGGATTTAGTGAGTGGAAGTCCACCCCTCTTAAAGCATGCTGGCTGGGGAATTCTGGGAGTGGAAGTGCTCTCCTCTTGAAGCATACTGAGTGGGGGATTCTGGGAATGGAAGTCCTTTCCTCTTAAAGCATGCTGGCTGGGGAATTGTGGGAGTGGAAGTCCACCCCTGTTAAAGCATGCTGGCTGAGGGATTCTGGGAATGGAAGTCCTTTCCTCTTAAAGCATGCTGGCTGGGGAATTCTGGGAGTGGAAGTCCTCTCCTCTTAAAGCATGCTGACTGGGGGATTCTGGGAGTGGAAGTCCTCTCCTCTTAAAGCATACTGACTGGGGGATTCTAGGAGTGGAAGTCCACTCCTCTTAAAGCATGCCGGCTGGTTGATTATGAGAGTGGAAGTCATCTCCTTTTAAAGCATGCTGGCTGGGGAATTCTGGGATTGGAAGTCCTGTCCTCTTAAAGCATACTGAGTGGGGGATTCTGGGAGTGGAACTCCACCCCTCTTAAAGCATGCCGGCTGGAGAATTCTGGGAGTTGGAGTCCACCCCTCTTAAAGCATGCCGGCTGGTTGATTATGAGAGTGGAAGTCATCTCCTTTTAAAGCATGCTGGCTGGGGAATTCTGGGATTGGAAGTCCTGTCCTCTTAAAGCATACTGAGTGGGGGATTCTGGGAGTGGAACTCCACCCCTCTTAAAGCATGCCGGCTGGAGAATTCTGGGAGTTGGAGTCCACCCCTCTTAAAGCATGATGGCTGGGGGATTCTGGGAGTGGAAGTCCTCTCCTCTTAAAGCATACTGACTGGGGGATTATGGGAGTGGAATTCCTCTCCTCTTAAAGCATGCTGGCTGGGGAATTCTGGGAGTGGAAGTCCTCTCCTCTTGAAGCATACTGACTGGGGGATTCTGGGAATGGAAGTCCTTTCCTCTTAAAGCATGCTGGCTGGGGAATTGTGGGAGTGGAAGTCCACCCCTGTTAAAGCATGCTGGCTTGGGAATTCTGGGAGTGGAAGTCCACCTCTCTTAAAGCATGCTGGCTGGGGGATTCTGGGAGTGGAAGTCCTCTCCTCCTAAAGCATGCTGGCTGGGGAATTCTGGGATTTAAGTCCATCCCTCTTAAAGCCTGCTGGCTGGGGGATTCTGAGAGTGGAAGTCCACCCCTCTTAAAGCATGCTGGCTTGGGGATTCTGGGCGTGGAAGTCCTCTCCTCTTAAAGCATGCTGACTGGGGGATTCTGGGAGTGGAAGTCCTCTCCTCTTAAAGCATACTGACTGGGGGATTCTGGGAGTGGAAGTCCACCCCTCTTAAAGCACGCTGGCTGGTTGATTCTGAGAGTGGAAGTCCTCTCCTCTTAAAGCATACTGACTGGGGGTTTCTGGGAATGGAAGTCCATCCCTCTTAAAGCATGCTGGCTTGGGGATTCTGGGAGTGGAAGTCCTCTCCTCTTAAAGCATACTGACTGGGGGATTCTGGGAGTGGAAGTCCACCCCTCTTAAAGCATGCTGGCTTGGGGATTCTGGGCGTGGAAGTCCTCTCCTCTTAAAGCATACTGACTGGGGGATTCTGGGAGTGGAAGTCCTCTCCTCTTAAAGCATGCTGGCTGGGGAATTCTGGGAGTGGAAGTCCACCCCTCTTAAAGCATGCTGGCTTGGGGATTCTGGGGGTGGAAGTCATCTCCTCTTAAAGCATACTGACTGGGGGTTTCTGGGAATGGAAGTCCATCCCTCTTAAAGCATGCTGGCTTGGGGATTCTGGGAGTGGACGTCCTCTCCTCTTAAAGCATACTGACTGGGGGATTCTGGGAGTGGAACTCCACCCCTCTTAAAGCATGCCGGCTGGAGAATTCTGGGAGTTGGAGTCCACCCCTCTTAAAGCATGATGGCTGGGGGATTCTGGGAGTGGAAGTCCTCTCCTCTTAAAGCATACTGACTGGGGGATTATGGGAGTGGAATTCCTCTCCTCTTAAAGCATGCTGGCTGGGGAATTCTGGGAGTGGAAGTCCTCTCCTCTTGAAGCATACTGACTGGGGGATTCTGGGAATGGAAGTCCTTTCCTCTTAAAGCATGCTGGCTGGGGAATTGTGGGAGTGGAAGTCCACCCCTGTTAAAGCATGCTGGCTTGGGAATTCTGGGAGTGGAAGTCCACCTCTCTTAAAGCATGCTGGCTGGGGGATTCTGGGAGTGGAAGTCCTCTCCTCCTAAAGCATGCTGGCTGGGGAATTCTGGGATTTAAGTCCATCCCTCTTAAAGCCTGCTGGCTGGGGGATTCTGAGAGTGGAAGTCCACCCCTCTTAAAGCATGCTGGCTTGGGGATTCTGGGCGTGGAAGTCCTCTCCTCTTAAAGCATGCTGACTGGGGGATTCTGGGAGTGGAAGTCCTCTCCTCTTAAAGCATACTGACTGGGGGATTCTGGGAGTGGAAGTCCACCCCTCTTAAAGCACGCTGGCTGGTTGATTCTGAGAGTGGAAGTCCTCTCCTCTTAAAGCATACTGACTGGGGGTTTCTGGGAATGGAAGTCCATCCCTCTTAAAGCATGCTGGCTTGGGGATTCTGGGCGTGGAAGTCCTCTCCTCTTAAAGCATACTGACTGGGGGATTCTGGGAGTGGAAGTCCACCCCTCTTAAAGCATGCTGGCTTGGGGATTCTGGGCGTGGAAGTCCTCTCCTCTTAAAGCATACTGACTGGGGGATTCTGGGAGTGGAAGTCCTCTCCTCTTAAAGCATGCTGGCTGGGGAATTCTGGGAGTGGAAGTCCACCCCTCTTAAAGCATGCTGGCTTGGGGATTCTGGGGGTGGAAGTCATCTCCTCTTAAAGCATACTGACTGGGGGTTTCTGGGAATGGAAGTCCATCCCTCTTAAAGCATGCTGGCTTGGGGATTCTGGGAGTGGACGTCCTCTCCTCTTAAAGCATGCTGACTGGGGGATTCTGGGAGTGGAAGTCCTCTCCTCTTAAAGCATACTGACTGGGGGATTCTGGGAGTGGAAGTCCATCCCTCTTAAAGCATGCTGGCTGGTTGGTTCTGAGAGTGGAAGTCCACCCCTGTTAAAACATGCTGGCTGGGGAATTCTGGGAGTGGAAGTCCACCTCTCTTAAAGCATGCTGGCTGGGGGATTCTGGGAGTGGAAGTCCCGTCCTCTTAAAGCATACTGACTGGGGGATTCTGGGAGTGGAAGTCCTCTTCTCTTAAAGCATACTGACTGGGGGATTCTGGGAGTGGAAGTCATCTCCTCTTAAAGCATGCCGGCTGGTTGATTATGAGAGTGGAAGTCATCTCCTTTTAAAGCATGCTGGCTGGGGAATTCTGGGATTGGAAGTCCTGTCCTCTTAAAGCATACTGAGTGGGGGATTCTGGGAGTGGAACTCCACCCCTCTTAAAGCATGCCGGCTGGAGAATTCTGGGAGTTGGAGTCCACCCCTCTTAAAGCATGATGGCTGGGGGATTCTGGGAGTGGAAGTCCTCTCCTCTTAAAGCATACTGACTGGGGGATTATGGGAGTGGAATTCCTCTCCTCTTAAAGCATGCTGGCTGGGGAATTCTGGGAGTGGAAGTCCTCTCCTCTTGAAGCATACTGACTGGGGGATTCTGGGAATGGAAGTCCTTTCCTCTTAAAGCATGCTGGCTGGGGAATTGTGGGAGTGGAAGTCCACCCCTGTTAAAGCATGCTGGCTTGGGAATTCTGGGAGTGGAAGTCCACCTCTCTTAAAGCATGCTGGCTGGGGGATTCTGGGAGTGGAAGTCCTCTCCTCCTAAAGCATGCTGGCTGGGGAATTCTGGGATTTAAGTCCATCCCTCTTAAAGCCTGCTGGCTGGGGGATTCTGAGAGTGGAAGTCCACCCCTCTTAAAGCATGCTGGCTTGGGGATTCTGGGCGTGGAAGTCCTCTCCTCTTAAAGCATGCTGACTGGGGGATTCTGGGAGTGGAAGTCCTCTCCTCTTAAAGCATACTGACTGGGGGATTCTGGGAGTGGAAGTCCACCCCTCTTAAAGCACGCTGGCTGGTTGATTCTGAGAGTGGAAGTCCTCTCCTCTTAAAGCATACTGACTGGGGGTTTCTGGGAATGGAAGTCCATCCCTCTTAAAGCATGCTGGCTTGGGGATTCTGGGAGTGGAAGTCCTCTCCTCTTAAAGCATACTGACTGGGGGATTCTGGGAGTGGAAGTCCACCCCTCTTAAAGCATGCTGGCTTGGGGATTCTGGGCGTGGAAGTCCTCTCCTCTTAAAGCATACTGACTGGGGGATTCTGGGAGTGGAAGTCCTCTCCTCTTAAAGCATGCTGGCTGGGGAATTCTGGGAGTGGAAGTCCACCCCTTTTAAAGCATGCTGGCTTGGGGATTCTGGGGGTGGAAGTCATCTCCTCTTAAAGCATACTGACTGGGGGTTTCTGGGAATGGAAGTCCATCCCTCTTAAAGCATGCTGGCTTGGGGATTCTGGGAGTGGACGTCCTCTCCTCTTAAAGCATACTGACTGGGGGATTCTGGGAGTGGAACTCCACCCCTCTTAAAGCATGCCGGCTGGAGAATTCTGGGAGTTGGAGTCCACCCCTCTTAAAGCATGATGGCTGGAGGATTCTGGGAGTGGAAGTCCTCTCCTCTTAAAGCATACTGACTGGGGGATTATGGGAGTGGAATTCCTCTCCTCTTAAAGCATGCTGGCTGGGGAATTCTGGGAGTGGAAGTCCTCTCCTCTTGAAGCATACTGACTGGAGGATTCTGGGAATGGAAGTCCTTTCCTCTTAAAGCATGCTGGCTGGGGAATTGTGGGAGTGGAAGTCCACCCCTGTTAAAGCATGCTGGCTTGGGAATTCTGGGAGTGGAAGTCCACCTCTCTTAAAGCATGCTGGCTGGGGGATTCTGGGAGTGGAAGTCCTCTCCTCCTAAAGCATGCTGGCTGGGGAATTCTGGGATTTAAGTCCATCCCTCTTAAAGCCTGCTGGCTGGGGGATTCTGAGAGTGGAAGTCCACCCCTCTTAAAGCATGCTGGCTTGGGGATTCTGGGCGTGGAAGTCCTCTCCTCTTAAAGCATGCTGACTGGGGGATTCTGGGAGTGGAAGTCCTCTCCTCTTAAAGCATACTGACTGGGGGATTCTGGGAGTGGAAGTCCACCCCTCTTAAAGCACGCTGGCTGGTTGATTCTGAGAGTGGAAGTCCTCTCCTCTTAAAGCATACTGACTGGGGGTTTCTGGGAATGGAAGTCCATCCCTCTTAAAGCATGCTGGCTTGGGGATTCTGGGCGTGGAAGTCCTCTCCTCTTAAAGCATACTGACTGGGGGATTCTGGGAGTGGAAGTCCACCCCTCTTAAAGCATGCTGGCTTGGGGATTCTGGGCGTGGAAGTCCTCTCCTCTTAAAGCATACTGACTGGGGGTTTCTGGGAATGGAAGTCCATCCCTCTTAAAGCATGCTGGCTTGGGGATTCTGGGAGTGGACGTCCTCTCCTCTTAAAGCATGCTGACTGGGGGATTCTGGGAGTGGAAGTCCTCTCCTCTTAAAGCATACTGACTGGGGGATTCTGGGAGTGGAAGTCCATCCCTCTTAAAGCATGCTGGCTGGTTGGTTCTGAGAGTGGAAGTCCACCCCTGTTAAAACATGCTGGCTGGGGAATTCTGGGAGTGGAAGTCCACCTCTCTTAAAGCATGCTGGCTGGGGGATTCTGGGAGTGGAAGTCCCGTCCTCTTAAAGCATACTGACTGGGGGATTCTGGGAGTGGAAGTCCTCTTCTCTTAAAGCATACTGACTGGGGGATTCTGGGAGTGGAAGTCCTCTCCTCTTAAAGCATACTGACTGGGGGATTCTGGGAGTGGAAGTCCTCTCCTCTTAAAGCATGCTGGCTGGGGAGTTCTGGGAGTGGATGTCCTCTCCTCTTAAAGCATACTGACTGGGGGATTCTGGAAGTGGAAGTCCTCTCCTCTTAAAGCATGCTGGCTGGGGAATTCTGGGAGTGGAAGTCCACCCCTGTTAAAACATGGTGGCTGGGGAATTCTGGGAGTGGAAGTCCACCTCTCTTAAAGAATGCCGGCTGGGGGATTCTAGGAGTGGAAGTTCACCCCTCTTAAAGCATGCTGGTTGGGGAATTCTGGGAGTGGAAGTCCACCCCTCTTAAAGCATACTGACTGAGGGATTCTGGGAGTGGAAGTCCTCTCCTCTTAAAGCATACTGACTGGGGGATTCTGGGAGTGGAAGTCCACCTCTCTTAAAGCATGCTGGCTGGGCGATTCTGGGAGTGGAAGTCCACCCCTCTTAAAGCATGCTGGCTTGGGGATTCTGGGAGTGGAAGTCCTCTCCTCTTAAAGCATGCTGACTGGAGGATTCTGGGAGTGGAAGTCCTCTCCTCTTAAAGCATACTGACTGGGGAATTCTGGAAGTCCATCCCTGTTAAAGCATGCTGGCTGGTTGATTCTGAGAGTGGAAGTCCACCCCTGTTAAAACATGCTGGCTGGGGAATTCTGGGAGTGGAAGTCCACCTCTCTTAAAGCATGCTGGCTGGGGGATTCTGGGAGTGGAAGTCCTCTCCTCTTAAAGCATACTGACTGGGGGATTCTGGGAGTGGAAGTCCTCTCCTCTTAAAGCATACTGACTGGGGGATTCAGGGAGTGGAAGTCCACCCCTCTTAAAGCATGCTGGCTGGGGAATTCTGGGAGTGGAAGTCCTCTCCTCTTAAAGCATGCTGACTGGGGGATTCTGGGAGTGGAAGTCCTCTCCTCTTAAAGCATACTGGGGGATTCTGGGAGTGGAAGTCCTCTCCTCTTAAAGCATGCTGGCTGGGGAATTCTAGGAGTGGAAGTCCTCTCCTCTTAAAGCATACTGACTGGGGGATTCTGGGAGTGGAAGTCCTCTCTTCTTAAAGCATGCTGGTTGGTGGATTCTGGGAGTCCTCTCATCTTAAAGTCCTCTCCTCTTAAAGCATACTGACTGGGGGATTCTGGATGTTGAAGTCCTCTCCTCTTAAAGCATGCTGGCTGGGGGATTCTGGGTGTGGAAGTCCATCTTTCTTAAAGCATGCTGGTGGGGGATTCCAAGAGTGGAAGTCCACCCCTCTTAAAGCATGCTGGCTGGGGGATTCTGGGAGTGGAAGTCCTCCCCTCTTAAAGCATACTGACTGGGGGATTCTGGGAGTGGAAGTCCACCCTTCTTAAAGCGTACTGACTGGGGGATTCTTGGAGTGGAAGTCCTCTCCTCTTAAAGCATGCTGGCTGGGGAATTTTGGGAGTGGAAGTCCTCTCCTCTTGAAGCATACTGACTGGGGGATTCTGGGAGTCCTCTCCTCTTAAAGTCCTCTCCTCTTAAAGCATACTGACTGGGGGATTCTGGGAGTGAAAGTCCTCTCGTCTTAAAGCATGCTGGCTGGGGAATTCTGGGTGTGGAAGTCCTCTCCTCTTAAAGCATACTGACTGGGGGATTCTGGGAGTGGAAGTCCATCCCTCTTAAAGCATGCTGGTGGGGGATTCTGGGAGTGGAAGTCCTCCCCTCTTTAAGCATACTGACTGGGGGATTCTGGGAGTGGAAGTCCATCCTTCTTAAAGCATACTGACTGGGGGATTCTGGGAGTGGAAATCCTCTCCTCTCAAAGCATCCTGGCTGGGGAATTTTGGGAGTGGAAGTCCTCTCCTCTTAAAGCATACTGACTGGGGGATTCTGGGAGTCCTCTCCTCTTAAAGTCCTCTCCTCTTAAAACATACTGACTGGGGGATTCTGGGAGTGGAAGTCCATCCCTCTTAAAGCATGCTGCCTGTGGAATTCTGGGAGTGGAAGTCCTCTCCTCTTAAAGCATACTGACAGGGGGATTCTGGGAGTGGAAGTCCTCTCCTCTTAAAGCATACTGACTGGGGGATTCTGGGAGTGGAAGTCCTCTCCTCTTAAAGCATGCTGGCTGGGGAATTCTGGGAGTGGAAGTCCATCCTTCTTAAAGCATACTGACTGGGGGATTCTTGGAGTGGAAGTCCTCTCCTCTTAAAGCATGCTGGCTGGGGGATTCTGGGAGTGGAAGTCCTCTCCTCTTAAAGCATGCTGGCTGGGGAATTCTGGGAGTGGAAGTCCTCTCCTCTTGAAGCATACTGACTGGGGGATTCGGGGAGTGGAAGTCCTCTCTTCTTAAAGCATGCTGGCTGGTGGATTCTGGGAGTCCTCTCCTCTTAAAGTCCACTCCTCTTAAAGCATAATGACTGGGGATTTCTGGGTGTGGAAGTTCTATCCTCTTAAAGCATGCTGGCTGGGGGATTCTGGCAGTGGAAGTCCATCTTTCTTAAAGCATGCTGGTGGGGGATTCCAAGAGTGGAAGTCCACCCCACTTAAAGCATTCTGGCTGGGGAATTCTGGGAGTGGAAATCCTCTCCTCTTAAAGCATACTGACTGGGGGATTCTGGGAGTGGAAGTCCACCCCTCTTAAAGCACACTGGCTGGGGGATTCTGGGAGTGGAAGTCCACCGCTTTTAAAGCATACTGACTGGGGGATTCTGGGAGTGGAAGTCCTCTCCTCTTAAAGCATGCTGGCTGGGGAATATTGGGAGAGGAAGTCCTCTCCTCTTAAAGCATACTGACCTGGGGATTCTGGGAGTGGAAGTCCACCCCTCTTAAAGCATGCTGGCTGGGGGATTCTGGGAGTGGAAGTCCTCCCCTCTTAAAGCATACTGGCTGGGGGATTCTGGGAGTGGAAGTCCACCACTCTTAAAGCATACTGACTGGGGGATTCTGGGAGTGGAAGTCCTCTCCTCTTAAAGCATGCTGGCTGGGGAATTCTGGGAGTGGAAGTCCTCTCCTCTTAAAGCATACTGACTGGGGGATTCTGGGAGTGGAAATCCACCCCTCTTAAAGCATGCTGGCTGGGGGATTCTGGGAGTGGAAGTCCTCCCCTCTTAAAGCATACTGGCTGGGGGATTCTGGGAGTGGAAGTCCACCGCTCTTAAAGCATACTGACTGGGGGATTCTGGGAGTGGAAGTCCTCTCCTCTTAAAGCATGCTGGCTGGGGAATTCTGGGAGTGGAAGTCCTCTCCTCTTAAAGCATACTGACTGGGGGATTCTGGGAGTGGAAATCCATCCCTCTTAAAGCATGCTGGCTGGGGAATTCTGGGAGTGGAAGTCCTCTCCTCTTAAAGCATACTGACTGGTGGATTCTGGGAGTGGAAGTCCTCTCCTCTTAAAGCATGCTGGCTGGGGAATTCTGGGAGTGGAAGTCCATCCTTCTTAAAGCATACTGACTGGGGGATTCTTGGAGTGGAAGTCCTCTCCTCTTAAAGCATGCTGGCTGGGGGATTCTGGGAGTGGAAGTCCTCTCCTCTTAAAGCATGCTGGCTGGGGAATTCTGGGAGTGGAAGTCCTCTCCTCTTGAAGCATACTGACTGGGGGATTCGGGGAGTGGAAGTCCTCTCTTCTTAAAGCATGCTGGCTGGTGGATTCTGGGAGTCCTCTCCTCTTAAAGTCCACTCCTCTTAAAGCATACTGACTGGGGATTTCTGGGTGTGGAAGTCCTATCCTCTTAAAGCATGCTGGCTGGGGGATTCTGGGAGTGGAAGTCCATCTTTATTAAAGCATGCTGGTGGGGGATTCCAAGAGTGGAAGTCCACCCCACTTAAAGCATTCTGGCTGGGGAATTCTGGGAGTGGAAGTCCTCTCCTCTTAAAGCATACTGACTGGGGGATTCTGGGAGTGGAAGTCCACCCCTCTTAAAGCATACTGGCTGGGGGATTCTGGGAGTGGAAGTCCACCGCTCTTAAAGCATACTGACTGGGGGATTCTGGGAGTGGAAGTCCTCTCCTCTTAAAGCATGCTGGCTGGGGAATATTGGGAGAGGAAGTCCTCTCCTCTTAAAGCATACTGACCTGGGGATTCTGGGAGTGGAAGTCCACCCCTCTTAAAGCATGCTGGCTGGGGGATTCTGGGAGTGGAAGTCCTCCCCTCTTAAAGCATACTGGCTGGGGGATTCTGGGAGTGGAAGTCCACCGCTCTTAAAGCATACTGACTGGGGGATTCTGGGAGTGGAAGTCCTCTCCTCTTAAAGCATGCTGGCTGGGGAATTCTGGGAGTGAAAGTCCTCTCCACTTAAAGCATACTGACTGGGGGATTCTGGGAGAGGAAATCCATCCCTCTTAAAGCATGCTGGCTGGGGAATTCTGGGAGTGGAAGTCCTCTCCTCTTAAAGCATACTGACTGGGGGATTCTGGGAGTGGAAGTCCTCTCCTCTGAAAGCATAATGACAGGGCGATTCTGGGAGTGGAAGTCCTCTCCTCTTAAAGCATACTGACTGGGGGATTCTGGGAGTGGAAGTCCATCCTTCTTAAAGCATACTGACTGGGGGATTCTGGGAGTCGAAGTCCTCTCCTCTTAAAGCATGCTGGCTGGGGAATTTTGGGAGTGGTAGTCCTCTCCTCTTGAAGCATACTGACTGGGGGATTATGGGAGTCCTCTCCTCTTAAAGTCCTCTCCGATTAAAGCATGCTGGCTGGGGAATTCTGGGAGTGGAAGTCCTCTCCTCTTAAAGCATTCTGACTGGGGGATTCTGTGAGTGGAAGTCCTCTCCTCTTAAAGCATACTGACTGGGGGATTCTGGGAGTGGAAGTCCTCTCCTCTTAAAGCATGCTGGCTGGGGAATTCTGGGAGTGGAAGTCCTCTCCTCTTAAACCATACTGACTGGGGGATTCTGTGAGTGGAAGTCCTCTCTTCTTAAAGCATGCTGGCTGGTGGATTCTGGGAGTCCTCTCCTCTTAAAGTCCTCTCCTCTTAAAGCATGCTGGCTGGGGAATTCTGGGAGGTGGAAGTCCTCCCCTCTTAAAGCATACTGACTGGGGGATTATGGGAGTGGAAGTCCTCTCCTCTTAAAGCATGCTGGCTGGGGAATTCTGGGAGTGGAAGTCCTCTCCTCTTAAAGCATACTGACTGGGGGTTTCTGGAAGTGGAAGTAAACCCCACTTAAAGCATACTGACTGGGGGATTCTGGGAGTGGAAGTCCATCCCTCTTAAAGCATGCTGGCTGGGGAATTCTGGGAGTGGAAGTCCTCTCCTCTTAAAGCATACTGACTGGGGGATTATGGGAGTGGAAGTCCTCCCCTCTTAAAGCATGCTGGCTGGGGAATTCTGGGAGTTGGAGTCCATCCCTCTTAAAGTATGCTGACTGGGGGATTCTGGGAGTGGAAGTCCTCCCCTCTTAAAGCATGCTGGCTGGGGGATTATGGGAGTGGAAGTCCTCTCCTCTTAAAGCATACTGACTGGGGGATTCTGGGAGTGGAAGTCCACCCTACTTAAAGCATGCTGGCTGGGGAATTCTGGGAGTGGAAGTCCTCTCCTCTTAAAGCATACTGACTGGGGGATTTTGGGAGTGGAAGTCCTCTCCTCTTAAAGCATACTGACTGGGGGATTCTGGGAGTGGAAGTCCTCTCCTCTTAAAGCATACTGACTGGGGGATTATGGGAGGTGGATTCTGGGTGTGGAAGTCCATCCCTCTTAAAGCATGCTGGCTGGGGAATTCTGGGAGGTGGAAGTCCTCCCCTCTTAAAGCATACTGACTGGGGGATTCTGGAAGTGGAAGTCCACCCCACTTAAAGCATACTGACTGGGGGATTCTGAGAGTGGAAGTCCTCTCCTCTTAAAGCATACTAACTGGGGGATTCTGGGATTGGAAGTCCTCTCCTCTTAAAGCATACTGACTGGGGGATTCTGGACGTGGAAGTCCACCCCACTTAAAGCATACTGACTGGGGGATTCTGGATGTGGAAGTCAATCCCTCTTAAAGCATGCTGGCTGGGGAATTGTGGGAGTGGAAGTCCTCCCCTCTTAAAGCATGCTGACTGGGGGATTCTGGGAGTGGAAGTCCATCCCTCTTAAAGCATACTGACTGCGGGATTCTGGGAGTGGAAGTCCTCTCCTCTTAAAGCATACTGACTGGGGGATTCTGGGAGTGGAAGTCCTCTCCTCTTAAAGCATACTGACTGGGGGATTCTGGACGTGGAAGTCCACCCCACTTAAAGCATACTGACTGGGGGATTCTGGATGTGGAAGTCAATCCCTCTTAAAGCATGCTGGCTGGGGAATTCTGGGAGTGGAAGTCCTCTCCTCTTAAAGCATACTGACTGGGGGATTCTGGATGTGGAAGTCAATCCCTCTTAAAGCATGCTGGCTGGGGAATTCTGGGAGTGGAAGTCCTCTCCTCTTAAAGCATACTGACTGGGGGATTATGGGAGTGGAAGTCCTCCCCTCTTAAAGCATGCTGGCTGGGGAATTCTGGGAGTTGGAGTCCATCCCTCTTAAAGTATGCTGACTGGGGGATTCTTGGAGTGGAAGTCATCCCCTCTTAAAGCATGCTGGCTGGGGGAATTCTGGGAGTTGGAGTCCACCTCTCTTAAAGCATGCTGGCTGGTGGATTCTGGGAGTCCATCCCTCTTAAAGCATGCTGGCTGGGGGATTCTGAGAGTTGGAGTCCACCTCTCTTAAAGCATGCTGGCTGGGGGATTCTGGGAGTCCATCCCTCTTAAAGCATGCTGGCTGGGGGATTCTGGGAGTTGGAGTCCACCTCTCTTAAAGCATGCTGACTGGGGGATTCTGAGAGTGGAAGTCCTCTCCTCTTAAAGCATACTAACTGGGGGATTCTGGGAGTGGAAGTCCACCCCTCTTAAAGCATGCTGGCTGGGGGATTCTGGGAGTGGACTTTAAAAAATCCTGATTGATTACTTTTATAAGTAATTTAAGAAAGCGAACATACATACAATATTCCTTTATTTTTCCTCCACAACAACACAACCAGTAGAAAAAGAGAAAAGAGAGAAAGAGAACGACAAAGAGAAAGAGAAAGAGACAGACATAATCAGACAGCAAGAGAGATAGAAAGAGAGAGAGACAGAAAGAGAGAAAGAGAGAAAGGGAATGACAAAGAGAGACAGAACAGGGAGACAGAGAGATAGAGGGAAAGAAAGAAAGAAAAAAAGGAAGGAAAGGAAGGAAGGAAGGAAAGAAAGAAAGAAAGAGAGATAGAGAGAGACAGAGAGAAAGAAGGAAGGAAGGAAGGAAGGAAGGAAGGAAGGAAGGAAAGAAAGAAAGAAAGAAAGAAAGAGAGAAAGAAAATAGAAGGAGTGGGAGGGAGGAAAATAGAGGGAGAAAGAAAAGATCTGAGCCAAAAGACGCAAAGAGAAAGAGACAGAGAGAGAGAAAGAGAGAGAGAGAGAAAGGAAAGAAAGAGAAAGAAAAGAGACAGCAAGAAAGAGTGAGAAAGAGAAAGAGACAGAAAAAGAGAGAGTGAGAGAGAAAGAGAAAGAGACAGAGAAAGAGACAGAAAGAAAGAGAAAGAAGAGACAGCCAGAGAGAGAGAGAGAGAGGAAGAGAGAGAGAGAAAGGAGAGACAGAAAGAAAGAGAAAGAAAAGAGACAGCGAGAAAGAGAGAGTGAGAGAGAAAGAGACAGAGAAAGAGAGAGTGAGAGAGAAAGAGAAAGAGAAAGACAGAGAGAGAGAGAGAAAGAGACAGAGAGAGAAAGAGAGAGAGAAAGGAAAGAGAGACAGAAATAGAAAGAAAAGAGACGGCGAGAAAGTGAGCGAGAGAGAAAGAGACAGAGAAAGAGAGTGAGAGAGAAAGAGAAAGAGAAAGAGAGAGCGAAAGAAAAAGAGAAAGAAAGAAAAGAGCGAGAAAGAGAGAGAGAGAAAGAGAGAGAGAAAGAGATAGAAAGAAAAGAGAGAGACACAAAGATGGAGGCTGTTCTTCTGATGCTCCGACCCTCCCTTATTTAGGGAGGATCAGCTTTGGAATTAGAGCTGCCCCCCCACTTGGGACCCCCTAGTAAGGAAGGCCCCCTCCCCATCTGTCTTGTGAATGTCCAAAACCAGAGAAATGGGTTTTGTTCACACTTGTGTGAACCAATCTGCGTGATTTTCCCCATGACTCTTGGAAAAGGTGATACAAGCCCCCGACTTACGACTGTTCCTTTAGTGACCGAGGTTGTGATGGGCCTCACAAAAAGGAACCGTTTTTCACCCTTACTCACACGTTGTGGCATCCCCATGTCCAAAACCTCCCCTTGCAATTAAACTTTCTTTAATGTTGCCATATTTGTGTGATATGGACTTAAAGTATGCTGGCTGGGGGATTCTGGGAGTGGAAGTCCTATCCTCTTAAAGCATGCTGGCTGGGGGATTCTGGGAGTCCACCACTCTTAAAGCATGCTGGCTGGGGGATTCTGGGAGTGGAAGTCCACCCCTCTTAAAGCATGCTGGCTGGGGGATTCTGGGAGTGGACTTTAAAAAATCCTGATTGATTACTTTTATAAGTAATTTAAGAAAGCGAACATACATACAATATTCCTTTATTTTTCCTCCACAACAACACAACCAGTAGAAAAAGAGAAAAGAGAGAAAGAGAACGACAAAGAGAAAGAGACATAATCAGACAGCAAGAGAGATAGAAAGAGAGAGACAGAAAGAGAGAAAGAGAGAAAGGGAATGACAAAGAGAGACAGAACAGGGAGACAGAGAGATAGAGAGAAAGAAAGAAAGAAAAATGGAAGGAAGGAAGGAAGAAAAAAGAAAGATAGAAAGAAAGGAAGAGAAAGGAGGGAGGGAGAGAACGACAAAGAAATAGACAGAAAGAGAAAGAGAGAGAGAACAAAGAGAGAAAGAAGGAAGGAAGGGAGGGAGGGAGGGAGGAAGGAAAGAAAGAAGAAAGAAAGAAAGAAAGAAAGAAAGAAAGAAAGAAAGAAAGAAAGAAAGAAAGAAAGAAAGAAAGAAAGAAAGAAAGAAAATGGAAGGAGTAGGAGGGAGGAAAATAGAGGGAGAAAGAAAAGCAAGATCTCAGCCAAAAGACGCGAAAGTTGCATACTGTATAGACCGCTTCCCCAAAACCCTCCCCCCAGGGACCCAGGCTGACTGTCCAAACCCCAACCCATATGGTATCATGTGGGGTGCATCTTCAGGTGTTTTCGCCCGTCTGATATTCCGGGATGGTTGACCTTGACTGGCTATAAACAAGTCCTTTCAGCTGCGCAGTAAATCATGAGAACATCCCTCCCTTTTGGTTCACACCCAGGCCGTCTTCACTCCAGCTCATTTCCCCACCCAAATGCCAATCTTCCAATAGCAAGCAAGCATCAAAGTGGCTGACAGTGACATTTGTCAAACTACGGTTTATTGTTATTAAAGTGATTAGACTTTTTAAAATCCTGATTTATTACTTTTATAAGTAATTCAAAGAAGCACATACATATAATATTCCTTTATTCTATTTTCCTCCACAACAACACAACCACTCAATTTTTCACACAACAAAGTTAACAAACCCTATTTACTAACTAAGCCACCATCAGCCAGGTTTGGCCACACATTAAGGCAGCCTTCCCCAGCTCAGACACCCTCCAGATGTTCAGCTTGCTAGTGCAAAGAATTCTGGGAATTGAGTTCCACCCCCCTCTATACACACACACAGAGGTGTGGGTTATTGTGGGTGTCTTTGCAACAAACCATCATTTACACTCCAAGAATTAAATCTGTGCAACAAGCTACAACTTGACAATAAACCAGCTTTGTCCCTGATTATTAACTTGGTTTCCGCTCCATTCCCGTTTTGGTTTCCCCGATAAGAAAGGAGAAGACGGCTAGTGTTTCTCACATCCATTGTGCAGTTACACAAACACAGTCAGGATTTTTACTTGCGCTTCCAACTCAGCCCAACCCAACCCCACTCAATGCTACTAATTTCTACTCTACTCTACCCAACCCGACTCTACTCACTCCTCTATCCAACTGAACCCTACTCAACCCTACTCTACTCAACCCTACTCAACCCAATTCAACTGTACTCTACCCATTCCCAATCTACCCAACTTAATCCTACTGAACTTCTACTCAATCCAACATAACTCAACTCAATTCTATTCCACTCAATTCCGCTCAACCCAACTCAACCCTACTCAACTCTATTCTATCCAACCCAGACCTTCTCAACAAACGCCATCCTTCTTTAATCTAGCAAACCCTCTTTCCCCAGATTCCACCACCTATCATCCTCAGCTTGGAGAAAGCCAGCTTAAAAGGAAGGCACACCACAGATCCCACCTTGTTCGAACACCCTCTACAAACCCCACTTGCACCCCTCACACCCAAAATACTCCCCCCCCAGTGGGTTTAGTTACCTTCTTTCGCATTCTTAAAGAAGCTGAGGATAGACCCCATTGTAACCACGATTCTCAGGCAGTTCAGACCAGAAAGTTCTTCAGAAACTTTCAGGCTGACGCTTCCAACTCCCTCCCCTGGTTTTTAATGAGGTTGGGGGAAAGGGTTGAGGGGAAAGAGGGAGGGGTCTAAAGCTCTCTGTCTCAAGTTCTTAAAAAGTCAGTGTCCCTTTTGAAAATTAAGCCTGTCTCCAAGATCACCAATGGGGTGGGGTCCTACTAACTAGGAGTAGCCCTGCTCACGCCAAAGTCTTTGGAGAGCGGAAGGGGGTTGGAGAGATAAGGGGGGTAGACTACCCCCCCCATTGGCTAGCTTCCTCGAAGGAGAGCCACAAACCATGATTATAAGCCACGATAGATGTGCTTAGGCCCCAACCACACAAGCCAGCTAGAAGAAGCCACTACTACATTTCCAGACATCAATCTCAATATTTTTTTAATGTTAAGGATGATGGGACTCGAAGTAGGTTTGACAAACCACGACCTTTCCATCAGAGTTAAGATGGAACAAACCAGGATAAAGGGCAAGAAATGGATTTCAGAGGGGGAGGGGGTGAGAAAACCTCCCCTTGCAATTAAACTTTCATTAATGTTGCCATCCTCCTGTAATATGGACTTAAAGCAGTGGTTCCCAACCTTCCTAATGCCGTGACCCATGCCCCGCCCCAGCGCCCCCACCGTGACCCCCCATACCGCCGCAATTTGGGTTCTTTTACCCTCTGCGCATGCGCAAAGCATTCTGCGCATGCGCAGAGGGTAAAAGAAGCCAAATGGTGGCATCCGGGCCAAGTCTCGAGATCCGGGCGAGGTGTCCGCTCGCTTCGCGTGTTGCCTCTGGGAGCTTTTCGAGCCCCATCGCGAAAGGCGTGCGCGACTTTGGCAGGGCCGGAACAGGCGGTTGCCCAGAGACACCCACCCCCTTCGCAGAGTCTCTCCTGTCTACCTGTAGTGTTCGGGGCAAAGGGTATGGCTCTCTCCGGGCAGCCGCCTGTCCCGGCCCCGCCAAAGTCGTGCACGCCTTTCGCAGGGGTGAAATGCTCCCAGTTCATTTTTGCCTGTCGGTTGTCGCAGAGCCGATGGAGCCGGTGGCGGACGTGGCGCGGGGTTTCCCTCGCCCGCTTCCCCCGCCCACCTGGATGCCGCTATTTGAGTTCTTTTGCCCTCTGTGCATGCAGAACGCTTTGCGCATGCGCAAAGGGTAAAAGAACCCAAATTGCGGCGACGGTGTGGGGGCGTAGGTTCTGGGGCGCGATATGGCCAGGCTTGTGGCAGTGGGGGGGAGCTGAGGATGCTGGGGCGACCCCTGTGAAATGGTCGTTCGACCCCCAAAGGGGTCCCGACCCCCAGGTTGGGAACCGCTGACTTAAAGTGTGCAGGCTGGGGAATTCTGAGAGCTGAAGTACTCCCGCCTTAGTAGAGCATGGCGACTGGGGAATTCTGGGAGTTGGAGTCCACCCCTCTTAAAGCATGCTGGCTGGGGGATTCTGGGAGTGGAAGTCCACCCCTCTTAAAGCATGCTGGCTTGGGGAATATGGGGCTTGGGGATTCCTCTTGTAGCGTACTGACTGGGGGATTATGGGAATGGAAGTCCTTTCCTCTTAAAGCATGCTGGCTGTGGAATTCTGGGAGTGGAAGTCCACCCCTGTTAAAGCATGCTGGCTGTGGAATTCTGGGAGTGGAAGTCCTCTCCTCTTAACGCATACTGACTGGGGGATTCTGGGAGTGGAAGTCCACCCCTCTTAAAGCATGCTGGCTGGGGGATTCTGGGAGTGGACTTTAAAAAATCCTGATTTATTACTTTTATAAGTAATTTAAGAAAGCGAATATACATACAATATTCCTTTATTTTTCCTCCACAACAACACAACCAGTAGAAAAAGAGAAAAGAGAGAAAGAGAACGACAAAGAGAAAGAGAAAGAGACAGACATAATCAGACAGCAAGAGAGATAGAAAGAGAGAGAGACAGAAAGAGAGAAAGAGAGAAAGGGAATGACAAAGAGAGACAGAACAGGGAGACAGAGAGATAGAGGGAAAGAAAGAAAGAAAAAAAGGAAGGAAAGGAAGGAAGGAAGGAAAGAAAGAAAGAGAGAGAGAGAGAAAGAATGAAAGAAGGAAGGAAAGAAGGAAGGAAGGAAAAAGAAAGAAAGAGAGAAAGAAAATAGAAGGAGTGGGAGGGAGGAAAATAGAGGGAGGAAGAAAAGATCTGAGCCAAAAGACGCAAAGAGAAAGAGACAGAGAGAGAGAAAGAGAGAGAGAGAGAAAGGAAAGAAAGAGAAAGAAAAGAGACAGCGAGAAAGAGTGAGAAAGAGAAAGAGAAAGAGACAGAGAAAGAGAGAGTGAGAGAGAAAGAGAAAGAGACAGAGAAAGAGACAGAAAGAAAGAAAAAGAAGAGACAGCCAGAGAGAGAGAGGAAGAGAGAGAGAGAAAGGAGAGACAGAAAGAAAGAGAAAGAAAAGAGACAGCGAGAAAGAGAGAGTGAGAGAGAAAGAGACAGAGAAAGAGAGAGTGAGAGAGAAAGAGAAAGACAGAGAGAGAGAGAGAAAGAGAGAGAGAAAGAAAGAGTGAGAGAGAAAGAGAAAGAGACAGAGAGAGAAAGAGAGAGAGAAAGGAAAGAGAGACAGAAATAGAAAGAAAAGAGACAGCGAGAAAGAGAGCGAGAGAGAAAGAGAGAGAGAAAGAGATAGAAAGAAAAGAGAGAGACACAAAGATGGAGGGTGTTCTTCTGATGCTCCGACCCTCCCTTATTTAGGGAGGATGGGCTTTGGAATTAGAGCTGCCTCCCCACTTGGGACCCCCTAGTAAGGAAGGCCCCCTCCCCATCTGTCTTGTGAATGTCCAAAACCAGAGAAATGGGTTTTGTTCACACTTGTGTGAACCAATCTGCGTGATTTTCCCCATGACTCTTGGAAAAGGTGATACAAGCCCCCGACTTACGACTGTTCCTTTAGTGACCGAGGTTGTGATGGGCCTCACAAAAAGGAACCGTTTTACACCCTTACTCACACGTTGTGGCATCCCCATGTCCAAAACCTCCCCTTGCAATTAAACTTTCTTTAATGTTGCCATATTTGTGTGATATGGACTTAAAGCACACTGGCTGGGGGATTCTGGGAGTGGAAGTCCTATCCTCTTAAAGCATGCTGGCTGGGGGATTCTGGGAGTTAGAGTCCATCCCTCTTAAAGTATGATGGCTGGGGAATTCTTGGAGTCCACCACTCTTACAGCATGCTGGCTGGGGGATTCTGGGAGTGGAAGTCCTCTCCTCTTAAAGTATACTGACTGGGGAATTCTGGGAGTGGAAGTCCTCTCCTCTTGAAGCATACTGACTGGGGGATTCTGGGAGTGGAAGTCCTCTCCTCTTGAAGCATACTGACTGGGGGATTCTGGGAGTGGAAGTCCACCCCTCTTAAAGCATACTGACTGGGGGATTCTGGGAGTGGAAGTCCTCTCCTCTTAAAGCATACTGACTGGGGGATTCTGGGAGTGGAAGTCCTCTCCTCTTGTAGCGTACTGACTGGGGGATTCTGGGAGTGGAAGTCCTCTCCTCTTAAAGCACACTGGCTGGGGGATTCTGGGAGTGGAAGTCCTATCCTCTTAAAGCATGCTGGCTGGGGGATTCTGGGAGTGGAAGTCCACCCCTCTTAAAGCATGCTGGCTTGGGGAATATGGGGCTTGGGGATTGCTCTTGTAGCGTACTGACTGGGGGATTATGGGAATGGAAGTCCTTTCCTCTTAAAGCATGCTGGCTGTGGAATTCTGGGAGTGGAAGTCCACCCCTGTTAAAGCATGCTGGCTGGTGGATTCTGGGAGTGGAAGTCCTCTCCTCTTAACGCATACTGACTGTGGGATTCTGGGAGTGGAAGTCCTCTCCTCTTAAAGCATACTGACTGGGGGATTCTGGGAGTGGAAGTCCTCTCCTCTTAAAGCATACTGACTGTGGGATTCTGGGAGTGGAAGTCCTCTCCTCTTAAAGCATACTGACTGGGGGATTCTGGATGTGGAAGTCCTCTCCTCTTAAAGCATGCTGGCTGGGGGATTCTGGGAGTGGAAGTCCATCTTTCTTAAAGCATGCTGGTGGGGGATTCCAAGAGTGGAAGTCCACCCCTCTTAAAGCATGCTGGCTGGGGGATTCTGGGAGTGGAAGTCCTCCCCTCTTAAAGCATACTGACTGGGGGATTCTGGGAGTGGAAGTCCACCCTTCTTAAAGCATACTGACTGGGGGATTCTTGGAGTGGAAGTCCTCTCCTCTTAAAGCATGCTGGCTGGGGAATTTTGGGAGTGGAAGTCCTCTCCTCTTGAAGCATACTGACTGGGGGATTCTGGGAGTCCTCTCCTCTTAAAGTCCTCTCCTCTTAAAGCATACTGACTGGGGGATTCTGGGAGTGAAAGTCCTCTCGTCTTAAAGCATGCTGGCTGGGGAATTCTGGGTGTGGAAGTCCTCTCCTCTTAAAGCATGCTGGCTGGGGAATTCTGGGAGTTGGAGTCCATCCCTCTAAAGGTATGCAGACTGCGGGATTCTGGGAGTGGAACTCCACCCCTCTTAAAGCATGCTGGCTGGGGAATTCTGGGTGTGGAAGTCCTCTCCTCTTAAAGCATACTGACTGGGGGATTCTGGGAGTGGAAGTCCATCCCTCTTAAAGCATGCTGGTGGGGGATTCTGGGAGTGGAAGTCCTCCCCTCTTTAAGCATACTGACTGGGGGATTCTGGGAGTGGAAGTCCATCCTTCTTAAAGCATACTGACTGGGGGATTCTGGGAGTGGAAATCCTCTCCTCTCAAAGCATCCTGGCTGGGGAATTTTGGGAGTGGAAGTCCTCTCCTCTTAAAGCATACTGACTGGGGGATTCTGGGAGTCCTCTCCTCTTAAAGTCCTCTCCTCTTAAAACATACTGACTGGGGGATTCTGGGAGTGGAAGTCCATCCCTCTTAAAGCATGCTGCCTGTGGAATTCTGGGAGTGGAAGTCCTCTCCTCTTAAAGCATACTGACAGGGGGATTCTGGGAGTGGAAGTCCTCTCCTCTTAAAGCATACTGACTGGGGGATTCTGGGAGTGGAAGTCCTCTCCTCTTAAAGCATGCTGGCTGGGGAATTCTGGGAGTGGAAGTCCATCCTTCTTAAAGCATACTGACTGGGGGATTCTTAGAGTGGAAGTCCTCTCCTCTTAAAGCATGCTGGCTGGGGGATTCTGGGAGTGGAAGTCCTCTCCTCTTAAAGCATGCTGGCTGGGGAATTCTGGGAGTGGAAGTCCTCTCCTCTTGAAGCATACTGACTGGGGGATTCGGGGAGTGGAAGTCCTCTCTTCTTAAAGCATGCTGGCTGGTGGATTCTGGGAGTCCTCTCCTCTTAAAGTCCACTCCTCTTAAAGCATAATGACTGGGGATTTCTGGGTGTGGAAGTCCTATCCTCTTAAAGCATGCTGGCTGGGGGATTCTGGGGGTGGAAGTCCATCTTTCTTAAAGCATGCTGGTGGGGGATTCCAAGAGTGGAAGTCCACCCCACTTAAAGCATTCTGGCTGGGGAATTCTGGGAGTGGAAGTCCTCTCCTCTTAAAGCATACTGACTGGGGGATTCTGGGAGTGGAAGTCCACCCCTCTTAAAGCATACTGGCTGGGGGATTCTGGGAGTGGAAGTCCACCGCTCTTAAAGCATACTGACTGGGGGATTCTGGGAGTGGAAGTCCTCTCCTCTTAAAGCATGCTGGCTGGGGAATATTGGGAGAGGAAGTCCTCTCCTATTAAAGCATACTGACCTGGGGATTCTGGGAGTGGAAGTCCACCCCTCTTAAAGCATGCTGGCTGGGGGATTCTGGGAGTGGAAGTCCTCCCCTCTTAAAGCATACTGGCTGGGGGATTCTGGGAGTGGAAGTCCACCGCTCTTAAAGCATACTGACTGGGGGATTCTGGGAGTGGAAGTCCTCTCCTCTTAAAGCATGCTGGCTGGGGAATTCTGGGAGTGGAAGTCCTCTCCTCTTAAAGCATACTGACAGGGGGATTCTGGGAGTGGAAATCCATCCCTCTTAAAGCATGCTGGCTGGGGAATTCTGGGAGTGGAAGTCCTCTCCTCTTAAAGCATGCTGGCTGGGGAATTCTGGGAGTGGAAGTCCTCTCCTCTTGAAGCATACTGACTGGGGGATTCGGGGAGTGGAAGTCCATCCTTCTTAAAGCATACTGACTGGGGGATTCTTGGAGTGGAAGTCCTCTCCTCTTAAAGCATGCTGGCTGGGGATTCTGGGAGTGGAAGTCCACCCCTCTTAAAGCATGCTGGCTGGGGGATTCTGGGAGTGGAAGTCCACCGCTCTTAAAGCATACTGACTGGGGGATTCTGGGAGTGGAAGTCCACCCCTGTTAAAGCATGCTGGCTGGTGGATTCTGGGAGTGGAAGTCCTCTCCTCTTAACGCATACTGACTGGGGGATTCTGGGAGTGGAAGTCCTCTCCTCTTAAAGCATACTGAATGGGGGATTCTGGGAGTGGAAGTCCTCTCTTCTTAAAGCATGCTGGCTGGTGGATTCTGGGAGTCCTCTCATCTTAAAGTCCTCTCCTCTTAAAGCATACTGACTGGGGGATTCTGGATGTGGAAGTCCTCTCCTCTTAAAGCATGCTGGCTGGGGGATTCTGGGAGTGGAAGTCCATCTTTCTTAAATCATGCTGGTGGGGGATTCCAAGAGTGGAAGTCCACCCCTCTTAAAGCATGCTGGCTGGGGGATTCTGGGAGTGGAAGTCCTCCCCTCTTAAAGCATACTGACTGGGGGATTCTGGGAGTGGAAGTCCACCCTTCTTAAAGCATACTGACTGGGGGATTCTTGGAGTGGAAGTCCTCTCCTCTTAAAGCATGCTGGCTGGGGAATTTTGGGAGTGGAAGTCCTCTCCTCTTGAAGCATACTGACTGGGGGATTCTGGGAGTCCTCTCCTCTTAAAGTCCTCTCCTCTTAAAGCATACTGACTGGGGGATTCTGGGAGTGAAAGTCCTCTCGTCTTAAAGCATGCTGGCTGGGGAATTCTGGGTGTGGAAGTCCTCTCCTCTTAAAGCATACTGACTGGGGGATTCTGGGAGTGGAAGTCCATCCCTCTTAAAGCATGCTGGTGGGGGATTCTGGGAGTGGAAGTCCTCCCCTCTTTAAGCATACTGACTGGGGGATTCTGGGAGTGGAAGTCCATCCTTCTTAAAGCATACTGACTGGGGGATTCTGGGAGTGGAAATCCTCTCCTCTCAAAGCATCCTGGCTGGGGAATTTTGGGAGTGGAAGTCCTCTCCTCTTAAAGCATACTGACTGGGGGATTCTGGGAGTCCTCTCCTCTTAAAGTCCTCTCCTCTTAAAACATACTGACTGGGGGATTCTGGGAGTGGAAGTCCATCCCTCTTAAAGCATGCTGCCTGTGGAATTCTGGGAGTGGAAGTCCTCTCCTCTTAAAGCATACTGACAGGGGGATTCTGGGAGTGGAAGTCCTCTCCTCTTAAAGCATACTGACTGGGGGATTCTGGGAGTGGAAGTCCTCTCCTCTTAAAGCATGCTGGCTGGGGAATTCTGGGAGTGGAAGTCCATCCTTCTTAAAGCATACTGACTGGGGGATTCTTAGAGTGGAAGTCCTCTCCTCTTAAAGCATGCTGGCTGGGGGATTCTGGGAGTGGAAGTCCTCTCCTCTTAAAGCATGCTGGCTGGGGAATTCTGGGAGTGGAAGTCCTCTCCTCTTGAAGCATACTGACTGGGGGATTCGGGGAGTGGAAGTCCTCTCTTTTTAAAGCATGCTGGCTGGTGGATTCTGGGAGTCCTCTCCTCTTAAAGTCCACTCCTCTTAAAGCATACTGACTGGGGATTTCTGGGTGTGGAAGTCCTATCCTCTTAAAGCATGCTGGCTGGGGGATTCTGGGAGTGGAAGTCCATCTTTCTTAAAGCATGCTGGTGGGGGATTCCAAGAGTGGAAGTCCACCCCACTTAAAGCATTCTGGCTGGGGAATTCTGGGAGTGGAAGTCCTCTCCTCTTAAAGCATACTGACTGGGGGATTCTGGGAGTGGAAGTCCACCCCTCTTAAAGCATACTGGCTGGGGGATTCTGGGAGTGGAAGTCCACCGCTCTTAAAGCATACTGACTGGGGGATTCTGGGAGTGGAAGTCCTCTCCTCTTAAAGCATGCTGGCTGGGGAATATTGGGAGAGGAAGTCCTCTCCTCTTAAAGCATACTGACCTGGGGATTCTGGGAGTGGAAGTCCACCCCTCTTAAAGCATGCTGGCTGGGGGATTCTGGGAGTGGAAGTCCTCCCCTCTTAAAGCATACTGGCTGGGGGATTCTGGGAGTGGAAGTCCACCGCTCTTAAAGCATACTGACTGGGGGATTCTGGGAGTGGAAGTCCTCTCCTCTTAAAGCATGCTGGCTGGGGAATTCTGGGAGTGGAAGTCCTCTCCTCTTAAAGCATACTGACTGGGGGATTCTGGGAGTGGAAATCCATCCCTCTTAAAGCATGCTGGCTGGGGAATTCTGGGAGTGGAAGTCCTCTCCTCTTAAAGCATACTGACTGGGGGATTCTGGGAGTGGAAGTCCTCTCCTCTTAAAGCATGCTGGCTGGGGAATTCTGGGAGTGGAAGTCCATCCTTCTTAAAGCATACTGACTGGGGGATTCTTGGAGTGGAAGTCCTCTCCTCTTAAAGCATGCTGGCTGGGGGATTCTGGGAGTGGAAGTCCTCTCCTCTTAAAGCATGCTGGCTGGGGAATTCTGGGAGTGAAAGTCCTCTCCTCTTGAAGCATACTGACTGGGGGATTCGGGGAGTGGAAGTCCTCTCTTCTTAAAGCATGCTGGCTGGTGGATTCTGGGAGTCCTCTCCTCTTAAAGTCCACTCCTCTTAAAGCATACTGACTGGGGATTTCTGGGTGTGGAGGTCCTATCCTCTTAAAGCATGCTGGCTGGGGGATTCTGGGAGTGGAAGTCCATCTTTCTTAAAGCATGCTGGTGGGGGATTCCAAGAGTGGAAGTCCACCCCACTTAAAGCATTCTGGCTGGGGAATTCTGGGAGTGGAAGTCCTCTCCTCTTAAAGCATGCTGGCTGGGGAATTCTGGGAGTGGAAGTCCTCTCCACTTAAAGCATACTGACTGGGGGATTCTGGGAGTGGAAGTCCTCTCCTCTTAAAGCATACTGACTGGGGGATTCTGGGAGTGGAAGTCCACCCCTCTTAAAGCATGCTGGCTGGGGAATTCTGGGAGTGGAAGTCCTCTCCTCTTAAAGCATGCTGACTGGGGGATTCTGGGAGTGGAAGTCCTCTCCTCTTAAAGCATACTGACTGGGGGATTCGGGGAGTGGAAGTCCTCTCTTCTTAAAGCATGCTGGCTGGTGGATTCTGGGAGTCCTCTCCTCTTAAAGTCCACTCCTCTTAAAGCATAATGACTGGGGATTTCTGGGTGTGGAAGTCCTATCCTCTTAAAGCATGCTGGCTGGGGGATTCTGGGAGTGGAAGTCCATCTTTCTTAAAGCATGCTGGTGGGGGATTCCAAGAGTGGAAGTCCACCCCACTTAAAGCATTCTGGCTGGGGAATTCTGGGAGTGGAAGTCCTCTCCTCTTAAAGCATACTGACTGGGGGATTCTGGGAGTGGAAGTCCACCCCTCTTAAAGCATACTGGCTGGGGGATTCTGGGAGTGGAAGTCCACCGCTCTTAAAGCATACTGACTGGGGGATTCTGGGAGTGGAAGTCCTCTCCTCTTAAAGCATGCTGGCTGGGGAATATTGGGAGAGGAAGTCCTCTCCTCTTAAAGCATACTGACCTGGGGATTCTGGGAGTGGAAGTCCACCCCTCTTAAAGCATGCTGGCTGGGGGATTCTGGGAGTGGAAGTCCTCCCCTCTTAAAGCATACTGGCTGGGGGATTCTGGGAGTGGAAGTCCACCGCTCTTAAAGCATACTGACTGGGGGATTCTGGGAGTGGAAGTCCTCTCCTCTTAAAGCATGCTGGCTGGGGAATTCTGGGAGTGGAAGTCCTCTCCTCTTAAAGCATACTGACTGGGGGATTCTGGGAGTGGAAATCCATCCCTCTTAAAGCATGCTGGCTGGGGAATTCTGGGAGTGGAAGTCCTCTCCTCTTAAGGCATACTGACTGGGGGATTCTGGGAGTGGAAGTCCTCTCCTCTTAAAGCATGCTGGCTGGGGAATTCTGGGAGTGGAAGTCCATCCTTCTTAAAGCATACTGACTGGGGGATTCTTGGAGTGGAAGTCCTCTCCTCTTAAAGCATGCTGGCTGGGGGATTCTGGGAGTGGAAGTCCTCTCCTCTTAAAGCATGCTGACTGGGGGATTCTGGGAGTGGAAGTCCTCTCCTCTTAAAGCATACTGACTGGGGGATTCTGGGAGTGGAAGTCCTCTCTTCTTAAAGCATGCTGGTTGGTGGTTTCTGGGAGTCCTCTCATCTTAAAGTCCTCTCCTCTTAAAGCATACTGACTGGGGGATTCTGGATGTTGAAGTCCTCTCCTCTTAAAGCATGCTGGCTGGGGGATTCTGGGAGTGGAAGTCCATCTTTCTTAAAGCATGCTGGTGGGGGATTCCAAGAGTGGAAGTCCACCCCTCTTAAAGCATGCTGGCTGGGGGATTCTGGGAGTGGAAGTCCTCCCCTCTTAAAGCATACTGACTGGGGGATTCTGGGAGTGGAAGTCCACCCTTCTTAAAGCGTACTGACTGGGGGATTCTTGGAGTGGAAGTCCTCTCCTCTTAAAGCATGCTGGCTGGGGAATTTTGGGAGTGGAAGTCCTCTCCTCTTGAAGCATACTGACTGGGGGATTCTGGGAGTCCTCTCCTCTTAAAGTCCTCTCCTCTTAAAGCATACTGACTGGGGGATTCTGGGAGTGAAAGTCCTCTCGTCTTAAAGCATGCTGGCTGGGGAATTCTGGGTGTGGAAGTCCTCTCCTCTTAAAGCATACTGACTGGGGGATTCTGGGAGTGGAAGTCCATCCCTCTT
Organism: Diadophis punctatus similis; assembly: GCA_023053685.1. Taxonomy (NCBI): domain Eukaryota; kingdom Metazoa; phylum Chordata; class Lepidosauria; order Squamata; family Dipsadidae; genus Diadophis; species Diadophis punctatus. The sequence continues at coordinate 4,786,312 of JALIGW010000044.1, read as the reverse complement.
AAAGCATGCTGGTGGGGGATTCTGGGAGTGGAAGTCCTCCCCTCTTTAAGCATACTGACTGGGGGATTCTGGGAGTGGAAGTCCATCCTTCTTAAAGCATACTGACTGGGGGATTCTGGGAGTGGAAATCCTCTCCTCTCAAAGCATCCTGGCTGGGGAATTTTGGGAGTGGAAGTCCTCTCCTCTTAAAGCATACTGACTGGGGGATTCTGGGAGTCCTCTCCTCTTAAAGTCCTCTCCTCTTAAAACATACTGACTGGGGGATTCTGGGAGTGGAAGTCCATCCCTCTTAAAGCATGCTGCCTGTGGAATTCTGGGAGTGGAAGTCCTCTCCTCTTAAAGCATACTGACAGGGGGATTCTGGGAGTGGAAATCCTCTCCTCTTAAAGCATACTGACTGGGGGATTCTGGGAGTGGAAGTCCTCTCCTCTTAAAGCATGCTGGCTGGGGAATTCTGGGAGTGGAAGTCCATCCTTCTTAAAGCATACTGACTGGGGGATTCTTGGAGTGGAAGTCCTCTCCTCTTAAAGCATGCTGGCTGGGGGATTCTGGGAGTGGAAGTCCTCTCCTCTTAAAGCATGCTGGCTGGGGAATTCTGGGAGTGGAAGTCCTCTCCTCTTGAAGCATACTGACTGGGGGATTCGGGGAGTTGAAGTCCTCTCTTCTTAAAGCATGCTGGCTGGTGGATTCTGGGAGTCCTCTCCTCTTAAAGTCCACTCCTCTTAAAGCATAATGACTGGGGATTTCTGGGTGTGGAAGTTCTATCCTCTTAAAGCATGCTGGCTGGGGGATTCTGGGAGTGGAAGTCCATCTTTCTTAAAGCATGCTGGTGGGGGATTCCAAGAGTGGAAGTCCACCCCACTTAAAGCATTCTGGCTGGGGAATTCTGGGAGTGGAAGTCCTCTCCTCTTAAAGCATACTGACTGGGGGATTCTGGGAGTGGAAGTCCACCCCTCTTAAAGCACACTGGCTGGGGGATTCTGGGAGTGGAAGTCCACCGCTCTTAAAGCATACTGACTGGGGGATTCTGGGAGTGGAAGTCCTCTCCTCTTAAAGCATGCTGGCTGGGGAATATTGGGAGAGGAAGTCCTCTCCTCTAAAAGCATACTGACCTGGGGATTCTGGGAGTGGAAGTCCACCCCTCTTAAAGCATGCTGGCTGGGGGATTCTGGGAGTGGAAGTCCTCCCCTCTTAAAGCATACTGGCTGGGGGATTCTGGGAGTGGAAGTCCACCACTCTTAAAGCATACTGACTGGGGGATTCTGGGAGTGGAAGTCCTCTCCTCTTAAAGCATGCTGGCTGGGGAATTCTGGGAGTGGAAGTCCTCTCCTCTTAAAGCATACTGACTGGGGGATTCTGGGAGTGGAAATCCACCCCTCTTAAAGCATGCTGGCTGGGGGATTCTGGGAGTGGAAGTCCTCCCCTCTTAAAGCATACTGGCTGGGGGATTCTGGGAGTGGAAGTCCTCTCCTCTTAAAGCATGCTGGCTGGGGAATTCTGGGAGTGGAAGTCCTCTCCTCTTAAAGCATACTGACTGGGGGATTCTGGGAGTGGAAATCCATCCCTCTTAAAGCATGCTGGCTGGGGAATTCTGGGAGTGGAAGTCCTCTCCTCTTAAAGCATACTGACTGGTGGATTCTGGGAGTGGAAGTCCTCTCCTCTTAAAGCATGCTGGCTGGGGAATTCTGGGAGTGGAAGTCCATCCTTCTTAAAGCATACTGACTGGGGGATTCTTGGAGTGGAAGTCCTCTCCTCTTAAAGCATGCTGGCTGGGGGATTCTGGGAGTGGAAGTCCTCTCCTCTTAAAGCATGCTGGCTGGGGAATTCTGGGAGTGGAAGTCCTCTCCTCTTGAAGCATACTGACTGGGGGATTCGGGGAGTGGAAGTCCTCTCTTCTTAAAGCATGCTGGCTGGTGGATTCTGGGAGTCCTCTCCTCTTAAAGTCCACTCCTCTTAAAGCATACTGACTGGGGATTTCTGGGTGTGGAAGTCCTATCCTCTTAAAGCATGCTGGCTGGGGGATTCTGGGAGTGGAAGTCCATCTTTATTAAAGGATGCTGGTGGGGGATTCCAAGAGTGGAAGTCCACCCCACTTAAAGCATTCTGGCTGGGGAATTCTGGGAGTGGAAGTCCTCTCCTCTTAAAGCATACTGACTGGGGGATTCTGGGAGTGGAAGTCCACCCCTCTTAAAGCATACTGGCTGGGGGATTCTGGGAGTGGAAGTCCACCGCTCTTAAAGCATACTGACTGGGGGATTCTGGGAGTGGAAGTCCTCTCCTCTTAAAGCATGCTGGCTGGGGAATATTGGGAGAGGAAGTCCTCTCCTCTTAAAGCATACTGACCTGGGGATTCTGGGAGTGGAAGTCCACCCCTCTTAAAGCATGCTGGCTGGGGGATTCTGGGAGTGGAAGTCCTCCCCTCTTAAAGCATACTGGCTGGGGGATTCTGGGAGTGGAAGTCCACCGCTCTTAAAGCATACTGACTGGGGGATTCTGGGAGTGGAAGTCCTCTCCTCTTAAAGCATGCTGGCTGGGGAATTCTGGGAGTGAAAGTCCTCTCCACTTAAAGCATACTGACTGGGGGATTCTGGGAGAGGAAATCCATCCCTCTTAAAGCATGCTGGCTGGGGAATTCTGGGAGTGGAAGTCCTCTCCTCTTAAAGCATACTGACTGGGGGATTCTGGGAGTGGAAGTCCTCTCCTCTGAAAGCATAATGACAGGGCGATTCTGGGAGTGGAAGTCCTCTCCTCTTAAAGCATACTGACTGGGGGATTCTGGGAGTGGAAGTCCATCCTTCTTAAAGCATACTGACTGGGGGATTCTGGGAGTCAAAGTCCTCTCCTCTTAAAGCATGCTGGCTGGGGAATTTTGGGAGTGGAAGTCCTCTCCTCTTGAAGCATACTGACTGGGGGATTATGGGAGTCCTCTCCTCTTAAAGTCCTCTCCTCTTAAAGCATGCTGGCTGGGGAATTCTGGGAGTGGAAGTCCTCTCCTCTTAAAGCATTCTGACTGGGGGATTCTGTGAGTGGAAGTCCTCTCCTCTTAAAGCATACTGACTGGGGGATTCTGGGAGTGGAAGTCCTCTCCTCTTAAAGCATGCTGGCTGGGGAATTCTGGGAGTGGAAGTCCTCTCCTCTTAAAGCATACTGACTGGGGGATTCTGTGAGTGGAAGTCCTCTCTTCTTAAAGCATGCTGGCTGGTGGATTCTGGGAGTCCTCTCCTCTTAAAGTCCTCTCCTCTTAAAGCATGCTGGCTGGGGAATTCTGGGAGGTGGAAGTCCTCCCCTCTTAAAGCATACTGACTGGGGGATTATGGGAGTGGAAGTCCTCTCCTCTTAAAGCATGCTGGCTGGGGAATTCTGGGAGTGGAAGTCCTCTCCTCTTAAAGCATACTGACTGGGGGATTATGGGAGTGGAAGTCCATCCCTCTTAAAGCATACTGACTGGGGGATTCTGGGAGTGGAAGTCCATCCCTCTTAAAGCATGCTGGCTGGGGAATTCTGGGAGTGGAAGTCCTCTCCTCTTAAAGCATACTGACTGGGGGATTATGGGAGTGGAAGTCCTCCCCTCTTAAAGCATGCTGGCTGGGGAATTCTGGGAGTTGGAGTCCATCCCTCTTAAAGTATGCTGACTGGGGGATTCTGGGAGTGGAAGTCCTCCCCTCTTAAAGCATGCTGGCTGGGGGATTATGGGAGTGGAAGTCCTCTCCTCTTAAAGCATACTGACTGGGGGATTCTGGGAGTGGAAGTCCACCCTACTTAAAGCATGCTGGCTGGGGAATTCTGGGAGTGGAAGTCCTCTCCTCTTAAAGCATACTGACTGGGGGATTTTGGGAGTGGAAGTCCTCTCCTCTTAAAGCATACTGACTGGGGGATTCTGGGAGTGGAAGTCCTCTCCTCTTAAAGCATACTGACTGGGGGATTATGGGAGGTGGATTCTGGGTGTGGAAGTCCATCCCTCTTAAAGCATGCTGGCTGGGGAATTCTGGGAGGTGGAAGTCCTCCCCTCTTAAAGCATACTGACTGGGGGATTCTGGAAGTGGAAGTCCACCCCACTTAAAGCATACTGACTGGGGGATTCTGAGAGTGGAAGTCCTCTCCTCTTAAAGCATACTAACTGGGGGATTCTGGGATTGGAAGTCCTCTCCTCTTAAAGCATACTGACTGGGGGATTCTGGACGTGGAAGTCCACCGCACTTAAAGCATACTGACTGGGGGATTCTGGATGTGGAAGTCAATCCCTCTTAAAGCATGCTGGCTGGGGAATTGTGGGAGTGGAAGTCCTCCCCTCTTAAAGCATGCTGACTGGGGGATTCTGGGAGTGGAAGTCCTCTCCTCTTAAAGCATACTGACTGGGGGATTCTGGGAGTGGAAGTCCTCTCCTCTTAAAGCATACTGACTGGGGGATTCTGGACGTGGAAGTCCACCCCACTTAAAGCATACTGACTGGGGGATTCTGGATGTGGAAGTCAATCCCTCTTAAAGCATGCTGGCTGGGGAATTCTGGGAGTGGAAGTCCTCTCCTCTTAAAGCATACTGACTGGGGGATTCTGGATGTGGAAGTCAATCCCTCTTAAAGCATGCTGGCTGGGGAATTCTGGGAGTGGAAGTCCTCTCCTCTTAAAGCATACTGACTGGGGGATTATGGGAGTGGAAGTCCTCCCCTCTTAAAGCATGCTGGCTGGGGAATTCTGGGAGTTGGAGTCCATCCCTCTTAAAGTATGCTGACTGGGGGATTCTGGGAGTGGAAGTCCTCCCCTCTTAAAGCATGCTGGCTGGGGGAATTCTGGGAGTTGGAGTCCACCTCTCTTAAAGCATGCTGGCTGGGGGATTCTGGGAGTCCATCCCTCTTAAAGCATGCTGGCTGGGGGATTCTGAGAGTTGGAGTCCACCTCTCTTAAAGCATGCTGGCTGGGGGATTCTGGGAGTCCATCCCTCTTAAAGCATGCTGGCTGGGGGATTCTGGGAGTTGGAGTCCACCTCTCTTAAAGCATGCTGACTGGGGGATTCTGAGAGTGGAAGTCCTCTCCTCTTAAAGCATACTAACTGGGGGATTCTGGGAGTGGAAGTCCACCCCTCTTAAAGCATGCTGGCTGGGGGATTCTGGGAGTGGACTTTAAAAAATCCTGATTGATTACTTTTTTAAGTAATTTAAGAAAGCGAACATACATACAATATTCCTTTATTTTTCCTCCACAACAACACAACCAGTAGAAAAAGAGAAAAGAGAGAAAGAGAACGACAAAGAGAAAGAGAAAGAGACAGACATAATCAGACAGCAAGAGAGATAGAAAGAGAGAGAGACAGAAAGAGAGAAAGAGAGAAAGGGAATGACAAAGAGAGACAGAACAGGGAGACAGAGAGATAGAGGGAAAGAAAGAAAGAAAAAAAGGAAGGAAAGGAAGGAAGGAAGGAAAGAAAGAAAGAAAGAGAGAGAGAGAGAGACAGAGAGAAAGAAGGAAGGAAGGAAGGAAGGAAGGAAGGAAGGAAGGAAGGAAAGAAAGAAAGAAAGAAAGAGAGAGAGAAAGAAAATAGAAGGAGTGGGAGGGAGGAAAATAGAGGGAGAAAGAAAAGATCTGAGCCAAAAGACGCAAAGAGAAAGAGACAGAGAGAGAGAAAGAGAGAGAGAGAGAAAGGAAAGAAAGAGAAAGAAAAGAGACAGCAAGAAAGAGTGAGAAAGAGAAAGAGACAGAAAAAGAGAGAGTGAGAGAGAAAGAGAAAGAGAAAGAGACAGAGAAAGAGACAGAAAGAAAGAGAAAGAAGAGACAGCCAGAGAGAGAGAGACAGAGGAAGAGAGAGAGAGACAGGAGAGACAGAAAGAAAGAGAAAGAAAAGAGACAGCGAGAAAGAGAGAGTGAGAGAGAAAGAGACAGAGAAAGAGAGAGTGAGAGAGAAAGAGAAAGAGAAAGACAGAGAGAGAGAGAGAAAGAGACAGAGAAAGAGAGAGTGAGAGAGAAAGAGAAAGAGACAGAGAGAGAAAGAGAGAGAGAAAGGAAAGAGAGACAGAAATAGAAAGAAAAGAGACGGCGAGAAAGTGAGCGAGAGAGAAAGAGACAGAGAAAGAGAGTGAGAGAGAAAGAGAAAGAGAAAGAGAGAGAGAAAGAAAAAGAGAAAGAAAGAAAAGAGCGAGAAAGAGAGAGAGAAAGAGATAGAAAGAAAAGAGAGAGACACAAAGATGGAGGGTGTTCTTCTGATGCTCCGACCCTCCCTTATTTAGGGAGGATCAGCTTTGGAATTAGAGCTGCCCCCCCACTTGGGACCCCCTAGTAAGGAAGGCCCCCTCCCCATCTGTCTTGTGAATGTCCAAAACCAGAGAAATGGGTTTTGTTCACACTTGTGTGAACCAATCTGCGTGATTTTCCCCATGACTCTTGGAAAAGGTGATACAAGCCCCCGACTTACGACTGTTCCTTTAGTGACCGAGGTTGTGATGGGCCTCACAAAAAGGAACCGTTTTTCACCCTTACTCACACGTTGTGGCATCCCCATGTCCAAAACCTCCCCTTGCAATTAAACTTTCTTTAATGTTGCCATATTTGTGTGATATGGACTTAAAGTATGCTGGCTGGGGGATTCTGGGAGTGGAAGTCCTATCCTCTTAAAGCATGCTGGCTGGGGGATTCTGGGAGTCCACCACTCTTAAAGCATGCTGGCTGGGGGATTCTGGGAGTCCATCCCTCTTAAAGCATGCTGGCTGGGGAATTCTGGGAGTTGGAGTCCACCTCTCTTAAAGCATGCTGACTGGGGGATTCTGAGAGTGGAAGTCCTCTCCTCTTAAAGCATACTAACTGGGGGATTCTGGGAGTGGAAGTCCACCCCTCTTAAAGCATGCTGGCTGGGGGATTCTGGGAGTGGACTTTAAAAAATCCTGATTGATTACTTTTATAAGTAATTTAAGAAAGCGAACATACATACAATATTCCTTTATTTTTCCTCCACAACAACACAACCAGTAGAAAAAGAGAAAAGAGAGAAAGAGAACGACAAAGAGAAAGAGAAAGAGACAGACATAATCAGACAGCAAGAGAGATAGAAAGAGAGAGAGACAGAAAGAGAGAAAGAGAGAAAGGGAATGACAAAGAGAGACAGAACAGGGAGACAGAGAGATAGAGGGAAAGAAAGAAAGAAAAAAAGGAAGGAAAGGAAGGAAGGAAGGAAAGAAAGAAAGAGAGAGAGAGAGAGAGACAGAGAGAAAGAAGGAAGGAAGGAAGGAAGGAAGGAAGGAAGGAAGGAAGGAAGGAAGGAAGGAAAGAAAGAAAGAAAGAAAAAGAAAGAAAGAAAGAAAGAAAGAGAGAGAGAAAATAGAAGGAGTGGGAGGGAGGAAAATAGAGGGAGAAAGAAAAGATCTGAGCCAAAAGACGCAAAGAGAAAGAGACAGAGAGAGAGAAAGAGAGAGAGAGAGAAAGGAAAGAAAGAGAAAGAAAAGAGACAGCAAGAAAGAGTGAGAAAGAGAAAGAGACAGAAAAAGAGAGAGTGAGAGAGAAAGAGAAAGAGACAGAGAAAGAGACAGAAAGAAAGAGAAAGAAGAGACAGCCAGAGAGAGAGAGAGAGAGGAAGAGAGAGAGAGAAAGGAGAGACAGAAAGAAAGAGAAAGAAAAGAGACAGCGAGAAAGAGAGAGTGAGAGAGAAAGAGACAGAGAAAGAGAGAGTGAGAGAGAAAGAGAAAGAGAAAGACAGAGAGAGAGAGAGAAAGAGACAGAGAAAGAGAGAGTGAGAGAGAAAGAGAAAGAGACAGAGAGAGAAAGAGAGAGAGAAAGGAAAGAGAGACAGAAATAGAAAGAAAAGAGACGGCGAGAAAGTGAGCGAGAGAGAAAGAGACAGAGAAAGAGAGTGAGAGAGAAAGAGAAAGAGAAAGAGAGAGAGAAAGAAAAAGAGAAAGAAAGAAAAGAGCGAGAAAGAGAGAGAGAAAGAGATAGAAAGAAAAGAGAGAGACACAAAGATGGAGGGTGTTCTTCTGATGCTCCGACCCTCCCTTATTTAGGGAGGATCAGCTTTGGAATTAGAGCTGCCCCACCACTTGGGACCCCCTAGTAAGGAAGGCCCCCTCCCCATCTGTCTTGTGAATGTCCAAAACCAGAGAAATGGGTTTTGTTCACACTTGTGTGAACCAATCTGCGTGATTTTCCCCATGACTCTTGGAAAAGGTGATACAAGCCCCCGACTTACGACTGTTCCTTTAGTGACCGAGGTTGTGATGGGCCTCACAAAAAGGAACCGTTTTTCACCCTTACTCACACGTTGTGGCATCCCCATGTCCAAAACCTCCCCTTGCAATTAAACTTTCTTTAATGTTGCCATATTTGTGTGATATGGACTTAAAGTATGCTGGCTGGGGGATTCTGGGAGTGGAAGTCCACCGCTCTTAAAGCATACTGACTGGGGGATTCTGGGAGTGGAAGTCCTCTCCTCTTAAAGCATGCTGGCTGGGGAATATTGGGAGAGGAAGTCCTCTCCTCTTAAAGCATACTGACCTGGGGATTCTGGGAGTGGAAGTCCACCCCTCTTAAAGCATGCTGGCTGGGGGATTCTGGGAGTGGAAGTCCTCCCCTCTTAAAGCATACTGGCTGGGGGATTCTGGGAGTGGAAGTCCACCGCTCTTAAAGCATACTGACTGGGGGATTCTGGGAGTGGAAGTCCTCTCCTCTTAAAGCATGCTGGCTGGGGAATTCTGGGAGTGAAAGTCCTCTCCACTTAAAGCATACTGACTGGGGGATTCTGGGAGAGGAAATCCATCCCTCTTAAAGCATGCTGGCTGGGGAATTCTGGGAGTGGAAGTCCTCTCCTCTTAAAGCATACTGACTGGGGGATTCTGGGAGTGGAAGTCCTCTCCTCTGAAAGCATAATGACAGGGCGATTCTGGGAGTGGAAGTCCTCTCCTCTTAAAGCATACTGACTGGGGGATTCTGGGAGTGGAAGTCCATCCTTCTTAAAGCATACTGACTGGGGGATTCTGGGAGTCAAAGTCCTCTCCTCTTAAAGCATGCTGGCTGGGGAATTTTGGGAGTGGAAGTCCTCTCCTCTTGAAGCATACTGACTGGGGGATTATGGGAGTCCTCTCCTCTTAAAGTCCTCTCCTCTTAAAGCATGCTGGCTGGGGAATTCTGGGAGTGGAAGTCCTCTCCTCTTAAAGCATTCTGACTGGGGGATTCTGTGAGTGGAAGTCCTCTCCTCTTAAAGCATACTGACTGGGGGATTCTGGGAGTGGAAGTCCTCTCCTCTTAAAGCATGCTGGCTGGGGAATTCTGGGAGTGGAAGTCCTCTCCTCTTAAAGCATACTGACTGGGGGATTCTGTGAGTGGAAGTCCTCTCTTCTTAAAGCATGCTGGCTGGTGGATTCTGGGAGTCCTCTCCTCTTAAAGTCCTCTCCTCTTAAAGCATGCTGGCTGGGGAATTCTGGGAGGTGGAAGTCCTCCCCTCTTAAAGCATACTGACTGGGGGATTATGGGAGTGGAAGTCCTCTCCTCTTAAAGCATGCTGGCTGGGGAATTCTGGGAGTGGAAGTCCTCTCCTCTTAAAGCATACTGACTGGGGGATTATGGGAGTGGAAGTCCACCCTACTTAAAGCATGCTGGCTGGTGGATTCTGGGAGTCCTCTCCTCTTAAAGTCCTCTCCTCTTAAAGCATGCTGACTGGGGGATTCTGAGAGTGGAAGTCCTCTCCTCTTAAAGCATACTAACTGGGGGATTCTGGGAGTGGAAGTCCACCCCTCTTAAAGCATGCTGGCTGGGGGATTCTGGGAGTGGACTTTAAAAAATCCTGATTGATTACTTTTATAAGTAATTTAAGAAAGCGAACATACATACAATATTCCTTTATTTTTCCTCCACAACAACACAACCAGTAGAAAAAGAGAAAAGAGAGAAAGAGAACGACAAAGAGAAAGAGAAAGAGACAGACATAATCAGACAGCAAGAGAGATAGAAAGAGAGAGAGACAGAAAGAGAGAAAGAGAGAAAGGGAATGACAAAGAGAGACAGAACAGGGAGACAGAGAGATAGAGGGAAAGAAAGAAAGAAAAAAAGGAAGGAAAGGAAGGAAGGAAGGAAAGAAAGAAAGAGAGAGAGAGAGAGAGACAGAGAGAAAGAAGGAAGGAAGGAAGGAAGGAAGGAAGGAAGGAAGGAAGGAAGGAAGGAAGGAAGGAAGGAAAGAAAGAAAGAAAGAAAAAGAAAGAAAGAAAGAAAGAAAGAGAGAGAGAAAATAGAAGGAGTGGGAGGGAGGAAAATAGAGGGAGAAAGAAAAGATCTGAGCCAAAAGACGCAAAGAGAAAGAGACAGAGAGAGAGAAAGAGAGAGAGAGAGAAAGGAAAGAAAGAGAAAGAAAAGAGACAGCAAGAAAGAGTGAGAAAGAGAAAGAGACAGAAAAAGAGAGAGTGAGAGAGAAAGAGAAAGAGACAGAGAAAGAGACAGAAAGAAAGAGAAAGAAGAGACAGCCAGAGAGAGAGAGAGAGAGGAAGAGAGAGAGAGAAAGGAGAGACAGAAAGAAAGAGAAAGAAAAGAGACAGCGAGAAAGAGAGAGTGAGAGAGAAAGAGACAGAGAAAGAGAGAGTGAGAGAGAAAGAGAAAGAGAAAGACAGAGAGAGAGAGAGAAAGAGACAGAGAAAGAGAGAGTGAGAGAGAAAGAGAAAGAGACAGAGAGAGAAAGAGAGAGAGAAAGGAAAGAGAGACAGAAATAGAAAGAAAAGAGACGGCGAGAAAGTGAGCGAGAGAGAAAGAGACAGAGAAAGAGAGTGAGAGAGAAAGAGAAAGAGAAAGAGAGAGAGAAAGAAAAAGAGAAAGAAAGAAAAGAGCGAGAAAGAGAGAGAGAAAGAGATAGAAAGAAAAGAGAGAGACACAAAGATGGAGGGTGTTCTTCTGATGCTCCGACCCTCCCTTATTTAGGGAGGATCAGCTTTGGAATTAGAGCTGCCCCACCACTTGGGACCCCCTAGTAAGGAAGGCCCCCTCCCCATCTGTCTTGTGAATGTCCAAAACCAGAGAAATGGGTTTTGTTCACACTTGTGTGAACCAATCTGCGTGATTTTCCCCATGACTCTTGGAAAAGGTGATACAAGCCCCCGACTTACGACTGTTCCTTTAGTGACCGAGGTTGTGATGGGCCTCACAAAAAGGAACCGTTTTTCACCCTTACTCACACGTTGTGGCATCCCCATGTCCAAAACCTCCCCTTGCAATTAAACTTTCTTTAATGTTGCCATATTTGTGTGATATGGACTTAAAGTATGCTGGCTGGGGGATTCTGGGAGTGGAAGTCCACCGCTCTTAAAGCATACTGACTGGGGGATTCTGGGAGTGGAAGTCCTCTCCTCTTAAAGCATGCTGGCTGGGGAATATTGGGAGAGGAAGTCCTCTCCTCTTAAAGCATACTGACCTGGGGATTCTGGGAGTGGAAGTCCACCCCTCTTAAAGCATGCTGGCTGGGGGATTCTGGGAGTGGAAGTCCTCCCCTCTTAAAGCATACTGGCTGGGGGATTCTGGGAGTGGAAGTCCACCGCTCTTAAAGCATACTGACTGGGGGATTCTGGGAGTGGAAGTCCTCTCCTCTTAAAGCATGCTGGCTGGGGAATTCTGGGAGTGAAAGTCCTCTCCACTTAAAGCATACTGACTGGGGGATTCTGGGAGAGGAAATCCATCCCTCTTAAAGCATGCTGGCTGGGGAATTCTGGGAGTGGAAGTCCTCTCCTCTTAAAGCATACTGACTGGGGGATTCTGGGAGTGGAAGTCCTCTCCTCTGAAAGCATAATGACAGGGCGATTCTGGGAGTGGAAGTCCTCTCCTCTTAAAGCATACTGACTGGGGGATTCTGGGAGTGGAAGTCCATCCTTCTTAAAGCATACTGACTGGGGGATTCTGGGAGTCAAAGTCCTCTCCTCTTAAAGCATGCTGGCTGGGGAATTTTGGGAGTGGAAGTCCTCTCCTCTTGAAGCATACTGACTGGGGGATTATGGGAGTCCTCTCCTCTTAAAGTCCTCTCCTCTTAAAGCATGCTGGCTGGGGAATTCTGGGAGTGGAAGTCCTCTCCTCTTAAAGCATTCTGACTGGGGGATTCTGTGAGTGGAAGTCCTCTCCTCTTAAAGCATACTGACTGGGGGATTCTGGGAGTGGAAGTCCTCTCCTCTTAAAGCATGCTGGCTGGGGAATTCTGGGAGTGGAAGTCCTCTCCTCTTAAAGCATACTGACTGGGGGATTCTGTGAGTGGAAGTCCTCTCTTCTTAAAGCATGCTGGCTGGTGGATTCTGGGAGTCCTCTCCTCTTAAAGTCCTCTCCTCTTAAAGCATGCTGGCTGGGGAATTCTGGGAGGTGGAAGTCCTCCCCTCTTAAAGCATACTGACTGGGGGATTATGGGAGTGGAAGTCCTCTCCTCTTAAAGCATGCTGGCTGGGGAATTCTGGGAGTGGAAGTCCTCTCCTCTTAAAGCATACTGACTGGGGGATTATGGGAGTGGAAGTCCATCCCTCTTAAAGCATACTGACTGGGGGATTCTGGGAGTGGAAGTCCATCCCTCTTAAAGCATGCTGGCTGGGGAATTCTGGGAGTGGAAGTCCTCTCCTCTTAAAGCATACTGACTGGGGGATTATGGGAGTGGAAGTCCTCCCCTCTTAAAGCATGCTGGCTGGGGAATTCTGGGAGTTGGAGTCCATCCCTCTTAAAGTATGCTGACTGGGGGATTCTGGGAGTGGAAGTCCTCCCCTCTTAAAGCATGCTGGCTGGGGGATTATGGGAGTGGAAGTCCTCTCCTCTTAAAGCATACTGACTGGGGGATTCTGGGAGTGGAAGTCCACCCTACTTAAAGCATGCTGGCTGGGGAATTCTGGGAGTGGAAGTCCTCTCCTCTTAAAGCATACTGACTGGGGGATTTTGGGAGTGGAAGTCCTCTCCTCTTAAAGCATACTGACTGGGGGATTCTGGGAGTGGAAGTCCTCTCCTCTTAAAGCATACTGACTGGGGGATTATGGGAGGTGGATTCTGGGTGTGGAAGTCCATCCCTCTTAAAGCATGCTGGCTGGGGAATTCTGGGAGGTGGAAGTCCTCCCCTCTTAAAGCATACTGACTGGGGGATTCTGGAAGTGGAAGTCCACCCCACTTAAAGCATACTGACTGGGGGATTCTGAGAGTGGAAGTCCTCTCCTCTTAAAGCATACTAACTGGGGGATTCTGGGATTGGAAGTCCTCTCCTCTTAAAGCATACTGACTGGGGGATTCTGGACGTGGAAGTCCACCGCACTTAAAGCATACTGACTGGGGGATTCTGGATGTGGAAGTCAATCCCTCTTAAAGCATGCTGGCTGGGGAATTGTGGGAGTGGAAGTCCTCCCCTCTTAAAGCATGCTGACTGGGGGATTCTGGGAGTGGAAGTCCATCCCTCTTAAAGCATACTGACTGGGGGATTCTGGGAGTGGAAGTCCTCTCCTCTTAAAGCATACTGACTGGGGGATTCTGGGAGTGGAAGTCCTCTCCTCTTAAAGCATACTGACTGGGGGATTCTGGACGTGGAAGTCCACCCCACTTAAAGCATACTGACTGGGGGATTCTGGATGTGGAAGTCAATCCCTCTTAAAGCATGCTGGCTGGGGAATTCTGGGAGTGGAAGTCCTCTCCTCTTAAAGCATACTGACTGGGGGATTCTGGATGTGGAAGTCAATCCCTCTTAAAGCATGCTGGCTGGGGAATTCTGGGAGTGGAAGTCCTCTCCTCTTAAAGCATACTGACTGGGGGATTATGGGAGTGGAAGTCCTCCCCTCTTAAAGCATGCTGGCTGGGGAATTCTGGGAGTTGGAGTCCATCCCTCTTAAAGTATGCTGACTGGGGGATTCTGGGAGTGGAAGTCCTCCCCTCTTAAAGCATGCTGGCTGGGGGAATTCTGGGAGTTGGAGTCCACCTCTCTTAAAGCATGCTGGCTGGGGGATTCTGGGAGTCCATCCCTCTTAAAGCATGCTGGCTGGGGGATTCTGAGAGTTGGAGTCCACCTCTCTTAAAGCATGCTGGCTGGGGGATTCTGGGAGTCCATCCCTCTTAAAGCATGCTGGCTGGGGGATTCTGGGAGTTGGAGTCCACCTCTCTTAAAGCATGCTGACTGGGGGATTCTGAGAGTGGAAGTCCTCTCCTCTTAAAGCATACTAACTGGGGGATTCTGGGAGTGGAAGTCCACCCCTCTTAAAGCATGCTGGCTGGGGGATTCTGGGAGTGGACTTTAAAAAATCCTGATTGATTACTTTTATAAGTAATTTAAGAAAGCGAACATACATACAATATTCCTTTATTTTTCCTCCACAACAACACAACCAGTAGAAAAAGAGAAAAGAGAGAAAGAGAACGACAAAGAGAAAGAGAAAGAGACAGACATAATCAGACAGCAAGAGAGATAGAAAGAGAGAGAGACAGAAAGAGAGAAAGAGAGAAAGGGAATGACAAAGAGAGACAGAACAGGGAGACAGAGAGATAGAGGGAAAGAAAGAAAGAAAAAAAGGAAGGAAAGGAAGGAAGGAAGGAAAGAAAGAAAGAAAGAGAGAGAGAGAGAGACAGAGAGAAAGAAGGAAGGAAGGAAGGAAGGAAGGAAGGAAGGAAGGAAGGAAGGAAGGAAAGAAAGAAAGAAAGAAAGAGAGAGAGAAAGAAAATAGAAGGAGTGGGAGGGAGGAAAATAGAGGGAGAAAGAAAAGATCTGAGCCAAAAGACGCAAAGAGAAAGAGACAGAGAGAGAGAAAGAGAGAGAGAGAGAAAGGAAAGAAAGAGAAAGAAAAGAGACAGCAAGAAAGAGTGAGAAAGAGAAAGAGACAGAAAAAGAGAGAGTGAGAGAGAAAGAGAAAGAGAAAGAGACAGAGAAAGAGACAGAAAGAAAGAGAAAGAAGAGACAGCCAGAGAGAGAGAGACAGAGGAAGAGAGAGAGAGACAGGAGAGACAGAAAGAAAGAGAAAGAAAAGAGACAGCGAGAAAGAGAGAGTGAGAGAGAAAGAGACAGAGAAAGAGAGAGTGAGAGAGAAAGAGAAAGAGAAAGACAGAGAGAGAGAGAGAAAGAGACAGAGAAAGAGAGAGTGAGAGAGAAAGAGAAAGAGACAGAGAGAGAAAGAGAGAGAGAAAGGAAAGAGAGACAGAAATAGAAAGAAAAGAGACGGCGAGAAAGTGAGCGAGAGAGAAAGAGACAGAGAAAGAGAGTGAGAGAGAAAGAGAAAGAGAAAGAGAGAGAGAAAGAAAAAGAGAAAGAAAGAAAAGAGCGAGAAAGAGAGAGAGAAAGAGATAGAAAGAAAAGAGAGAGACACAAAGATGGAGGGTGTTCTTCTGATGCTCCGACCCTCCCTTATTTAGGGAGGATCAGCTTTGGAATTAGAGCTGCCCCCCCACTTGGGACCCCCTAGTAAGGAAGGCCCCCTCCCCATCTGTCTTGTGAATGTCCAAAACCAGAGAAATGGGTTTTGTTCACACTTGTGTGAACCAATCTGCGTGATTTTCCCCATGACTCTTGGAAAAGGTGATACAAGCCCCCGACTTACGACTGTTCCTTTAGTGACCGAGGTTGTGATGGGCCTCACAAAAAGGAACCGTTTTTCACCCTTACTCACACGTTGTGGCATCCCCATGTCCAAAACCTCCCCTTGCAATTAAACTTTCTTTAATGTTGCCATATTTGTGTGATATGGACTTAAAGTATGCTGGCTGGGGGATTCTGGGAGTGGAAGTCCTATCCTCTTAAAGCATGCTGGCTGGGGGATTCTGGGAGTCCACCACTCTTAAAGCATGCTGGCTGGGGGATTCTGGGAGTCCATCCCTCTTAAAGCATGCTGGCTGGGGAATTCTGGGAGTTGGAGTCCACCTCTCTTAAAGCATGCTGACTGGGGGATTCTGAGAGTGGAAGTCCTCTCCTCTTAAAGCATACTAACTGGGGGATTCTGGGAGTGGAAGTCCACCCCTCTTAAAGCATGCTGGCTGGGGGATTCTGGGAGTGGACTTTAAAAAATCCTGATTGATTACTTTTATAAGTAATTTAAGAAAGCGAACATACATACAATATTCCTTTATTTTTCCTCCACAACAACACAACCAGTAGAAAAAGAGAAAAGAGAGAAAGAGAACGACAAAGAGAAAGAGAAAGAGACAGACATAATCAGACAGCAAGAGAGATAGAAAGAGAGAGAGACAGAAAGAGAGAAAGAGAGAAAGGGAATGACAAAGAGAGACAGAACAGGGAGACAGAGAGATAGAGGGAAAGAAAGAAAGAAAAAAAGGAAGGAAAGGAAGGAAGGAAGGAAAGAAAGAAAGAGAGAGAGAGAGAGAGACAGAGAGAAAGAAGGAAGGAAGGAAGGAAGGAAGGAAGGAAGGAAGGAAGGAAGGAAGGAAGGAAGGAAGGAAGGAAGGAAGGAAAGAAAGAAAGAAAGAAAAAGAAAGAAAGAAAGAAAGAAAGAGAGAGAGAAAATAGAAGGAGTGGGAGGGAGGAAAATAGAGGGAGAAAGAAAAGATCTGAGCCAAAAGACGCAAAGAGAAAGAGACAGAGAGAGAGAAAGAGAGAGAGAGAGAAAGGAAAGAAAGAGAAAGAAAAGAGACAGCAAGAAAGAGTGAGAAAGAGAAAGAGACAGAAAAAGAGAGAGTGAGAGAGAAAGAGAAAGAGACAGAGAAAGAGACAGAAAGAAAGAGAAAGAAGAGACAGCCAGAGAGAGAGAGAGAGAGGAAGAGAGAGAGAGAAAGGAGAGACAGAAAGAAAGAGAAAGAAAAGAGACAGCGAGAAAGAGAGAGTGAGAGAGAAAGAGACAGAGAAAGAGAGAGTGAGAGAGAAAGAGAAAGAGAAAGACAGAGAGAGAGAGAGAAAGAGACAGAGAAAGAGAGAGTGAGAGAGAAAGAGAAAGAGACAGAGAGAGAAAGAGAGAGAGAAAGGAAAGAGAGACAGAAATAGAAAGAAAAGAGACGGCGAGAAAGTGAGCGAGAGAGAAAGAGACAGAGAAAGAGAGTGAGAGAGAAAGAGAAAGAGAAAGAGAGAGAGAAAGAAAAAGAGAAAGAAAGAAAAGAGCGAGAAAGAGAGAGAGAAAGAGATAGAAAGAAAAGAGAGAGACACAAAGATGGAGGGTGTTCTTCTGATGCTCCGACCCTCCCTTATTTAGGGAGGATCAGCTTTGGAATTAGAGCTGCCCCCCCACTTGGGACCCCCTAGTAAGGAAGGCCCCCTCCCCATCTGTCTTGTGAATGTCCAAAACCAGAGAAATGGGTTTTGTTCACACTTGTGTGAACCAATCTGCGTGATTTTCCCCATGACTCTTGGAAAAGGTGATACAAGCCCCCGACTTACGACTGTTCCTTTAGTGACCGAGGTTGTGATGGGCCTCACAAAAAGGAACCGTTTTTCACCCTTACTCACACGTTGTGGCATCCCCATGTCCAAAACCTCCCCTTGCAATTAAACTTTCTTTAATGTTGCCATATTTGTGTGATATGGACTTAAAGTATGCTGGCTGGGGGATTCTGGGAGTGGAAGTCCTATCCTCTTAAAGCATGCTGGCTGGGGGATTCTGGGAGTCCACCACTCTTAAAGCATGCTGGCTGGGGGATTCTGGGAGTCCATCCCTCTTAAAGCATGCTGGCTGGGGGATTCTGGGAGTTGGAGTCCACCTCTCTTAAAGCATGCTGACTGGGGGATTCTGAGAGTGGAAGTCCTCTCCTCTTAAAGCATACTAACTGGGGGATTCTGGGAGTGGAAGTCCACCCCTCTT
The DNA here is from genome assembly GCA_023053685.1 of Diadophis punctatus similis. NCBI lineage: Eukaryota > Metazoa > Chordata > Lepidosauria > Squamata > Dipsadidae > Diadophis > Diadophis punctatus. Next base: position 4,768,626 of record JALIGW010000044.1, on the reverse strand, counting down.
AAAGCATGCTGGCTGGGGGATTCTGGGAGTGGACTTTAAAAAATCCTGATTGATTACTTTTATAAGTAATTTAAGAAAGCGAACATACATACAATATTCCTTTATTTTTCCTCCACAACAACACAACCAGTAGAAAAAGAGAAAAGAGAGAAAGAGAACGACAAAGAGAAAGAGAAAGAGACAGACATAATCAGACAGCAAGAGAGATAGAAAGAGAGAGAGACAGAAAGAGAGAAAGAGAGAAAGGGAATGACAAAGAGAGACAGAACAGGGAGACAGAGAGATAGAGGGAAAGAAAGAAAGAAAAAAAGGAAGGAAAGGAAGGAAGGAAGGAAAGAAAGAAAGAAAGAGAGAGAGAGAGAGACAGAGAGAAAGAAGGAAGGAAGGAAGGAAGGAAGGAAGGAAGGAAGGAAGGAAGGAAGGAAGGAAGGAAGGAAGGAAGGAAGGAAAGAAATAAAGAAAGAAAGAAAGAAAGAAAGAAAGAGAGAAAGAAAATAGAAGGAGTGGGAGGGAGGAAAATAGAGGGAGAAAGAAAAGATCTGAGCCAAAAGACGCAAAGAGAAAGAGACAGAGAGAGAGAAAGAGAGAGAGAGAGAAAGGAAAGAAAGAGAAAGAAAAGAGACAGCAAGAAAGAGTGAGAAAGAGAAAGAGACAGAAAAAGAGAGAGTGAGAGAGAAAGAGAAAGAGACAGAGAAAGAGACAGAAAGAAAGAGAAAGAAGAGACAGCCAGAGAGAGAGAGAGAGAGGAAGAGAGAGAGAGAAAGGAGAGACAGAAAGAAAGAGAAAGAAAAGAGACAGCGAGAAAGAGAGAGTGAGAGAGAAAGAGACAGAGAAAGAGAGAGTGAGAGAGAAAGAGAAAGAGAAAGACAGAGAGAGAGAGAGAAAGAGACAGAGAAAGAGAGAGTGAGAGAGAAAGAGAAAGAGACAGAGAGAGAAAGAGAGAGAGAAAGGAAAGAGAGACAGAAATAGAAAGAAAAGAGACGGCGAGAAAGTGAGCGAGAGAGAAAGAGACAGAGAAAGAGAGTGAGAGAGAAAGAGAAAGAGAAAGAGAGAGAGAAAGAAAAAGAGAAAGAAAGAAAAGAGCAAGAAAGAGAGAGAGAAAGAGATAGAAAGAAAAGAGAGAGACACAAAGATGGAGGGTGTTCTTCTGATGCTCCGACCCTCCCTTATTTAGGGAGGATCAGCTTTGGAATTAGAGCTGCCCCCCCACTTGGGACCCCCTAGTAAGGAAGGCCCCCTCCCCATCTGTCTTGTGAATGTCCAAAACCAGAGAAATGGGTTTTGTTCACACTTGTGTGAACCAATCTGCGTGATTTTCCCCATGACTCTTGGAAAAGGTGATACAAGCCCCCGACTTACGACTGTTCCTTTAGTGACCGAGGTTGTGATGGGCCTCACAAAAAGGAACCGTTTTTCACCCTTACTCACACGTTGTGGCATCCCCATGTCCAAAACCTCCCCTTGCAATTAAACTTTCTTTAATGTTGCCATATTTGTGTGATATGGACTTAAAGTATGCTGGCTGGGGGATTCTGGGAGTGGAAGTCCTATCCTCTTAAAGCATGCTGGCTGGGGGATTCTGGGAGTCCACCACTCTTAAAGCATGCTGGCTGGGGGATTCTGGGAGTCCATCCCTCTTAAAGCATGCTGGCTGGGGGATTCTGGGAGTTGGAGTCCACCTCTCTTAAAGCATGCTGACTGGGGGATTCTGAGAGTGGAAGTCCTCTCCTCTTAAAGCATACTAACTGGGGGATTCTGGGAGTGGAAGTCCACCCCTCTTAAAGCATGCTGGCTGGGGGATTCTGGGAGTGGACTTTAAAAAATCCTGATTGATTACTTTTATAAGTAATTTAAGAAAGCGAACATACATACAATATTCCTTTATTTTTCCTCCACAACAACACAACCAGTAGAAAAAGAGAAAAGAGAGAAAGAGAACGACAAAGAGAAAGAGAAAGAGACAGACATAATCAGACAGCAAGAGAGATAGAAAGAGAGAGAGACAGAAAGAGAGAAAGAGAGAAAGGGAATGACAAAGAGAGACAGAACAGGGAGACAGAGAGATAGAGGGAAAGAAAGAAAGAAAAAAAGGAAGGAAAGGAAGGAAGGAAGGAAAGAAAGAGAGAGAGAGAGAGAGAGAGAGACAGAGAGAAAGAAGGAAGGAAGGAAGGAAGGAAGGAAGGAAGGAAGGAAGGAAGGAAGGAAGGAAGGAAGGAAGGAAGGAAGGAAGGAAAGAAAGAAAGAAAGAAAGAAAGAAAGAAAGAAAGAAAGAAAGAGAGAGAGAGAAAATAGAAGGAGTGGGAGGGAGGAAAATAGAGGGAGAAAGAAAAGATCTGAGCCAAAAGACGCAAAGAGAAAGAGACAGAGAGAGAGAAAGAGAGAGAGAGAGAAAGGAAAGAAAGAGAAAGAAAAGAGACAGCAAGAAAGAGTGAGAAAGAGAAAGAGACAGAAAAAGAGAGAGTGAGAGAGAAAGAGAAAGAGACAGAGAAAGAGACAGAAAGAAAGAGAAAGAAGAGACAGCCAGAGAGAGAGAGAGAGAGGAAGAGAGAGAGAGAAAGGAGAGACAGAAAGAAAGAGAAAGAAAAGAGACAGCGAGAAAGAGAGAGTGAGAGAGAAAGAGACAGAGAAAGAGAGAGTGAGAGAGAAAGAGAAAGAGAAAGACAGAGAGAGAGAGAGAAAGAGACAGAGAAAGAGAGAGTGAGAGAGAAAGAGAAAGAGACAGAGAGAGAAAGAGAGAGAGAAAGGAAAGAGAGACAGAAATAGAAAGAAAAGAGACGGCGAGAAAGTGAGCGAGAGAGAAAGAGACAGAGAAAGAGAGTGAGAGAGAAAGAGAAAGAGAAAGAGAGAGAGAAAGAAAAAGAGAAAGAAAGAAAAGAGCGAGAAAGAGAGAGAGAAAGAGATAGAAAGAAAAGAGAGAGACACAAAGATGGAGGGTGTTCTTCTGATGCTCCGACCCTCCCTTATTTAGGGAGGATCAGCTTTGGAATTAGAGCTGCCCCCCCACTTGGGACCCCCTAGTAAGGAAGGCCCCCTCCCCATCTGTCTTGTGAATGTCCAAAACCAGAGAAATGGGTTTTGTTCACACTTGTGTGAACCAATCTGAGTGATTTTCCCCATAACTCTTGGAAAAGGTGATACAAGCCCCCGACTTACGACTGTTCCTTTAGTGACCGAGGTTGTGATGGGCCTCACAAAAAGGAACCGTTTTTCACCCTTACTCACACGTTGTGGCATCCCCATGTCCAAAACCTCCCCTTGCAATTAAACTTTCTTTAATGTTGCCATATTTGTGTGATATGGACTTAAAGTATGCTGGCTGGGGGATTCTGGGAGTGGAAGTCCTATCCTCTTAAAGCATGCTGGCTGGGGGATTCTGGGAGTCCACCACTCTTAAAGCATGCTGGCTGGGGGATTCTGGGAGTGGAAGTCCACCGCTCTTAAAGCATGCTGGCTGGGGGATTCTGGGAGTGGACTTTAAAAAATCCTGATTGATTACTTTTATAAGTAATTTAAGAAAGCGAACATACATACAATATTCCTTTATTTTTCCTCCACAACAACACAACCAGTAGAAAAAGAGAAAAGAGAGAAAGAGAACGACAAAGAGAAAGAGACATAATCAGACAGCAAGAGAGATAGAAAGAGAGAGACAGAAAGAGAGAAAGAGAGAAAGGGAATGACAAAGAGAGACAGAACAGGGAGACAGAGAGATAGAGGGAAAGAAAGAAAGAAAAAAAGGAAGGAAAGGAAGGAAGGAAGGAAAGAAAGAAAGAGAGAGAGAGAGAGAGAGACAGAGAGAAAGAAGGAAGGAAGGAAGGAAGGAAGGAAGGAAGGAAGGAAGGAAGGAAGGAAGGAAGGAAGGAAAGAAAGAAAGAAAGAAAGAAAGAGAGAGAGAGAGAAAGAAAATAGAAGGAGTGGGAGGGAGGAAAATAGAGGGAGAAAGAAAAGATCTGAGCCAAAAGACGCAAAGAGAAAGAGACAGAGAGAGAGAAAGAGAGAGAGAGAGAAAGGAAAGAAAGAGAAAGAAAAGAGACAGCAAGAAAGAGTGAGAAAGAGAAAGAGACAGAAAAAGAGAGAGTGAGAGAGAAAGAGAAAGAGACAGAGAAAGAGACAGAAAGAAAGAGAAAGAAGAGACAGCCAGAGAGAGAGAGAGAGAGGAAGAGAGAGAGAGAAAGGAGAGACAGAAAGAAAGAGAAAGAAAAGAGACAGCGAGAAAGAGAGAGTGAGAGAGAAAGAGACAGAGAAAGAGAGAGTGAGAGAGAAAGAGAAAGACAGAGAGAGAGAGAGAAAGAGACAGAGAAAGAGAGAGTGAGAGAGAAAGAGAAAGAGACAGAGAGAGAAAGAGAGAGAGAAAGGAAAGAGAGACAGAAATAGAAAGAAAAGAGACGGCGAGAAAGTGAGCGAGAGAGAAAGAGACAGAGAAAGAGAGAGAGAGAGAAAGAGAAAGAGAAAGAGAGAGAGAAAGAAAAAGAGAAAGAAAGAAAAGAGCGAGAAAGAGAGAGAGAAAGAGATAGAAAGAAAAGAGAGAGACACAAAGATGGAGGGTGTTCTTCTGATGCTCCGACCCTCCCTTATTTAGGGAGGATCAGCTTTGGAATTAGAGCTGCCCCCCCACTTGGGACCCCCTAGTAAGGAAGGCCCCCTCCCCATCTGTCTTGTGAATGTCCAAAACCAGAGAAATGGGTTTTGTTCACACTTGTGTGAACCAATCTGCGTGATTTTCCCCATGACTCTTGGAAAAGGTGATACAAGCCCCCGACTTACGACTGTTCCTTTAGTGACCGAGGTTGTGATGGGCCTCACAAAAAGGAACCGTTTTTCACCCTTACTCACACGTTGTGGCATCCCCATGTCCAAAACCTCCCCTTGCAATTAAACTTTCTTTAATGTTGCCATATTTGTGTGATATGGACTTAAAGCATACTAACTGGGGGATTCTGGGAGTGGAAGTCCACCCCTCTTAAAGCATGCTGGCTGGGGGATTCTGGGAGTGGACTTTAAAAAATCCTGATTGATTACTTTTATAAGTAATTTAAGAAAGCGAACATACATACAATATTCCTTTATTTTTCCTCCACAACAACACAACCAGTAGAAAAAGAGAAAAGAGAGAAAGAGAACGACAAAGAGAAAGAGACATAATCAGACAGCAAGAGAGATAGAAAGAGAGAGACAGAAAGAGAGAAAGAGAGAAAGGGAATGACAAAGAGAGACAGAACAGGGAGACAGAGAGATAGAGGGAAAGAAAGAAAGAAAAAAAGGAAGGAAAGGAAGGAAGGAAGGAAAGAAAGAAAGAGAGAGAGAGAGAGAGAGACAGAGAGAAAGAAGGAAGGAAGGAAGGAAGGAAGGAAGAAAGAAAGAAAGAAAGAAAGAAAGAAAGAAAGAAAGAAAGAAAGAAAGAAAGAAAGAAAGAAAGAAAGAAAGAAAGAAAGAAAGAAAGAAAGAAAGAAAGAAAGAAAATGGAAGGAGTAGGAGGGAGGAAAATAGAGGGAGAAAGAAAAGCAAGATCTCAGCCAAAAGACGCGAAAGTTGCATACTGTATAGACCGCTTCCCCAAAACCCTCCCCCCAGGGACCCAGGCTGACTGTCCAAACCCCAACCCATATGGTATCATGTGGGGCGCATCTTCAGGTGTTTTCGCCCGTCTGATATTCCGGGATGGTTGACCTTGACTGGCTATAAACAAGTCCTTTCAGCTGCGCAGTAAATCATGAGAACATCCTCCCTTTTGGTTCACACCCAGGCCGTCTTCACTCCAGCTCATTTCCCCACCCAAATGCCAATCTTCCAATAGCAAGCAAGCATCAAAGTGGCTGACAGTGACATTTGTCAAACTACGGTTTATTGTTATTAAAGTGATTAGACTTTTTAAAATCCTGATTTATTACTTTTATAAGTAATTCAAAGAAGCACATACATATAATATTCCTTTATTCTATTTTCCTCCACAACAACACAACCACTCAATTTTTCACACAACAAAGTTAACAAACCCTATTTACTAACTAAGCCACCATCAGCCAGGTTTGGCCACACATTAAGGCAGCCTTCCCCAGCTCAGACACCCTCCAGATGTTCAGCTTGCTAGTGCAAAGAATTCTGGGAATTGAGTTCCACCCCCCTCTATACACACACACAGAGGTGTGGGTTATTGTGGGTGTCTTTGCAACAAACCATCATTTACACTCCAAGAATTAAATCTGTGCAACAAGCTACAACTTGACAATAAACCAGCTTTGTCCCTGATTATTAACTTGGTTTCCGCTCCATTCCCGTTTTGGTTTCCCGATAAGAAAGGAGAAGACGGCTAGTGTTTCTCACATCCATTGTGCAGTTACACAAACACAGTCAGGATTTTTACTTGCGCTTCCAACTCAGCCCAACCCAACCCCACTCAATGCTACTAATTTCTACTCTACTCTACCCAACCCGACTCTACTCACTCCTCTATCCAACTGAACCCTACTCAACCCTACTCTACTCAACCCTACTCAACCCAATTCAACTGTACTCTACCCATTCCCAATCTACCCAACTTAATCCTACTGAACTTCTACTCAATCCAACATAACTCAACTCAATTCTATTCCACTCAATTCCGCTCAACCCAACTCAACCCTACTCAACTCTATTCTATCCAACCCAGACCTTCTCAACAAACGCCATCCTTCTTTAATCTAGCAAACCCTCTTTCCCCAGATTCCACCACCTATCATCTTCAGCTTGGAGAAAGCCAGCTTAAAAGGAAGGCACACCACAGATCCCACCTTGTTCGAACACCCTCTACAAACCCCACTTGCACCCCTCACACCCAAAATACTCCCCCCCCAGTGGGTTTAGTTACCTTCTTTCGCATTCTTAAAGAAGCTGAGGATAGACCCCATTGTAACCACGATTCTCAGGCAGTTCAGACCAGAAAGTTCTTCAGAAACTTTCAGGCTGACGCTTCCAACTCCCTCCCCTGGTTTTTAATGGGGGGGGGAAAGGGTTGAGGGGAAAGAGGGAGGTGTCTAAAGCTCTCTGTCTCAAGTTCTTAAAGAGACAGTGTCCCTTTTGAAAATTAAGCCTGTCTCCAAGATCACCAATGGGGTGGGGTCCTACTAACTAGGAGTAGCCCTGCTCACGCCAAAGTCTTTGGAGAGCGGAAGGGGGTTGGAGAGATAAGGGGGGTAGACTACCCCCCCCCATTGGCTAGCTTCCTCGAAGGAGAGCCACAAACCATGATTATAAGCCACGATAGATGTGCTTAGGCCCCAACCACACAAGCCAGCTAGAAGAAGCCACTACTACATTTCCAGACATCAATCTCAATATTTTTTTAATGTTAAGGATGATGGGACTCGAAGTAGGTTTGACAAACCACGACCTTTCCATCAGAGTTAAGATGGAACAAACCAGGATAAAGGGCAAGAAATGGATTTCAGAGGGGGAGGGGGTGAGAAAACCTCCCCTTGCAATTAAACTTTCATTAATGTTGCCATCCTCCTGTAATATGGACTTAAAGCAGTGGTTCCCAACCTTCCTAATGCCGTGACCCATGCCCCGCCCCAGCGCCCCCACCGTGACCCCCCATACCGCCGCAATTTGGGTTCTTTTACCCTCTGCGCATGCGCAAAGCATTCTGCGCATGCGCAGAGGGTAAAAGAAGCCAAATGGTGGCATCCGGGCCAAGTCTCGAGATCCGGGCGAGGTGTCCGCTCGCTTCGCGTGTTGCCTCTGGGAGCTTTTCGAGCCCCATCGCGAAAGGCGTGCGCGACTTTGGCAGGGCCGGAACAGGCGGTTGCCCAGAGACACCCACCCCCTTCGCAGAGTCTCTCCTGTCTACCTGTAGTGTTCGGGGCAAAGGGTATGGCTCTCTCCGGGCAGCCGCCTGTCCCGGCCCCGCCAAAGTCGTGCACGCCTTTCGCAGGGGTGAAATGCTCCCAGTTCATTTTTGCCTGTCGGTTGTCGCAGAGCCGATGGAGCCGGTGGCGGACGCGGCGCGGGGTTTCCCTCGCCCGCTTCCCCCGCCCACCTGGATGCCGCTATTTGAGTTCTTTTGCCCTCTGTGCATGCAGAACGCTTTGCGCATGCGCAAAGGGTAAAAGAACCCAAATTGCGGCGACGGTGTGGGGGCGTAGGTTCTGGGGCGCGATATGGCCAGGCTTGTGGCAGTGGGGGGGAGCTGAGGATGCTGGGGCGACCCCTGTGAAATGGTCGTTCGACCCCCAAAGGGGTCCCGACCCCCAGGTTGGGAACCGCTGACTTAAAGTGTGCAGGCTGGGGAATTCTGAGAGCTGAAGTACTCCCGCCTTAGTAGAGCATGGCGACTGGGGAATTCTGGGAGTTGGAGTCCACCCCTCTTAAAGCATGCTGGCTGGGGGATTCTGGGAGTGGAAGTCCACCCCTCTTAAAGCATGCTGGCTTGGGGAATATGGGGCTTGGGGATTCCTCTTGTAGCGTACTTACTGGGGGATTATGGGAATGGAAGTCCTTTCCTCTTAAAGCATGCTGGCTGTGGAATTCTGGGAGTGGAAGTCCACCCCTGTTAAAGCATGCTGGCTGTGGAATTCTGGGAGTGGAAGTCCTCTCCTCTTAACGCATACTGACTGGGGGATTCTGGGAGTGGAAGTCCACCCCTCTTAAAGCATGCTGGCTGGGGGATTCTGGGAGTGGACTTTAAAAAATCCTGATTTATTACTTTTATAAGTAATTTAAGAAAGCGAACATACATACAATATTCCTTTATTTTTCCTCCACAACAACACAACCAGTAGAAAAAGAGAAAAGAGAGAAAGAGAACGACAAAGAGAAAGAGAAAGAGACAGACATAATCAGACAGCAAGAGAGATAGAAAGAGAGAGAGACAGAAAGAGAGAAAGAGAGAAAGGGAATGACAAAGAGAGACAGAACAGGGAGACAGAGAGATAGAGGGAAAGAAAGAAAGAAAAAAAGGAAGGAAAGGAAGGAAGGAAGGAAAGAAAGAAAGAGAGAGAGAGAGAAAGAATGAAAGAAGGAAGGAAAGAAGGAAGGAAGGAAAAAGAAAGAAAGAGAGAAAGAAAATAGAAGGAGTGGGAGGGAGGAAAATAGAGGGAGGAAGAAAAGATCTGAGCCAAAAGACGCAAAGAGAAAGAGACAGAGAGAGAGAAAGAAAGAGAGAGAGAAAGGAAAGAAAGAGAAAGAAAAGAGACAGCGAGAAAGAGTGAGAAAGAGAAAGAGAAAGAGACAGAGAAAGAGAGAGTGAGAGAGAAAGAGAAAGAGACAGAGAAAGAGACAGAAAGAAAGAAAAAGAAGAGACAGCCAGAGAGAGAGAGGAAGAGAGAGAGAGAAAGGAGAGACAGAAAGAAAGAGAAAGAAAAGAGACAGCGAGAAAGAGAGAGTGAGAGAGAAAGAGACAGAGAAAGAGAGAGTGAGAGAGAAAGAGAAAGACAGAGAGAGAGAGAGAAAGAGAGAGAGAAAGAAAGAGTGAGAGAGAAAGAGAAAGAGACAGAGAGAGAAAGAGAGAGAGAAAGGAAAGAGAGACAGAAATAGAAAGAAAAGAGACAGCGAGAAAGAGAGCGAGAGAGAAAGAGAGAGAGAAAGAGATAGAAAGAAAAGAGAGAGACACAAAGATGGAGGGTGTTCTTCTGATGCTCCGACCCTCCCTTATTTAGGGAGGATGGGCTTTGGAATTAGAGCTGCCTCCCCACTTGGGACCCCCTAGTAAGGAAGGCCCCCTCCCCATCTGTCTTGTGAATGTCCAAAACCAGAGAAATGGGTTTTGTTCACACTTGTGTGAACCAATCTGCGTGATTTTCCCCATGACTCTTGGAAAAGGTGATACAAGCCCCCGACTTACGACTGTTCCTTTAGTGACCGAGGTTGTGATGGGCCTCACAAAAAGGAACCGTTTTACACCCTTACTCACACGTTGTGGCATCCCCATGTCCAAAACCTCCCCTTGCAATTAAACTTTCTTTAATGTTGCCATATTTGTGTGATATGGACTTAAAGCACACTGGCTGGGGGATTCTGGGAGTGGAAGTCCTATCCTCTTAAAGCATGCTGGCTGGGGGATTCTGGGAGTTAGAGTCCATCCCTCTTAAAGTATGATGGCTGGGGAATTCTTGGAGTCCACCACTCTTACAGCATGCTGGCTGGGGGATTCTGGGAGTGGAAGTCCTCTCCTCTTAAAGTATACTGACTGGGGAATTCTGGGAGTGGAAGTCCTCTCCTCTTGAAGCATACTGACTGGGGGATTCTGGGAGTGGAAGTCCACCCCTCTTAAAGCATACTGACTGGGGGATTCTGGGAGTGGAAGTCCTCTCCTCTTAAAGCATACTGACTGGGGGATTCTGGGAGTGGAAGTCCTCTCCTCTTGTAGCGTACTGACTGGGGGATTCTGGGAGTGGAAGTCCTCTCCTCTTAAAGCACACTGGCTGGGGGATTCTGGGAGTGGAAGTCCTATCCTCTTAAAGCATGCTGGCTGGGGGATTCTGGGAGTGGAAGTCCACCCCTCTTAAAGCATGCTGGCTTGGGGAATATGGGGCTTGGGGATTGCTCTTGTAGCGTACTGACTGGGGGATTATGGGAATGGAAGTCCTTTCCTCTTAAAGCATGCTGGCTGTGGAATTCTGGGAGTGGAAGTCCACCCCTGTTAAAGCATGCTGGCTGGTGGATTCTGGGAGTGGAAGTCCTCTCCTCTTAACGCATACTGACTGGGGGATTCTGGGAGTGGAAGTCCTCTCCTCTTAAAGCATACTGACTGGGGGATTCTGGGAGTGGAAGTCCTCTCCTCTTAAAGTATACTGACTGGGGGATTCTGGGAGTGGAAGTCCTTTCCTCTTAAAGCATGCTGGGTGGGGAATTCTGGGAGTGGAAGTCCTCTCCTCTTAAAGCATACTGACTGGGGGATTCTGGGAATGGAAGTCCACCCCTCTTAAAGCATGCTGGGTGGGGAATTCTGGGAGTGGAAGTCCTCTCCTCTTAAAGCATGCTGGCTGGGGAATTCTGGGAGTGGAAGTCTTCTCCTCTTAAAGCATACTGACTGGGGGATTCTGGGAATGGAAGTCCTTTCCTCTTAAAGCATGCTGGCTGGGGAATTCTGGGAGTGGAAGTCCTCTCCTCTTGAAGCATACTGACTGGGGGATTCTGGGAATGGAAGTCCTTCCCTCTTAAAGCCTGCTGGCTGGGGAATTCTGGGAGTGGAAGTCCTCTCCTCTTAAAGCATACTGACTGGGGGATTCTGGGAGTGGAAGTCCTCTCCTCTTAAAGCATGCTGGCTGGGGAATTCTGGGAGTGGAAGTCCACCCCTCTTAAAGCATGCTGGCTTGGGGATTCTGGGGGTGGAAGTCCTCTCCTCTTAAAGCATGCTGACTGGGGGATTCTGGGAGTGGAAGTCCTCTCCTCTTAAAGCATGCTGGCTGGTTGATTATGAGAGTGGAAGTCATCTCCTTTTAAATTATACTGACTGGGGGATTCTGGGAGTGGAAGTCCTCTCCTCTTCAAGCATACTTACTGGGGGATTCTGGGAGTGGAGGTCCACCCCTCTTAAAGCATGCTGGCTGGGGAATTGTGGGAGTGGAAGTCCACCCCTGTTAAAGCATGCTGGCTGGGGGATTCTGGGAGTGGAAGTCCTCTCCTCCTAAAGCATGCTGGCTGGGGAATTCTGGGATTTAAGTCCATCCCTCTTAAAGCCTGCTGGCTGGGGGATTCTGGGAGTGGAAGTCCACCCCTCTTAAAGCATGCTGGCTTGGGGATTCTGGGAGTGGAAGTCCTCTCCTATTAAAGCATGCTGACTGGGGGATTCTGGGAGTGGAAGTCCACCCCTCTTAAAGCACGCTGGCTGGTTGATTCTGAGAGTGGAAGTCCTCTCCTCTTAAAGCATGCTGGCTCGGGAATTCTGGGAGTGGAAGTCCTCTCCTCTTAAAGCATACTGACTGGGGGATTCTGGGAGTGGAAGTCCTCTCCTCTTAAAGCATGCTGGCTGGGGAATTCTGGGAGTGGAAGTCCTCTCCTCTTGAAGCATGCTGGCTGGGGGATTCTGGGAATGGAAGTCCTCTCCTTTTAAAGCATACTGACTGGGGGATTATGGGAGTGGAAGTCAACCCCTCTTAAAGCATGCTGGCTGGTTGATTCTGAGAGTGGAAGTCCTCTCTTCTTAAAGCATGCTGGCTGGGGAATATTGGGAGTGGAAGTCCTCTCCTCTTAAAGCATACTGACTGGGGGATTCTGGGAGTGGAAGTCCACCCCTCTTAAAGCATGCTGGCTGGGGAATTCTGGGAGTGGAAGTCCTCTCCTCTTGTAGCGTACTGACTGGGGGATTCTGGGAATGGAAGTCCTTTCCTCTTAAAGCATGCTGGCTGGGGAATTCTGGGAGTGGAAGTCCAGCCCTGTTAAAGCATGCTGGCTGGGGAATTCTGGGAGTGGAAGTCCTCTCCTCTTAAAGCATACTGACTGGGGGATTCTGGGAGTGGAAGTCCATTCCTCTTAAAGCATGCTGGCTGGGGGATTCTGGGAGTGGAAGTCCTCTCCTCTTAAAGCATACTGACTGGGAGATTCTGGGAGTGGAAGTCCATCCCTCTTCAAGCATGCTGGCTGAGGGATTCTGGGAGTGGAAGTCCTCTCCTCTTGAAGCATACTGACTGGAGGATTCTGGGAATGGAAATCCTTTCCTCTTAAAGCATACTGACTGGGGGATTCTGGGAGTGGAAGTCCACCACTCTTAAAGCATGCTGGCTGGGGAATTCTGGGAGTGGAAGTCCTCTCCTTTTGAAGCATACTGACTGGTGGTTTCTGGGAATGAAAGTCCTTTCCTCTTAAAGCATGCTGGCTGGGGAATTCTGGGAGTGGAAGTCCACCTCTCTTAAAGCATGCTGGCTGGGGAATTCTGGGAGTGGAAGTCTTCTCCTCTTAAAGCATACTGACTGGGGGATTCTGGGAATGGAAGTCCTTTCCTCTTAAAGCATGCTGGCTGGGGAATTCTGGGAGTGGAAGTCCTCTCCTCTTGAAGCATACTGACTGGGGGATTCTGGGAATGGAAGTCCTTCCCTCTTAAAGCCTGCTGGCTGGGGAATTCTGGGAGTGGAAGTCCTCTCCTCTTAAAGCATACTGACTGGGGGATTCTGGGAGTGGAAGTCCTCTCCTCTTAAAGCATGCTGGCTGGGGAATTCTGGTAGTGGAAGTCCACCCCTCTTAAAGCATGCTGGCTTGGGGATTCTGGGGGTGGAAGTCCTCTCCTCTTAAAGCATGCTGACTGGGGGATTCTGGGAGTGGAAGTCCTCTCCTCTTAAAGCATACTGACTGGGGGATTCTAGGAGTGGAAGTCCACTCCTCTTAAAGCATGCTGGCTGGTTGATTATGAGAGTGGAAGTCATCTCCTTTTAAATCATACTGACTGGGGGATTCTGGGAGAGGAAGTCCTCTCCTCTTCAAGCATACTTACTGGGGGATTCTGGGAGTGGAGGTCCACCCCTCTTAAAGCATGCTGGCTGGGGAATTGTGGGAGTGGAAGTCCACCCCTGTTAAAGCATGCTGGCTGGGGGATTCTGGGAGTGGAAGTCCTCTCCTCCTAAAGCATGCTGGCTGGGGAATTCTGGGATTTAAGTCCATCCCTCTTAAAGCCTGCTGGCTGGGGGATTCTGGGAGTGGAAGTCCACCCCTCTTAAAGCATGCTGGCTTGGGGATTCTGGGAGTGGATGTCCTCTCCTATTAAAGCATGCTGACTGGGGGATTCTGGGAGTGGAAGTCCACCCCTCTTAAAGCACGCTGGCTGGTTGATTCTGAGAGTGGAAGTCCTCTCCTCTTAAAGCATGCTGGCTGGGGAATTCTGGGAGTGGAAGTCCTCTCCTCTTAAAGCATACTGACTGGGGGATTCTGGGAGTGGAAGTCCTCTCCTCTTAAAGCATGCTGGCTGGGGAATTCTGGGAGTGGAAGTCCTCTCCTCTTGAAGCATACTGACTGGGGGATTCTGGGAATGGAAGTCCTTTCCTCTTAAAGCATGCTGGCTGGGGAATTCTGGGAGTGGAAGTCCTCTCCTCTTCAAGCATACTGACTGGGGGATTCTGTGAATGGAAGTCCTTCCCTCTTAAAGCCTGCTGGCTGGGGAATTCTGGGAGTGGAAGTCCTCTCCTCTTAAAGCATACTGACTGGGGGATTCTGGGAGTGGAAGTCCACCCCTCTTAAAGCATGCTGGCTTGGGGATTCTGGGGGTGGAAGTCCTCTCCTCTTAAAGCATGCTGACTGGGGAATTCTGGGAGTGGAAGTCCTCTCCTCTTAAAGCATACTGACTGGGGGATTCTGGGAGTGGAAGTCCTCTCCTCTTAAAGCATGCTGGCTTGGGGATTCTGGGGGTGGAAGTCCTCTCCTCTTAAAGCATACTGACTGGGGAATTCTGGGAGTGGAAGTCCTTCCCTCTTAAAGCATGCTGGCTGGGGAATTCTGGGAGTGGAAGTCCTCTCCTCTTAAAGCATACTGACTGGGGAATTCTGGGGGTGGAAGTCCTCTCCTCTTAAAGCATGCTGGCTGGGGAATTCTGGGAGTGGAAGTCCTTCCCTCTTAAAGCCTGCTGGCTGGGGAATTCTGGGAGTGGAAGTCCTCTCCTCTTAAAGCATACTGACTGGGGGATTCTGGGAGTGGAAGTCCACCCCTCTTAAAGCATGCTGGCTTGGGGATTCTGGGGGTGGAAGTCCTCTCCTCTTAAAGCATGCTGACTGGGGAATTCTGGGGAGTGGAAGTCCTATCCTCTTAAAGCATGCTGGCTTGGGAATTGTGGGAGTGGAAGTCCACCCCTGTTAAAGCATGCTGGCTGGGGGATTCTGGGAGTGGAAGTCCTCTCCTCTTAAAGCATGCTGGCTTGGGGATTCTGGGGGTGGAAGTCCTCTCCTCTTAAAGCATACTGACTGGGGAATTCTGGGAGTGGAAGCCCACCCCTCTTAAAGCATGCTGGCTTGGGGATTCTGGGGGTGGAAGTCCTCTCCTCTTAAAGCATGCTGACTGGGGGATTCTGGGAGTGGAAGTCCTCTCCTCTTAAAGCATACTGACTGGGGGATTCTAGGAGTGGAAGTCCTCTCCTCTTCAAGCATACTTACTGGGGGATTCTGGGAGTGGAGGTCCACCCCTCTTAAAGCATGCTGACTGGGGGATTCTTGGAGTGGAAGTCCTCTCCTCTTAAAGCATGCTGGCTGGGGGATTCTGGGAATGGAAGTCCTCTCCTCTTAAAGCATGCTGGCTGGGGAATTCTGGGAGTGGAAGTCCTCTCCTCTTGAAGCATACTGACTGGGGGATTCGGGGAGTGGAAGTCCTCTCTTCTTAAAGCATGCTGGCTGGTGGATTCTGGGAGTGGAAGTCCTCTCCTCTTAAAGCATGCTGACTGGGGGATTCTGGGAGTGGAAGTCCACCCCTCTTAAAGCATGCTGGCTGGGGGATTCTAGGAGTGGAAGTCCACCCCTCTTAAAGCATGCTGGCTGGGGGATTCTGGGAGTGGAAGTCCTCTCCTCCTAAAGCATGCTGGCTGGGGAATTCTGGGATTTAAGTCCATCCCTCTTAAAGCATGCTGGCTTGGGGATTCTGGGAATGGAAGTCCTCTCCTCTTAAAGCATGCTGGCTGGGGAATTCTGGGAGTGGAAGTCCTCACCTCTTAAAGCATGCTGGCTGGGGAATTCTGGGAGTGGAAGTCCTATCCTCTTAAAGCATGCTGGCTTGGGAATTGTGGGAGTGGAAGTCCACCCCTGTTAAAGCATGCTGGCTGGGGGATTCTGGGAGTGGAAGTCCTCTCCTCTTAAAGCATGCTGGCTTGGGGATTCTGGGGGTGGAAGTCCTCTCCTCTTAAAGCATACTGACTGGGGAATTCTGGGAGTGGAAGCCCACCCCTCTTAAAGCATGCTGGCTTGGGGATTCTGGGGGTGGAAGTCCTCTCCTCTTAAAGCATGCTGACTGGGGGATTCTGGGAGTGGAAGTCCTCTCCTCTTAAAGCATACTGACTGGGGGATTCTAGGAGTGGAAGTCCTCTCCTCTTCAAGCATACTTACTGGGGGATTCTGGGAGTGGAGGTCCACCCCTCTTAAAGCATGCTGACTGGGGGATTCTTGGAGTGGAAGTCCTCTCCTCTTAAAGCATGCTGGCTGGGGGATTCTGGGAGTGGAAGTCCTCTCCTCTTAAAGCATGCTGGCTGGGGAATTCTGGGAGTGGAAGTCCTCTCCTCTTGAAGCATACTGACTGGGGGATTCGGGGAGTGGAAGTCCTCTCTTCTTAAAGCATGCTGGCTGGTGGATTCTGGGAGTGGAAGTCCTCTCCTCTTAAAGCATGCTGACTGGGGGATTCTGGGAGTGGAAGTCCACCCCTCTTAAAGCATGCTGGCTGGGGGATTCTAGGAGTGGAAGTCCACCCCTCTTAAAGCATGCTGGCTGGGGGATTCTGGGAGTGGAAGTCCTCTCCTCCTAAAGCATGCTGGCTGGGGAATTCTGGAATTTAAGTCCATCCCTCTTAAAGCATGCTGGCTTGGGGATTCTGGGAATGGAAGTCCTCTCCTCTTAAAGCATGCTGGCTGGGGAATTCTGGGAGTGGAAGTCCTCACCTCTTAAAGCATGCTGGCTGGGGAATTCTGGGAGTGGAAGTCCTCTCCTCTTAAAGCATACTGACTGGGGGATTCTGGGAGTGGAAGTCCTCTCCTCTTAAAGCATGCTGGCTGGGGAATTCTGGGAGTGGAAGTCCTCTCCTCTTGAAGCATACTGAATGAGGGATTCTGGGAATGGAAGTCCTTTCCTCTTAAAGCATGCTGGCTGGGGAATTCTGGGAGTGGAAGTCCACCCCTCTTAAAGCATGCTGGCTTGGGGATTCTGGGGGTGGAAGTCCTCTCCTCTTAAAGCATGCTGACTGGGGGATTCTGGGAGTGGAAGTCCTCTCCTCTTAAAGCATACTGACTGGGGGATTCTAGGAGTGGAAGTCCACTCCTCTTAAAGCATGCTGGCTGGGGAATTCTGGGAGTGGAAGTCCACCCCTCTTAAAGCATGCTGGCTTGGGGATTCTGGGGGTGGAAGTCCTCTCCTCTTAAAGCATACTGACTGGGGGATTCTGGGAGTGGAAGTCCTCTCCTCTTAAAGCATACTGACTGGGGGATTCTAGGAGTGGAAGTCCACTCCTCTTAAAGCATGCCGGCTGGTTGATTATGAGAGTGGAAGTCATCTCCTTTTAAAGCATGCTGGCTGGGGAATTCTGGGATTGGAAGTCCTGTCCTCTTAAAGCATACTGAGTGGGGGATTCTGGGAGTGGAAGTCCTCTCCTCTTCAAGCATACTTACTGGGGGATTTAGTGAGTGGAAGTCCACCCCTCTTAAAGCATGCTGGCTGGGGAATTCTGGGAGTGGAAGTGCTCTCCTCTTGAAGCATACTGACTGGGGGATTCTGGGAATGGAAGTCCTTTCCTCTTAAAGCATGCTGGCTGGGGAATTGTGGGAGTGGAAGTCCACCCCTGTTAAAGCATGCTGGCTGAGGGATTCTGGGAATGGAAGTCCTCTCCTCTTAAAGCATGCTGACTGGGGGATTCTGGGAGTGGAAGTCCTCTCCTCTTAAAGCATACTGACTGGGGGATTCTAGGAGTGGAAGTCCACTCCTCTTAAAGCATGCCGGCTGGTTGATTATGAGAGTGGAAGTCATCTCCTTTTAAAGCATGCTGGCTGGGGAATTCTGGGATTGGAAGTCCTGTCCTCTTAAAGCACACTGAGTGGGGGATTCTGGGAGTGGAACTCCACCCCTCTTAAAGCATGCCGGCTGGAGAATTCTGGGAGTTGGAGTCCACCCCTCTTAAAGCATGCCGGATGGTTGATTATGAGAGTGGAAGTCATCTCCTTTTAAAGCATGCTGGCTGGGGAATTCTGGGATTGGAAGTCCTGTCCTCTTAAAGCATACTGAGTGGGGGATTCTGGGAGTGGAACTCCACCCCTCTTAAAGCATGCCGGCTGGAGAATTCTGGGAGTTGGAATCCACCCCTCTTAAAGCATGATGGCTGGGGGATTCTGGGAGTGGAAGTCCTCTCCTCTTAAAGCATACTGACTGGGGGATTATGGGAGGGGAATTCCTCTCCTCTTAAAGCATGCTGGCTGGGGAATTCTGGGAGTGGAAGTCCTCTCCTCTTGAAGCATACTGACTGGGGGATTCTGGGAATGGAAGTCCTTTCCTCTTAAAGCATGCTGGCTGGGGAATTGTGGGAGTGGAAGTCCACCCCTGTTAAAGCATGCTGGCTTGGGAATTCTGGGAGTGGAAGTCCACCTCTCTTAAAGCATGCTGGCTGGGGGATTCTGGGAGTGGAAGTCCTCTCCTCCTAAAGCATGCTGGCTGGGGAATTCTGGGATTTAAGTCCATCCCTCTTAAAGCCTGCTGGCTGGGGGATTCTGGGAGTGGAAGTCCACCCCTCTTAAAGCATGCTGGCTTGGGGATTCTGGGCATGGAAGTCCTCTCCTCTTAAAGCATGCTGACTGGGGGATTCTGGGAGTGGAAGTCCTCTCCTCTTAAAGCATACTGACTGGGGGATTCTGGGAGTGGAAGTCCACCCCTCTTAAAGCACGCTGGCTGGTTGATTCTGAGAGTGGAAGTCCTCTCCTCTTAAAGCATGCTGGCTGGCGAATTCTGGGAGTGGAAGTCCTCTCCTCTTAAAGCATACTGACTGGGGGATTCTGGGAGTGGAAGTCCTCTCCTCTTAAAGCATGCTGGCTGGGGAATTCTGGGAGTGGAAGTCCACCCCTCTTAAAGCATGCTGGCTTGGGGATTCTGGGGGTGGAAGTCATCTCCTCTTAAAGCATACTGACTGGGGGTTTCTGGGAATGGAAGTCCATCCCTCTTAAAGCATGCTGGCTTGGGGATTCTGGGAGTGGACGTCCTCTCCTGTTAAAGCATGCTGACTGGGGGATTCTGGGAGTGGAAGTCCTCTCCTCTTAAAGCATACTGACTGGGGGATTCTGGGAGTGGAAGTCCATCCCTCTTAAAGCATGCTGGCTGGTTGATTCTGAGAGAAGTCCACCCCTGTTAAAACATGCTGGCTGGGGAATTCTGGGAGTGGAAGTCCACCTCTCTTAAAGCATGCTGGCTGGGGGATTCTGGGAGTGGAAGTCCCGTCCTCTTAAAGCATACTGACTGGGGGATTCTGGGAGTGGAAGTCCTCTTCTCTTAAAGCATACTGACTGGGGGATTCTGGGAGTGGAAGTCCTCTCCTCTTAAAGCATACTGACTGGGGGATTCTGGGAGTGGAAGTCCTCTCCTCTTAAAGCATGCTGGCTGGGGAGTTCTGGGAGTGGAAGTCCTCTCCTCTTAAAGCATACTGACTGGGGGATTCTGGAAGTGGACGTCCTCTCCTCTTAAAGCATGCTGGCTGGGGAATTCTGGGAGTGGAAGTCCACCCCTGTTAAAACATGGTGGCTGGGGAATTCTGGGAGTGGAAGTCCACCTCTCTTAAAGAATGCCGGCTGGGGGATTCTAGGAGTGGAAGTTCACCCCTCTTAAAGCATGCTGGTTGGGGAATTCTGGGAGTGGAAGTCCACCCCTCTTAAAGCATACTGACTGAGGGATTCTGGGAGTGGAAGTCCTCTCCTCTTAAAGCATACTGACTGGGGGATTCTGGGAGTGGAAGTCCATCCCTCTTAAAGCATGCTGGCTGGGGGATTCTGGGAGTGGAAGTCCACCCCTCTTAAACCATGCTGGCTTGGGGATTCTGGGAGTGGAAGTCCTCTCCTCTTAAAGCATGCTGACTGGAGGATTCTGGAAGTGGAAGTCCTCTCCTCTTAAAGCATACTGACTGGGGAATTCTGGAAGTCCATCCCTGTTAAAGCATGCTGGCTGGTTGATTCTGAGAGTGGAAGTCCACCCCTGTTAAAACATGCTGGCTGGGGAATTCTGGGAGTGGAAGTCCACCTCTCTTAAAGCATGCTGGCTGGGGGATTCTGGGAGTGGAAGTCCTCTCCTCTTAAAGCATACTGACTGGGGGATTCTGGGAGTGGAAGTCCTCTCCTCTTAAAGCATACTGACTGGGGGATTCAGTGAGTGGAAGTCCACCCCTCTTAAAGCATGCTGGCTGGGGAATTCTGGGAGTGGAAGTCCTCTCCTCTTAAAGCATGCTGACTGGGGGATTCTGGGAGTGGAAGTCCTCTCCTCTTAAAGCATACTGGGGGATTCTGGGAGTGGAGGTCCTCTCCTCTTAAAGCATGCTGGCTGGGGAATTCTAGGAGTGGAAGTCCTCTCCTCTTAAAGCATACTGACTGGGGGATTCTGGGAGTGGAAGTCCTCTCTTCTTAAAGCATGCTGGCTGGTGGATTCTGGGAGTCCTCTCATCTTAAAGTCCTCTCCTCTTAAAGCATACTGACTGGGGGATTCTGGATGTGGAAGTCCTCTCCTCTTAAAGCATGCTGGCTGGGGGATTCTAGGAGTGGAAGTCCATCTTTCTTAAAGCATGCTGGTGGGGGATTCCAAGAGTGGAAGTCCACCCCTCTTAAAGCATGCTGGCTGGGGGATTCTGGGAGTGGAAGTCCTCCCCTCTTAAAGCATACTGACTGGGGGATTCTGGGAGTGGAAGTCCACCCTTCTTAAAGCATGCTGGCTGGGGAATTTTGGGAGTGGAAGTCCTCTCCTTTTGAAGCATGCTGGCTGGGGAATTTTGGGAGTGGAAGTCCTCTCCTCTTGAAGCATACTGACTGGGGGATTCTGGGAGTCCTCTCCTCTTAAAGTCCTCTCCTCTTAAAGCATACTGACTGGGGGATTCTGGGAGTGAAAGTCCTCTCGTCTTAAAGCATGCTGGCTGGGGAATTCTGGGTGTGGAAGTCCTCTCCTCTTAAAGCATACTGACTGGGGGATTCTGGGAGTGGAAGTCCATCCCTCTTAAAGCATGCTGGTGGGGGATTCTGGGAGTGGAAGTCCTCCCCTCTTTAAGCATACTGACTGGGGGATTCTGGGAGTGGAAGTCCATCCTTCTTAAAGCATACTGACTGGGGGATTCTGGGAGTGGAAATCCTCTCCTCTCAAAGCATCCTGGCTGGGGAATTTTGGGAGTGGAAGTCCTCTCCTCTTAAAGCATACTGACTGGGGGATTCTGGGAGTCCTCTCCTCTTAAAGTCCTCTCCTCTTAAAACATACTGACTGGGGGATTCTGGGAGTGGAAGTCCATCCCTCTTAAAGCATGCTGCCTGTGGAATTCTGGGAGTGGAAGTCCTCTCCTCTTAAAGCATACTGACAGGGGGATTCTGGGAGTGGAAGTCCTCTCCTCTTAAAGCATACTGACTGGGGGATTCTGGGAGTGGAAGTCCTCTCCTCTTAAAGCATGCTGGCTGGGGAATTCTGGGAGTGGAAGTCCATCCTCCTTAAAGCATACTGACTGGGGGATTCTTGGAGTGGAAGTCCTCTCCTCTTAAAGCATGCTGGCTGGGGGATTCTGGGAGTGGAAGTCCTCTCCTCTTAAAGCATGCTGGCTGGGGAATTCTGGGAGTGGAAGTCCTCTCCTCTTGAAGCATACTGACTGGGGGATTCGGGGAGTGGAAGTCCTCTCTTCTTAAAGCATGCTGGCTGGTGGATTCTGGGAGTCCTCTCCTCTTAAAGTCCACTCCTCTTAAAGCATAATGACTGGGGATTTCTGGGTGTGGAAGTCCTATCCTCTTAAAGCATGCTGGCTGGGGGATTCTGGGAGTGGAAGTCCACCCCACTTAAAGCATTCTGGCTGGGGAATTCTGGGAGTGGAAGTCCTCTCCTCTTAAAGCATACTGACTGGGGGATTCTGGGAGTGGAAGTCCACCACTCTTAAAGCATACTGGCTGGGGGATTCTGGGAGTGGAAGTCCACCGCTCTTAAAGCATACTGACTGGGGGATTCTGGGAGTGGAAGTCCTCTCCTCTTAAAGCATGCTGGCTGGGGAATATTGGGAGAGGAAGTCCTCTCCTCTTAAAGCATACTGATCTGGGGATTCTGGGAGTGGAAGTCCACCCCTCTTAAAGCATGCTGGCTGGGGGATTCTGGGAGTGGAAGTCCTCCCCTCTTAAAGCATACTGGCTGGGGGATTCTGGGAGTGGAAGTCCACCGCTCTTAAAGCATACTGACTGGGGGATTCTGGGAGTGGAAGTCCTCTCCTCTTAAAGCATGCTGGCTGGGGAATTCTGGGAGTGGAAGTCCTCTCCACTTAAAGCATACTGACTGGGGGATTCTGGGAGAGGAAATCCATCCCTCTTAAAGCATGCTGGCTGGGGAATTCTGGGAGTGGAAGTCCTCTCCTCTTAAAGGATACTGACTGGGGGATTCTGGGAGTGGAAGTCCTCTCCTCTGAAAGCATAATGACAGGGGGATTCTGGGAGTGGAAGTCCTCTCCTCTTAAAGCATACTGACTGGGGGATTCTGGGAGTGGAAGTCCATCCTTCTTAAAGCATACTGACTGGGGGATTCTGGGAGTCGAAGTCCTCTCCTCTTAAAGCATGCTGGCTGGGGAATTTTGGGAGTGGAAGTCCTCTCCTCTTGAAGCATACTGACTGGGGGATTATGGGAGTCCTCTCCTCTTAAAGTCCTCTCCTCTTAAAGCATGCTGGCTGGGGAATTCTGGGAGTGGAAGTCCTCTCCTCTTAAAGCATTCTGACTGGGGGATTCTGGGAGTGGAAGTCCTCTCCTCTTAAAGCATACTGACTGGGGGATTCTGGGAGTGGAAGTCCTCTCCTCTTAAAGCATGCTGGCTGGGGAATTCTGGGAGTGGAAGTCCTCTCCTCTTAAAGCATACTGACTGGGGGATTCTGTGAGTGGAAGTCCTCTCTTCTTAAAGCATGCTGGCTGGTGGATTCTGGGAGTCCTCTCCTCTTAAAGTCCTCTCCTCTTAAAGCATGCTGGCTGGGGAATTCTGGGAGGTGGAAGTCCTCCCCTCTTAAAGCATACTGACTGGGGGATTATGGGAGTGGAAGTCCTCTCCTCTTAAAGCATGCTGGCTGGGGAATTCTGGGAGTGGAAGTCCTCTCCTCTTAAAGCATACTGACTGGGGGTTTCTGGAAGTGGAAGTAAACCCCACTTAAAGCATACTGACTGGGGGATTCTGGGAGTGGAAGTCCATCCCCCTTAAAGCATGCTGGCTGCGGAATTCTGGGAGTGGAAGTCCTCTCCTCTTAAAGCATACTGACTGGGGGATTATGGGAGTGGAAGTCCTCCCCTTTTAAAGCATGCTGGCTGGGGAATTCTGGGAGTTGGAGTCCATCCCTCTTAAAGTATGCTGACTGGGGGATTCTGGGAGTGGAAGTCCTCCCCTCTTAAAGCATGCTGGCTGGGGGATTATGGGAGTGGAAGTCCTCTCCTCTTAAAGCATACTGACTGGGGGATTCTGGGAGTGGAAGTCCACCCTACTTAAAGCATGCTGGCTGGGGAATTCTGGGAGTGGAAGTCCTCTCCTCTTAAAGCATACTGACTGGGGGATTTTGGGAGTGGAAGTCCTCTCCTCTTAAAGCATACTGACTGGGGGATTCTGGGAGTGGAAGTCCTCTCCTCTTAAAGCATACTGACTGGGGGATTATGGGAGGTGGATTCTAGGTGTGGAAGTCCATCCCTCTTAAAGCATGCTGGCTGGGGAATTCTGGGAGGTGGAAGTCCTCCCCTCTTAAAGCATACTGACTGGGGGATTCTGGAAGTGGAAGTCCACCCCACTTAAAGCATACTGACTGGGGGATTCTGAGAGTGGAAGTCCTCTCCTCTTAAAGCATACTAACTGGGGGATTCTGGGATTGGAAGTCCTCTCCTCTTAAAGCATACTGACTGGGGGATTCTGGACGTGGAAGTCCACCCCACTTAAAGCATACTGACTGGGGGATTCTGGATGTGGAAGTCAATCCCTCTTAAAGCATGCTGGCTGGGGAATTGTGGGAGTGGAAGTCCTCCCCTCTTAAAGCATGCTGACTGGGGGATTCTGGGAATGGAAGTCCATCCCTCTTAAAGCATACTGACTGGGGGATTCTGGGAGTGGAAGTCCTCTCCTCTTAAAGCATACTGACTGGGGGATTCTGGGAGTGGAAGTCCTCTCCTCTTAAAGCATACTGACTGGGGGATTCTGGACGTGGAAGTCCACCCCACTTAAAGCATACTGACTGGGGGATTCTGGATGTGGAAGTCAATCCCTCTTAAAGCATGCTGGCTGGGGAATTCTGGGAGTGGAAGTCCTCTCCTCTTAAAGCATACTGACTGGGGGATTCTGGATGTGGAAGTCAATCCCTCTTAAAGCATGCTGGCTGGGGAATTCTGGGAGTGGAAGTCCTCTCCTCTTAAAGCATACTGACTGGGGGATTATGGGAGTGGAAGTCCTCCCCTCTTAAAGCATGCTGGCTGGGGAATTCTGGGAGTTGGAGTCCATCCCTCTTAAAGTATGCTGACTGGGGGATTCTTGCTCCCCTCTTAAAGCATGCTGGCTGGGGGATTCTGGGAGTTGGAGTCCACCTCTCTTAAAGCATGCTGGCTGGGGGATTCTGGGAGTCCATCCCTCTTAAAGCATGCTGGCTGGGGGATTCTGAGAGTTGGAGTCCACCTCTCTTAAAGCATGCTGGCTGGGGGATTCTGGGAGTCCATCCCTCTTAAAGCATGCTGGCTGGGGGATTCTGAGAGTGGAAGTCCTCTCCTCTTAAAGCATGCTGACTGGGGGATTCTGAGAGTGGAAGTCCTCTCCTCTTAAAGGATACTAACTGGGGGATTCTGGGAGTGGAAGTCCACCCCTCTTAAAGCATGCTGGCTGGGGGATTCTGGGAGTGGACTTTAAAAAATCCTGATTGATTACTTTTATAAGTAATTTAAGAAAGCGAATATACATACAATATTCCTTTATTTTTCCTCCACAACAACACAACCAGTAGAAAAAGAGAAAAGAGAGAAAGAGAACGACAAAGAGAAAGAGAAAGAGACAGACATAATCAGACAGCAAGAGAGATAGAAAGAGAGAGAGACAGAAAGAGAGAAAGAGAGAAAGGGAATGACAAAGAGAGACAGAACAGGGAGACAGAGAGATAGAGGGAAAGAAAGAAAGAAAAAAAGGAAGGAAAGGAAGGAAGGAAGGAAAGAAAGAAAGAGAGAGAGAGAGAGAGACAGAGACAGAGAGAAAGAAGGAAGGAAGGAAGGAAGGAAGGAAGGAAGGAAGGAAGGAAGGAAGGAAGGAAGGAAGGAAGGAAAGAAAGAAAGAAAGAAAGAAAGAAAGAAAGAAAGAAAGAAAGAAAGAGAGAAAGAAAATAGAAGGAGTGGGAGGGAGGAAAATAGAGGGAGAAAGAAAAGATCTGAGCCAAAAGACGCAAAGAGAAAGAGACAGAGAGAGAGAAAGAGAGAGAGAGAGAAAGGAAAGAAAGAGAAAGAAAAGAGACAGCAAGAAAGAGTGAGAAAGAGAAAGAGACAGAAAAAGAGAGAGTGAGAGAGAAAGAGAAAGAGACAGAGAAAGAGACAGAAAGAAAGAGAAAGAAGAGACAGCCAGAGAGAGAGAGAGAGAGGAAGAGAGAGAGAGAAAGGAGAGACAGAAAGAAAGAGAAAGAAAAGAGACAGCGAGAAAGAGAGAGTGAGAGAGAAAGAGACAGAGAAAGAGAGAGTGAGAGAGAAAGAGAAAGAGAAAGACAGAGAGAGAGAGAGAAAGAGACAGAGAAAGAGAGAGTGAGAGAGAAAGAGAAAGAGACAGAGAGAGAAAGAGAGAGAGAAAGGAAAGAGAGACAGAAATAGAAAGAAAAGAGACGGCGAGAAAGTGAGCGAGAGAGAAAGAGACAGAGAAAGAGAGTGAGAGAGAAAAAGAAAGAGAAAGAGAGAGAGAAAGAAAAAGAGAAAGAAAGAAAAGAGCGAGAAAGAGAGAGAGAAAGAGATAGAAAGAAAAGAGAGAGACACAAAGATGGAGGGTGTTCTTCTGATGCTCCGACCCTCCCTTATTTAGGGAGGATCAGCTTTGGAATTAGAGCTGCCCCCCCACTTGGGACCCCCTAGTAAGGAAGGCCCCCTCCCCATCTGTCTTGTGAATGTCCAAAACCAGAGAAATGGGTTTTGTTCACACTTGTGTGAACCAATCTGCGTGATTTTCCCCATGACTCTTGGAAAAGGTGATACAAGCCCCCGACTTACGACTGTTCCTTTAGTGACCGAGGTTGTGATGGGCCTCACAAAAAGGAACCGTTTTTCACCCTTACTCACACGTTGTGGCATCCCCATGTCCAAAACCTCCCCTTGCAATTAAACTTTCTTTAATGTTGCCATATTTGTGTGATATGGACTTAAAGTATGCTGGCTGGGGGATTCTGGGAGTGGAAGTCCTATCCTCTTAAAGCATGCTGGCTGGGGGATTCTGGGAGTCCACCACTCTTAAAGCATGCTGGCTGGGGGATTCTGGGAGTCCATCCCTCTTAAAGCATGCTGGCTGGGGAATTCTGGGAGTTGGAGTCCACCTCTCTTAAAGCATGCTGACTGGGGGATTCTGAGAGTGGAAGTCCTCTCCTCTTAAAGCATACTAACTGGGGGATTCTGGGAGTGGAAGTCCACCCCTCTTAAAGCATGCTGGCTGGGGGATTCTGGGAGTGGACTTTAAAAAATCCTGATTGATTACTTTTATAAGTAATTTAAGAAAGCGAACATACATACAATATTCCTTTATTTTTCCTCCACAACAACACAACCAGTAGAAAAAGAGAAAAGAGAGAAAGAGAACGACAAAGAGAAAGAGAAAGAGACAGACATAATCAGACAGCAAGAGAGATAGAAAGAGAGAGAGACAGAAAGAGAGAAAGAGAGAAAGGGAATGACAAAGAGAGACAGAACAGGGAGACAGAGAGATAGAGGGAAAGAAAGAAAGAAAAAAAGGAAGGAAAGGAAGGAAGGAAGGAAAGAAAGAAAGAAAGAGAGAGAGAGAGAGACAGAGAGAAAGAAGGAAGGAAGGAAGGAAGGAAGGAAGGAAGGAAGGAAGGAAGGAAGGAAAGAAAGAAAGAAAGAAAGAAAGAAAGAAAGAAAGAAAGAGAGAAAGAAAATAGAAGGAGTTGGAGGGAGGAAAATAGAGGGAGAAAGAAAAGATCTGAGCCAAAAGACGCAAAGAGAAAGAGACAGAGAGAGAGAAAGAGAGAGAGAGAGAAAGGAAAGAAAGAGAAAGAAAAGAGACAGCAAGAAAGAGTGAGAAAGAGAAAGAGACAGAAAAAGAGAGAGTGAGAGAGAAAGAGAAAGAGACAGAGAAAGAGACAGAAAGAAAGAGAAAGAAGAGACAGCCAGAGAGAGAGAGAGAGAGGAAGAGAGAGAGAGAAAGGAGAGACAGAAAGAAAGAGAAAGAAAAGAGACAGCGAGAAAGAGAGAGTGAGAGAGAAAGAGACAGAGAAAGAGAGAGTGAGAGAGAAAGAGAAAGAGAAAGACAGAGAGAGAGAGAGAAAGAGACAGAGAAAGAGAGAGTGAGAGAGAAAGAGAAAGAGACAGAGAGAGAAAGAGAGAGAGAAAGGAAAGAGAGACAGAAATAGAAAGAAAAGAGACGGCGAGAAAGTGAGCGAGAGAGAAAGAGACAGAGAAAGAGAGTGAGAGAGAAAGAGAAAGAGAAAGAGAGAGAGAAAGAAAAAGAGAAAGAAAGAAAAGAGCGAGAAAGAGAGAGAGAAAGAGATAGAAAGAAAAGAGAGAGACACAAAGATGGAGGGTGTTCTTCTGATGCTCCGACCCTCCCTTATTTAGGGAGGATCAGCTTTGGAATTAGAGCTGCCCCCCCACTTGGGACCCCCTAGTAAGGAAGGCCCCCTCCCCATCTGTCTTGTGAATGTCCAAAACCAGAGAAATGGGTTTTGTTCACACTTGTGTGAACCAATCTGCGTGATTTTCCCCATGACTCTTGGAAAAAGTGATACAAGCCCCCGACTTACGACTGTTCCTTTAGTGACCGAGGTTGTGATGGGCCTCACAAAAAGGAACCGTTTTACACCCTTACTCACACGTTGTGGCATCCCCATGTCCAAAACCTCCCCTTGCAATTAAACTTTCTTTAATGTTGCCATATTTGTGTGATATGGACTTAAAGCACACTGGCTGGGGGATTCTGGGAGTGGAAGTCCTATCCTCTTAAAGCATGCTGGCTGGGGGATTCTGGGAGTCCACCACTCTTAAAGCATGCTGGCTGGGGGATTCTGGGAGTGGAAGTCCACCCCTCTTAAAGCATGCTGGCTGGGGGATTCTGGGAGTGGACTTTAAAAAATCCTGATTGATTACTTTTATAAGTAATTTAAGAAAGCGAACATACATACAATATTCCTTTATTTTTCCTCCACAACAACACAACCAGTAGAAAAAGAGAAAAGAGAGAAAGAGAACGACAAAGAGAAAGAGACATAATCAGACAGCAAGAGAGATAGAAAGAGAGAGACAGAAAGAGAGAAAGAGAGAAAGGGAATGACAAAGAGAGACAGAACAGGGAGACAGAGAGATAGAGAGAAAGAAAGAAAGAAAAATGGAAGGAAGGAAGGAAGAAAAAAGAAAGATAGAAAGAAAGGAAGAGAAAGGAGGGAGGGAGAGAACGACAAAGAAATAGACAGAAAGAGAAAGAGAGACAGAACAAAGAGAGAAAGAAGGAAGGAAGGGAGGGAGGGAGGGAGGAAGGAAAGAAAGAAGAAAGAAAGAAAGAAAGAAAGAAAGAAAGAAAGAAAGAAAGAAAGAAAGAAAGAAAGAAAGAAAGAAAGAAAGAAAATGGAAGGAGTAGGAGGGAGGAAAATAGAGGGAGAAAGAAAAGCAAGATCTCAGCCAAAAGACGCGAAAGTTGCATACTGTATAGACCGCTTCCCCAAAACCCTCCCCCCAGGGACCCAGGCTGACTGTCCAAACCCCAACCCATATGGTATCATGTGGGGTGCATCTTCAGGTGTTTTCGCCCGTCTGATATTCCGGGATGGTTGACCTTGACTGGCTATAAACAAGTCCTTTCAGCTGCGCAGTAAATCATGAGAACATCCTCCCTTTTGGTTCACACCCAGGCCGTCTTCACTCCAGCTCATTTCCCCACCCAAATGCCAATCTTCCAATAGCAAGCAAGCATCAAAGTGGCTGACAGTGACATTTGTCAAACTACGGTTTATTGTTATTAAAGTGATTAGACTTTTTAAAATCCTGATTTATTACTTTTATAAGTAATTCAAAGAAGCACATACATATAATATTCCTTTATTCTATTTTCCTCCACAACAACACAACCACTCAATTTTTCACACAACAAAGTTAACAAACCCTATTTACTAACTAAGCCACCATCAGCCAGGTTTGGCCACACATTAAGGCAGCCTTCCCCAGCTCAGACACCCTCCAGATGTTCAGCTTGCTAGTGCAAAGAATTCTGGGAATTGAGTTCCACCCCCCTCTATACACACACACAGAGGTGTGGGTTATTGTGGGTGTCTTTGCAACAAACCATCATTTACACTCCAAGAATTAAATCTGTGCAACAAGCTACAACTTGACAATAAACCAGCTTTGTCCCTGATTATTAACTTGGTTTCCGCTCCATTCCCGTTTTGGTTTCCCGATAAGAAAGGAGAAGACGGCTAGTGTTTCTCACATCCATTGTGCAGTTACACAAACACAGTCAGGATTTTTACTTGCGCTTCCAACTCAGCCCAACCCAACCCCACTCAATGCTACTAATTTCTACTCTACTCTACCCAACCCGACTCTACTCACTCCTCTATCCAACTGAACCCTACTCAACCCTACTCTACTCAACCCTACTCAACCCAATTCAACTGTACTCTACCCATTCCCAATCTACCCAACTTAATCCTACTGAACTTCTACTCAATCCAACATAACTCAACTCAATTCTATTCCACTCAATTCCGCTCAACCCAACTCAACCCTACTCAACTCTATTCTATCCAACCCAGACCTTCTCAACAAACGCCATCCTTCTTTAATCTAGCAAACCCTCTTTCCCCAGATTCCACCACCTATCATCCTCAGCTTGGAGAAAGCCAGCTTAAAAGGAAGGCACACCACAGATCCCACCTTGTTCGAACACCCTCTACAAACCCCACTTGCACCCCTCACACCCAAAATACTCCCCCCCCAGTGGGTTTAGTTACCTTCTTTCGCATTCTTAAAGAAGCTGAGGATAGACCCCATTGTAACCACGATTCTCAGGCAGTTCAGACCAGAAAGTTCTTCAGAAACTTTCAGGCTGACGCTTCCAACTCCCTCCCCTGGTTTTTAATGAGGTTGGGGGAAAGGGTTGAGGGGAAAGAGGGAGGGGTCTAAAGCTCTCTGTCTCAAGTTCTTAAAAAGTCAGTGTCCCTTTTGAAAATTAAGCCTGTCTCCAAGATCACCAATGGGGTGGGGTCCTACTAACTAGGAGTAGCCCTGCTCACGCCAAAGTCTTTGGAGAGCGGAAGGGGGTTGGAGAGATAAGGGGGGTAGACTACCCCCCCCCCATTGGCTAGCTTCCTCGAAGGAGAGCCACAAACCATGATTATAAGCCACGATAGATGTGCTTAGGCCCCAACCACACAAGCCAGCTAGAAGAAGCCACTACTACATTTCCAGACATCAATCTCAATATTTTTTTAATGTTAAGGATGATGGGACTCGAAGTAGGTTTGACAAACCACGACCTTTCCATCAGAGTTAAGATGGAACAAACCAGGATAAAGGGCAAGAAATGGATTTCAGAGGGGGAGGGGGTGAGAAAACCTCCCCTTGCAATTAAACTTTCATTAATGTTGCCATCCTCCTGTAATATGGACTTAAAGCAGTGGTTCCCAACCTTCCTAATGCCGTGACCCATGCCCCGCCCCAGCGCCCCCACCGTGACCCCCCATACCGCCGCAATTTGGGTTCTTTTACCCTCTGCGCATGCGCAAAGCATTCTGCGCATGCGCAGAGGGTAAAAGAAGCCAAATGGTGGCATCCGGGCCAAGTCTCGAGATCCGGGCGAGGTGTCCGCTCGCTTCGCGTGTTGCCTCTGGGAGCTTTTCGAGCCCCATCGCGAAAGGCGTGCGCGACTTTGGCAGGGCCGGAACAGGCGGTTGCCCAGAGACACCCACCCCCTTCGCAGAGTCTCTCCTGTCTACCTGTAGTGTTCGGGGCAAAGGGTATGGCTCTCTCCGGGCAGCCGCCTGTCCCGGCCCCGCCAAAGTCGTGCACGCCTTTCGCAGGGGTGAAATGCTCCCAGTTCATTTTTGCCTGTCGGTTGTCGCAGAGCCGATGGAGCCGGTGGCGGACGTGGCGCGGGGTTTCCCTCGCCCGCTTCCCCCGCCCACCTGGATGCCGCTATTTGAGTTCTTTTGCCCTCTGTGCATGCAGAACGCTTTGCGCATGCGCAAAGGGTAAAAGAACCCAAATTGCGGCGACGGTGTGGGGGCGTAGGTTCTGGGGCGCGATATGGCCAGGCTTGTGGCAGTGGGGGGGAGCTGAGGATGCTGGGGCGACCCCTGTGAAATGGTCGTTCGACCCCCAAAGGGGTCCCGACCCCCAGGTTGGGAACCGCTGACTTAAAGTGTGCAGGCTGGGGAATTCTGAGAGCTGAAGTACTCCCGCCTTAGTAGAGCATGGCGACTGGGGAATTCTGGGAGTTGGAGTCCACCCCTCTTAAAGCATGCTGGCTGGGGGATTCTGGGAGTGGAAGTCCACCCCTCTTAAAGCATGCTGGCTTGGGGAATATGGGGCTTGGGGATTCCTCTTGTAGCGTACTGACTGGGGGATTATGGGAATGGAAGTCCTTTCCTCTTAAAGCATGCTGGCTGTGGAATTCTGGGAGTGGAAGTCCACCCCTGTTAAAGCATGCTGGCTGTGGAATTCTGGGAGTGGAAGTCCTCTCCTCTTAACGCATACTGACTGGGGGATTCTGGGAGTGGAAGTCCACCCCTCTTAAAGCATGCTGGCTGGGGGATTCTGGGAGTGGACTTTAAAAAATCCTGATTTATTACTTTTATAAGTAATTTAAGAAAGCGAATATACATACAATATTCCTTTATTTTTCCTCCACAACAACACAACCAGTAGAAAAAGAGAAAAGAGAGAAAGAGAACGACAAAGAGAAAGAGAAAGAGACAGACATAATCAGACAGCAAGAGAGATAGAAAGAGAGAGAGACAGAAAGAGAGAAAGAGAGAAAGGGAATGACAAAGAGAGACAGAACAGGGAGACAGAGAGATAGAGGGAAAGAAAGAAAGAAAAAAAGGAAGGAAAGGAAGGAAGGAAGGAAAGAAAGAAAGAGAGAGAGAGAGAAAGAATGAAAGAAGGAAGGAAAGAAGGAAGGAAGGAAAAAGAAAGAAAGAGAGAAAGAAAATAGAAGGAGTGGGAGGGAGGAAAATAGAGGGAGGAAGAAAAGATCTGAGCCAAAAGACGCAAAGAGAAAGAGACAGAGAGAGAGAAAGAGAGAGAGAGAGAAAGGAAAGAAAGAGAAAGAAAAGAGACAGCGAGAAAGAGTGAGAAAGAGAAAGAGAAAGAGACAGAGAAAGAGAGAGTGAGAGAGAAAGAGAAAGAGACAGAGAAAGAGACAGAAAGAAAGAAAAAGAAGAGACAGCCAGAGAGAGAGAGGAAGAGAGAGAGAGAAAGGAGAGACAGAAAGAAAGAGAAAGAAAAGAGACAGCGAGAAAGAGAGAGTGAGAGAGAAAGAGACAGAGAAAGAGAGAGTGAGAGAGAAAGAGAAAGACAGAGAGAGAGAGAGAAAGAGAGAGAGAAAGAAAGAGTGAGAGAGAAAGAGAAAGAGACAGAGAGAGAAAGAGAGAGAGAAAGGAAAGAGAGACAGAAATAGAAAGAAAAGAGACAGCGAGAAAGAGAGCGAGAGAGAAAGAGAGAGAGAAAGAGATAGAAAGAAAAGAGAGAGACACAAAGATGGAGGGTGTTCTTCTGATGCTCCGACCCTCCCTTATTTAGGGAGGATGGGCTTTGGAATTAGAGCTGCCTCCCCACTTGGGACCCCCTAGTAAGGAAGGCCCCCTCCCCATCTGTCTTGTGAATGTCCAAAACCAGAGAAATGGGTTTTGTTCACACTTGTGTGAACCAATCTGCGTGATTTTCCCCATGACTCTTGGAAAAGGTGATACAAGCCCCCGACTTACGACTGTTCCTTTAGTGACCGAGGTTGTGATGGGCCTCACAAAAAGGAACCGTTTTACACCCTTACTCACACGTTGTGGCATCCCCATGTCCAAAACCTCCCCTTGCAATTAAACTTTCTTTAATGTTGCCATATTTGTGTGATATGGACTTAAAGCACACTGGCTGGGGGATTCTGGGAGTGGAAGTCCTATCCTCTTAAAGCATGCTGGCTGGGGGATTCTGGGAGTGGAAGTTCTCCCCTCTTAAAGCATACTGGTTGGGGGATTCTGGGAGTGGAAGTCCACCGCTCTTAAAGCATACTGACTGGGGGATTCTGGGAGTGGAAGTCCTCTCCTCTTAAAGCATACTGACTGGGGGATTCTGGGAGTGGAAATCTATCCCTCTTAAAGCATGCTGGCTGGGGAATTCTGGGAGTGGAAGTCCTCTCCTCTTAAAGCATACTGACTGGGGGATTCTGGGAGTGGAAGTCCTCTCCTCTGAAAGCATAATGACTGGGGGATTCTGGGAGTGGAAGTCCTCTCCTCTTAAAGCATACTGACTGGGGGATTCTGGGAGTGGAAGTCCACCCCTCTTAAAGCATGCTGGCTGGGGGATTCTGGGAGTGGAAGTCCACCCCACTTAAAATATGCTGTCTGGGGAGTTCTGGGAGTTGGAGTCTAGACCTCTTAAAGAATTGTGGCTGGGGGATTCTGGGAGTTGTAGTCCATCCCTCTTAAAGCATGCTGGCTTGGGGATTCTGGGAGTGGAAATCCATCCCTCTTAAAGCATGCTGGCTGGGGGATTCTGGGAGTGGAAGTCCTCCCCTCTTAAAGCATACTGACTGGGGGATTCTGGGAGTGGAAGTCCTCTCCTCTTAAAGCATGCTGGCTGCGGAATTTTGGGAGTGGAAGTCCTCTCCTCTTAAAGCATACTGACTGGGGGATTCTGGGAATGGAAATCTATCCCTCTTAAACCATGCTGGCTGTCGAATTCTGGGAGTGGAAGTCCTCTCCTCTTAAAGCATACTGACTGGGGGATTCTGGGAGTGGAAGTCCTCTCCTCTGAAAGTATACTGACTGGGGGATTCTGGGAGTGGAAGTCCTCTCCTCTTAAAGCATGCTGGCTGGGGAATTTTGGGAGTGGAAGTCCTCTCCTCTTAAAGCATACTGACTGGGGGATTCTGGGAGTGGAAATCTATCCCTCTTAAAGCATGCTGGCTGGGGAATTCTGGGAGTGGAAGTCCTCTCCTCTTAAAGCATACTGACTGGGGGATTCTGGGAGTGGAAGTCCACCCCTCTTAAAGCATGCTGGCTGGGGAATTCTGGGAGTGGAAGTCCTCTCCTCTTGAGGCATACTGACTGGGGGATTCTGGAAGTCCTCTCCTCTTAAAGCATGCTGGCTGGGGAATTCTGGGAGTGGACGTCCTCTCCTCTTAAAGCATAGTGATTGGGGGATTCTGGGTGTGGAAGTCCATCCCTCTTAAAGCATACTGACTGGGGGATTCTGGGAGTGGAAGTCCTCTCCTCTTAAAGCATGCTGGCTGGGGAATTCTGGGAGTGGAAGTCCTCTCCTCTTAAAGCATACTGACTGGGGGATTCTGGGAGTGGAAGTCCACCCCTCTTAAAGCATGCTGGCTGGGGAATTCTGGGAGTGGAAGTCCTCTCCTCTTAAAGCATACTGACTGGGGGATTCTGGGAGTGGAAGTCCACCCCTCTTAAAGCATGCTGGCTGGGGAATTCTGGGAGTGGAAGTCCTCTCCTCTTAAAGCATACTAACTGGGGCATTCTGGGAGTGGAAGTCCATCCTTCTTAAAGCATACTGACTGGGGGATTCTGGGAGTGGAAGTCCATCTTTCTTAAAGCATGCTGGTGGGGGATTCCAAGGGTGGAAGTCCACCCGTCTTAAAGCATGCTGGCTGGGGGATTCTGGGAGTGGAAGTCCTCCCCTCTTAAAGCATACTGACTGGGGGATTCTGGGAGTGGAAGTCCACCGCTCTTAAAGCATACTGACTGGGGGATTCTGGGAGTGGAAGTCCTCTCCTCTTAAAGCATACTGACTGGGGGATTCTGGGAGTGGAAATCTATCCCTCTTAAAGCATGCTGGCTGGGGAATTCTGGGAGTGGAAGTCCTCTCCTCTTAAAGCATACTGACTGGGGGATTCTGGGAGTGGAAGTCCTCTCCTCTGAAAGCATAATGACTGGGGGATTCTGGGAGTGGAAGTCCTCTCCTCTTAAAGCATACTGACTGGGGGATTCTGGGAGTGGAAGTCCACCCCTCTTAAAGCATGCTGGCTGGGGGATTCTGGGAGTGGAAGTCCACCCCACTTAAAATATGCTGTCTGGGGAGTTCTGGGAGTTGGAGTCTAGACCTCTTAAAGAATTGTGGCTGGGGGATTCTGGGAGTTGTAGTCCATCCCTCTTAAAGCATGCTGGCTTGGGGATTCTGGGAGTGGAAATCCATCCCTCTTAAAGCATGCTGGCTGGGGGATTCTGGGAGTGGAAGTCCTCCCCTCTTAAAGCATACTGACTGGGGGATTCTGGGAGTGGAAGTCCTCTCCTCTTAAAGCATGCTGGCTGCGGAATTTTGGGAGTGGAAGTCCTCTCCTCTTAAAGCATACTGACTGGGGGATTCTGGGAATGGAAATCTATCCCTCTTAAACCATGCTGGCTGTCGAATTCTGGGAGTGGAAGTCCTCTCCTCTTAAAGCATACTGACTGGGGGATTCTGGGAGTGGAAGTCCTCTCCTCTGAAAGTATACTGACTGGGGGATTCTGGGAGTGGAAGTCCTCTCCTCTTAAAGCATGCTGGCTGGGGAATTTTGGGAGTGGAAGTCCTCTCCTCTTAAAGCATACTGACTGGGGGATTCTGGGAGTGGAAATCTATCCCTCTTAAAGCATGCTGGCTGGGGAATTCTGGGAGTGGAAGTCCTCTCCTCTTAAAGCATACTGACTGGGGGATTCTGGGAGTGGAAGTCCACCCCTCTTAAAGCATGCTGGCTGGGGAATTCTGGGAGTGGAAGTCCTCTCCTCTTGAGGCATACTGACTGGGGGATTCTGGAAGTCCTCTCCTCTTAAAGCATGCTGGCTGGGGAATTCTGGGAGTGGACGTCCTCTCCTCTTAAAGCATAGTGATTGGGGGATTCTGGGTGTGGAAGTCCATCCCTCTTAAAGCATACTGACTGGGGGATTCTGGGAGTGGAAGTCCTCTCCTCTTAAAGCATGCTGGCTGGGGAATTCTGGGAGTGGAAGTCCTCTCCTCTTAAAGCATACTGACTGGGGGATTCTGGGAGTGGAAGTCCACCCCTCTTAAAGCATGCTGGCTGGGGAATTCTGGGAGTGGAAGTCCTCTCCTCTTAAAGCATACTGACTGGGGGATTCTGGGAGTGGAAGTCCACCCCTCTTAAAGCATGCTGGCTGGGGAATTCTGGGAGTGGAAGTCCTCTCCTCTTAAAGCATACTAACTGGGGCATTCTGGGAGTGGAAGTCCATCCTTCTTAAAGCATACTGACTGGGGGATTCTGGGAGTGGAAGTCCATCTTTCTTAAAGCATGCTGGTGGGGGATTCCAAGGGTGGAAGTCCACCCGTCTTAAAGCATGCTGGCTGGGGGATTCTGGGAGTGGAAGTCCTCCCCTCTTAAAGCATACTGACTGGGGGATTCTGGGATTGGAAGTCCATCCTTCTTAAAGCATACTGACTGGGGGATTCTGGGAGTGGAAGTCCTCTCCTCTTAAAGCATGCTGGCTGGGGAATTTTGGGAGTGGAAGTCCTCTCCTCTTAAAGCATACTGACTGGGGGATTCTGGGAGTCCTCTCCTCTTAAAGTCCTCTCCTCTTGAAGCATATTGACTGGGGGATTCTCGGAATGGAAGTCCTCTCCTCTTAAAGCATGCTGGCTGGGGAATTCTGGGTGTGGAAGTCCTCTCCTCTTAAAGCATACTGACTGGGGGATTCTGGGAGTGGAAGTCCATCCCTCTTAAAAACATACTGACTGGGGGATTCTGGGAGTGGAAGTCCTCTCCTCTTAAAGTATGCTGGCTGGGGAATTTTGGGAGTGGAAGTCCTCTCCTCTTAAAGCATACTGACTGGGGGATTCTGGGAGTGGAAGTCCTCTCCTCTGAAAGCATAATGACTGGGGGATTCTGGGAGTGGAAGTCCTCTCCTCTTAAAGCATACTGACTGGGGGATTCTGGGAGTGGAAGTCCACCCCTCTTAAAGCATGCTGTCTGGCGGATTCTGGGAGTGGAAGTCCACCCCACTTAAAATATGCTGTCTGGGGAGTTCTGGGAGTTGGAGTCTAGACCTCTTAAAGAATGGTGGCTGGGGGATTCTGGGAGTTGGAGTCCATCCCTCTTAAAGCATGCTGGCTGGGGGATTCTGGGAGTGGAAATCCATCCCTCTTAAAGCATGCTGGCTGGGGGATTCTGGGAGTGGAAGTCCTCTCCTCTGAAAGCATAATGACTGGGGGATTCTGGGAGTGGAAGTCCTCTCCTCTTAAAGCATACTGACTAGGGGATTCTGGGAGTGGAAGTCCACCCCTCTTAAAGCATGCTAGCTGGGGGATTCTGGGAGTGGAAGTCCACCCCACTTAAAATATGCTGTCTGGGGAGTTCTGTGAGTTGGAGTCTAGACCTCTTAAAGAATGGTGGCTGGGGGATTCTGGGAGTTGGAGTCCATCCCTCTTAAAGAATGGTGGCTGGGGGTTTGTTTGAGTGGAAGTCCACCCCTCTTAAAGCATGCTGGTTGGAGGATTCTCGGAGTGGAGGTCCTCTCTTCTTAAAGCATGCTGGCTGGGGAATTCTGGGAGTTGTAGTCCATCCCTCTTAAAGCATGCTGGCTGGGGGATTCTGGGAGTGGAAATCCATCCCTCTTAAAGCATGCTGGCTGGGGGATTCTAGGAGTGGAAGTCCTCCCCTCTTAAAGCATACTGGCTGGGGGATTTTGGGAGTGGAAGTCCACCGCTCTTAAAGCATACTGACTGGGGGATTCTGGGAGTGGAAGTCCTCTCCTCTTAAAGCATACTGACTGGGGGATTCAGGGAGTGGAAATCTATCCCACTTAAAGCATGCTGGCTGGAGAATTCTGGGAGTGGAAGTCCTCTCCTCTTAAAGCATACTGACTGGGGGATTCTGGGAGTGGAAGTCCTCTCCTCTGAAAGCATAATGACTGGGGGATTCTGGGAGTGGAAATCCTCTCCTCTTAAAGCATACTGACTGGGGGATTCTGGGAGTGGAAGTCCACCCCTCTTAAAGCATGCTGGCTGGGGGATTCTGGGAGTGGAAGTCCACCCCACTTAAAATATGCTGTCTGGGGAGTTCTGGGAGTTGGAGTCTAGACCTCTTAAAGAATTGTGGCTGGGGGATTCTGGGAGTTGTAGTCCATCCCTCTTAAAGCATGCTGGCTTGGGGATTCTGGGAGTGGAAATCCATCCCTCTTAAAGCATGCTGGCTGGGGGATTCTGGGAGTGGAAGTCCTCCCCTCTTAAAGCATACTGGCTGGGGGATTCTGGGAGTGGAAGTCCACCGCTCTTAAAGCATACTGACTGGGGGATTCTGGGAGTGGAAGTCCTCTCCTCTTAAAGCATGCTGGCTGCGGAATTTTGGGAGTGGAAGTCCTCTCCTCTTAAAGCATACTGACTGGGGGATTCTGGGAATGGAAATCTATCCCTCTTAAACCATGCTGGCTGTCGAATTCTGGGAGTGGAAGTCCTCCCCTCTTAAAGCATACTGACTGGGGGATTCTGGGAGTGGAAGTCCTCTCCTCTTAAAGCATGCTGGCTGCGGAATTTTGGGAGTGGAAGTCCTCTCCTCTTAAAGCATACTGACTGGGGGATTCTGGGAATGGAAATCTATCCCTCTTAAACCATGCTGGCTGTCGAATTCTGGGAGTGGAAGTCCTCTCCTCTTAAAGCATACTGACTGGGGGATTCTGGGAGTGGAAGTCCTCTCCTCTGAAAGTATACTGACTGGGGGATTCTGGGAGTGGAAGTCCTCTCCTCTTAAAGCATGCTGGCTGGGGAATTTTGGGAGTGGAAGTCCTCTCCTCTTAAAGCATACTGACTGGGGGATTCTGGGAGTGGAAATCTATCCCTCTTAAAGCATGCTGGCTGGGGAATTCTGGGAGTGGAAGTCCTCTCCTCTTAAAGCATACTGACTGGGGGATTCTGGGAGTGGAAGTCCACCCCTCTTAAAGCATGCTGGCTGGGGAATTCTGGGAGTGGAAGTCCTCTCCTCTTGAGGCATACTGACTGGGGGATTCTGGAAGTCCTCTCCTCTTAAAGCATGCTGGCTGGGGAATTCTGGGAGTGGACGTCCTCTCCTCTTAAAGCATAGTGATTGGGGGATTCTGGGTGTGGAAGTCCATCCCTCTTAAAGCATACTGACTGGGGGATTCTGGGAGTGGAAGTCCTCTCCTCTTAAAGCATGCTGGCTGGGGAATTCTGGGAGTGGAAGTCCTCTCCTCTTAAAGCATACTGACTGGGGGATTCTGGGAGTGGAAGTCCACCCCTCTTAAAGCATGCTGGCTGGGGAATTCTGGGAGTGGAAGTCCTCTCCTCTTAAAGCATACTGACTGGGGGATTCTGGGAGTGGAAGTCCACCCCTCTTAAAGCATGCTGGCTGGGGAATTCTGGGAGTGGAAGTCCTCTCCTCTTAAAGCATACTAACTGGGGCATTCTGGGAGTGGAAGTCCATCCTTCTTAAAGCATACTGACTGGGGGATTCTGGGAGTGGAAGTCCATCTTTCTTAAAGCATGCTGGTGGGGGATTCCAAGGGTGGAAGTCCACCCGTCTTAAAGCATGCTGGCTGGGGGATTCTGGGAGTGGAAGTCCTCCCCTCTTAAAGCATACTGACTGGGGGATTCTGGGAGTGGAAGTCCACCGCTCTTAAAGCATACTGACTGGGGGATTCTGGGAGTGGAAGTCCTCTCCTCTTAAAGCATACTGACTGGGGGATTCTGGGAGTGGAAATCTATCCCTCTTAAAGCATGCTGGCTGGGGAATTCTGGGAGTGGAAGTCCTCTCCTCTTAAAGCATACTGACTGGGGGATTCTGGGAGTGGAAGTCCTCTCCTCTGAAAGCATAATGACTGGGGGATTCTGGGAGTGGAAGTCCTCTCCTCTTAAAGCATACTGACTGGGGGATTCTGGGAGTGGAAGTCCACCCCTCTTAAAGCATGCTGGCTGGGGGATTCTGGGAGTGGAAGTCCACCCCACTTAAAATATGCTGTCTGGGGAGTTCTGGGAGTTGGAGTCTAGACCTCTTAAAGAATTGTGGCTGGGGGATTCTGGGAGTTGTAGTCCATCCCTCTTAAAGCATGCTGGCTTGGGGATTCTGGGAGTGGAAATCCATCCCTCTTAAAGCATGCTGGCTGGGGGATTCTGGGAGTGGAAGTCCTCCCCTCTTAAAGCATACTGACTGGGGGATTCTGGGAGTGGAAGTCCTCTCCTCTTAAAGCATGCTGGCTGCGGAATTTTGGGAGTGGAAGTCCTCTCCTCTTAAAGCATACTGACTGGGGGATTCTGGGAATGGAAATCTATCCCTCTTAAACCATGCTGGCTGTCGAATTCTGGGAGTGGAAGTCCTCTCCTCTTAAAGCATACTGACTGGGGGATTCTGGGAGTGGAAGTCCTCTCCTCTGAAAGTATACTGACTGGGGGATTCTGGGAGTGGAAGTCCTCTCCTCTTAAAGCATGCTGGCTGGGGAATTTTGGGAGTGGAAGTCCTCTCCTCTTAAAGCATACTGACTGGGGGATTCTGGGAGTGGAAATCTATCCCTCTTAAAGCATGCTGGCTGGGGAATTCTGGGAGTGGAAGTCCTCTCCTCTTAAAGCATACTGACTGGGGGATTCTGGGAGTGGAAGTCCACCCCTCTTAAAGCATGCTGGCTGGGGAATTCTGGGAGTGGAAGTCCTCTCCTCTTGAGGCATACTGACTGGGGGATTCTGGAAGTCCTCTCCTCTTAAAGCATGCTGGCTGGGGAATTCTGGGAGTGGACGTCCTCTCCTCTTAAAGCATAGTGATTGGGGGATTCTGGGTGTGGAAGTCCATCCCTCTTAAAGCATACTGACTGGGGGATTCTGGGAGTGGAAGTCCTCTCCTCTTAAAGCATGCTGGCTGGGGAATTCTGGGAGTGGAAGTCCTCTCCTCTTAAAGCATACTGACTGGGGGATTCTGGGAGTGGAAGTCCACCCCTCTTAAAGCATGCTGGCTGGGGAATTCTGGGAGTGGAAGTCCTCTCCTCTTAAAGCATACTGACTGGGGGATTCTGGGAGTGGAAGTCCACCCCTCTTAAAGCATGCTGGCTGGGGAATTCTGGGAGTGGAAGTCCTCTCCTCTTAAAGCATACTAACTGGGGCATTCTGGGAGTGGAAGTCCATCCTTCTTAAAGCATACTGACTGGGGGATTCTGGGAGTGGAAGTCCATCTTTCTTAAAGCATGCTGGTGGGGGATTCCAAGGGTGGAAGTCCACCCGTCTTAAAGCATGCTGGCTGGGGGATTCTGGGAGTGGAAGTCCTCCCCTCTTAAAGCATACTGACTGGGGGATTCTGGGATTGGAAGTCCATCCTTCTTAAAGCATACTGACTGGGGGATTCTGGGAGTGGAAGTCCTCTCCTCTTAAAGCATGCTGGCTGGGGAATTTTGGGAGTGGAAGTCCTCTCCTCTTAAAGCATACTGACTGGGGGATTCTGGGAGTCCTCTCCTCTTAAAGTCCTCTCCTCTTGAAGCATATTGACTGGGGGATTCTCGGAATGGAAGTCCTCTCCTCTTAAAGCATGCTGGCTGGGGAATTCTGGGTGTGGAAGTCCTCTCCTCTTAAAGCATACTGACTGGGGGATTCTGGGAGTGGAAGTCCATCCCTCTTAAAGCATACTGACTGGGGGATTCTGGGAGTGGAAGTCCTCTCCTCTTAAAGTATGCTGGCTGGGGAATTTTGGGAGTGGAAGTCCTCTCCTCTTAAAGCATACTGACTGGGGGATTCTGGGAGTGGAAGTCCTCTCCTCTGAAAGCATAATGACTGGGGGATTCTGGGAGTGGAAGTCCTCTCCTCTTAAAGCATACTGACTGGGGGATTCTGGGAGTGGAAGTCCACCCCTCTTAAAGCATGCTGTCTGGCGGATTCTGGGAGTGGAAGTCCACCCCACTTAAAATATGCTGTCTGGGGAGTTCTGGGAGTTGGAGTCTAGACCTCTTAAAGAATGGTGGCTGGGGGATTCTGGGAGTTGGAGTCCATCCCTCTTAAAGCATGCTGGCTGGGGGATTCTGGGAGTGGAAATCCATCCCTCTTAAAGCATGCTGGCTGGGGGATTCTGGGAGTGGAAGTCCTCTCCTCTGAAAGCATAATGACTGGGGGATTCTGGGAGTGGAAGTCCTCTCCTCTTAAAGCATACTGACTAGGGGATTCTGGGAGTGGAAGTCCACCCCTCTTAAAGCATGCTAGCTGGGGGATTCTGGGAGTGGAAGTCCACCCCACTTAAAATATGCTGTCTGGGGAGTTCTGTGAGTTGGAGTCTAGACCTCTTAAAGAATGGTGGCTGGGGGATTCTGGGAGTTGGAGTCCATCCCTCTTAAAGAATGGTGGCTGGGGGTTTGTTTGAGTGGAAGTCCACCCCTCTTAAAGCATGCTGGTTGGAGGATTCTCGGAGTGGAGGTCCTCTCTTCTTAAAGCATGCTGGCTGGGGAATTCTGGGAGTTGTAGTCCATCCCTCTTAAAGCATGCTGGCTGGGGGATTCTGGGAGTGGAAATCCATCCCTCTTAAAGCATGCTGGCTGGGGGATTCTAGGAGTGGAAGTCCTCCCCTCTTAAAGCATACTGGCTGGGGGATTTTGGGAGTGGAAGTCCACCGCTCTTAAAGCATACTGACTGGGGGATTCTGGGAGTGGAAGTCCTCTCCTCTTAAAGCATACTGACTGGGGGATTCAGGGAGTGGAAATCTATCCCACTTAAAGCATGCTGGCTGGAGAATTCTGGGAGTGGAAGTCCTCTCCTCTTAAAGCATACTGACTGGGGGATTCTGGGAGTGGAAGTCCTCTCCTCTGAAAGCATAATGACTGGGGGATTCTGGGAGTGGAAATCCTCTCCTCTTAAAGCATACTGACTGGGGGATTCTGGGAGTGGAAGTCCACCCCTCTTAAAGCATGCTGGCTGGGGGATTCTGGGAGTGGAAGTCCACCCCACTTAAAATATGCTGTCTGGGGAGTTCTGGGAGTTGGAGTCTAGACCTCTTAAAGAATTGTGGCTGGGGGATTCTGGGAGTTGTAGTCCATCCCTCTTAAAGCATGCTGGCTTGGGGATTCTGGGAGTGGAAATCCATCCCTCTTAAAGCATGCTGGCTGGGGGATTCTGGGAGTGGAAGTCCTCCCCTCTTAAAGCATACTGGCTGGGGGATTCTGGGAGTGGAAGTCCACCGCTCTTAAAGCATACTGACTGGGGGATTCTGGGAGTGGAAGTCCTCTCCTCTTAAAGCATGCTGGCTGCGGAATTTTGGGAGTGGAAGTCCTCTCCTCTTAAAGCATACTGACTGGGGGATTCTGGGAATGGAAATCTATCCCTCTTAAAGCATGCTGGCTGTCGAATTCTGGGAGTGGAAGTCCTCTCCTCTTAAAGCATACTGACTGGGGGATTCTGGGAGTGGAAGTCCTCTCCTCTGAAAGTATACTGACTGGGGGATTCTGGGAGTGGAAGTCCTCTCCTCTTAAA
This sequence comes from Diadophis punctatus similis, assembly GCA_023053685.1. Classification (NCBI taxonomy): domain Eukaryota; kingdom Metazoa; phylum Chordata; class Lepidosauria; order Squamata; family Dipsadidae; genus Diadophis; species Diadophis punctatus. The sequence goes on along the minus strand of JALIGW010000044.1, from coordinate 4,724,989 downwards.
GCATGCTGGCTTGGGGATTCTGGGAGTGGAAATCCATCCCTCTTAAAGCATGCTGGCTGGGGGATTCTGGGAGTGGAAGTCCTCCCCTCTTAAAGCATACTGGCTGGGGGATTCTGGGAGTGGAAGTCCACCGCTCTTAAAGCATACTGACTGGGGGATTCTGGGAGTGGAAGTCCTCTCCTCTTAAAGCATACTGACTGGGGGATTCTGGGAGTGGAAGTCCACCCCTCTTAAAACATGCTGGCTGGGGAATTCTGGGAGTGGAAGTCCTCTCCTCTTGAGGCATACTGACTGGGGGATTCTGGAAGTCCTCTCCTCTTAAAGCATGCTGGCTGGGGAATTCTGGGAGTGGACGTCCTCTCCTCTTAAAGCATAGTGATTGGGGGATTCTGGGTGTGGAAGTCCATCCCTCTTAAAGCATACTGACTGGGGGATTCTGGGAGTGGAAGTCCTCTCCTCTTAAAGCATGCTGGCTGGGGAATTCTGGGAGTGGAAGTCCTCTCCTCTTAAAGCATACTGACTGTGGGATTCTGGGAGTGGAAGTCCACCCCTCTTAAAGCATGCTGGCTGGGGAATTCTGGGAGTGGAAGTCCTCTCCTCTTAAAGCATACTGACTGGGGGATTCTGGGAGTGGAAGTCCACCCCTCTTAAAGCATGCTGGCTGGGGAATTCTGGGAGTGGAAGTCCTCTCCTCTTAAAGCATACTAACTGGGGCATTCTGGGAGTGGAAGTCCATCCTTCTTAAAGCATACTGACTGGGGGATTCTGGGAGTGGATGTCCATCTTTCTTAAAGCATGCTGGTGGGGGATTCCAAGGGTGGAAGTCCACCCGTCTTAAAGCATGCTGGCTGGGGGATTCTGGGAGTGGAAGTCCTCCCCTCTTAAAGCATACTGACTGGGGGATTCTGGGATTGGAAGTCCATCCTTCTTAAAGCATACTGACTGGGGGATTCTGGGAGTGGAAGTCCTCTCCTCTTAAAGCATGCTGGCTGGGGAATTTTGGGAGTGGAAGTCCTCTCCTCTTAAAGCATACTGACTGGGGGATTCTGAGAGTCCTCTCCTCTTAAAGTCCTCTCCTCTTGAAGCATATTGACTGGGGGATTCTCGGAATGGAAGTCCTCTCCTCTTAAAGCATGCTGGCTGGGGGATTCTGGGAGTGGAAGTCCTCCCCTCTTAAAGCATACTGACTGGGGGATTCTGGGAGTGGAAGTCCATCCCTCTTAAAGCATACTGACTGGGGGATTCTGGGAGTGGAAGTCCTCTCCTCTTAAAGTATGCTGGCTGGGGAATTTTGGGAGTGGAAGTCCTCTCCTCTTAAAGCATACTGACTGGTGGATTCTGGGAGTGGAAGTCCTCTCCTCTGAAAGCATAATGACTAGGGGATTCTGGGAGTGGAAGTCCTCTCCTCTTAAAGCATACTGACTGGGGGATTCTGGGAGTGGAAGTCCACCCCTCTTAAAGCATGCTGGCTGGCGGATTCTGGGAGTGGAAGTCCACCCCACTTAAAATATGCTGTCTGGGGAGTTCTGGGAGTTGGAGTCTAGACCTCTTAAAGAATGGTGGCTGGGGGATTCTGGGAGTTGGAGTCCATCCCTCTTAAAGCATGCTGGCTGGGGGATTCTGGGAGTGGAAATCCATCCCTCTTAAAGCATGCTGGCTGGGGGATTCTGGGAGTGGAAGTCCTCTCCTCTGAAAGCATAATGACTGGGGGATTCTGGGAGTGGAAGTCCTCTCCTCTTAAAGCATACTGACTAGGGGATTCTGGGAGTGGAAGTCCACCCCTCTTAAAGCATGCTAGCTGGGGGATTCTGGGAGTGGAAGTCCACCCCACTTAAAATATGCTGTCTGGGGAGTTCTGTGAGTTGGAGTCTAGACCTCTTAAAGAATGGTGGCTGGGGGATTCTGGGAGTTGGAGTCCATCCCTCTTAAAGAATGGTGGCTGGGGGTTTGTTTGAGTGGAAGTCCACCCCTCTTAAAGCATGCTGGTTGGAGGATTCTCGGAGTGGAGGTCCTCTCTTCTTAAAGCATGCTGGCTGGGGAATTCTGGGAGTTGTAGTCCATCCCTCTTAAAGCATGCTGGCTGGGGGATTCTGGGAGTGGAAATCCATCCCTCTTAAAGCATGCTGGCTGGGGGATTCTGGGAGTGGAAGTCCTCCCCTCTTAAAGCATACTGGCTGGGGGATTTTGGGAGTGGAAGTCCACCGCTCTTAAAGCATACTGACTGGGGGATTCTAGGAGTGGAAGTCCTCTCCTCTTAAAGCATACTGACTGGGGGATTCTGGGAGTGGAAATCTATCCCTCTTAAAGCATGCTGGCTGGAGAATTCTGGGAGTGGAAGTCCTCTCCTCTTAAAGCATACTGACTGGGGGATTCTGGGAGTGGAAGTCCTCTCCTCTGAAAGCATAATGACTGGGGGATTCTGGGAGTGGAAATCCTCTCCTCTTAAAGCATACTGACTGGGGGATTCTGGGAGTGGAAGTCCACCCCTCTTAAAGCATGCTGGCTGGGGGATTCTGGGAGTGGAAGTCCACCCCACTTAAAATATGCTGTCTGGGGAGTTCTGGGAGTTGGAGTCTAGACCTCTTAAAGAATTGTGGCTGGGGGATTCTGGGAGTTGTAGTCCATCCCTCTTAAAGCATGCTGGCTTGGGGATTCTGGGAGTGGAAATCCATCCCTCTTAAAGCATGCTGGCTGGGGGATTCTGGGAGTGGAAGTCCTCTCCTCTTAAAGCATACTGGCTGGGGGATTCTGGGAGTGGAAGTCCACCGCTCTTAAAGCATACTGACTGGGGGATTCTGGGAGTGGAAGTCCTCTCCTCTTAAAGCATGCTGGCTGGGGAATTTTGGGAGTGGAAGTCCTCTCCTCTTAAAGCATACTGACTGGGGGATTCTGGGAGTGGAAATCTATCCCTCTTAAAGCATGCTGGCTGGGGAATTCTGGGAGTGGAAGTCCTCTCCTCTTAAAGCATACTGACTGGGGGATTCTGGGAGTGGAAGTCCTCTCCTCTGAAAGTATACTGACTGGGGGATTCTGGGAGTGGAAGTCCTCTCCTCTTAAAGCATGCTGGCTGGGGAATTTTGGGAGTGGAAGTCCTCTCCTCTTAAAGCATACTGACTGGGGGATTCTGGGAGTGGAAATCTATCCCTCTTAAAGCATGCTGGCTGGGGAATTCTGGGAGTGGAAGTCCTCTCCTCTTAAAGCATACTGACTGGGGGATTCTGGGAGTGGAAGTCCACCCCTCTTAAAGCATGCTGGCTGGGGAATTCTGGGAGTGGAAGTCCTCTCCTCTTGAGGCATACTGACTGGGGGATTCTGGAAGTCCTCTCCTCTTAAAGCATGCTGGCTGGGGAATTCTGGGAGTGGACGTCCTCTCCTCTTAAAGCATAGTGATTGGGGGATTCTGGGTGTGGAAGTCCATCCCTCTTAAAGCATACTGACTGGGGGATTCTGGGAGTGGAAGTCCTCTCCTCTTAAAGCATGCTGGCTGGGGAATTCTGGGAGTGGAAGTCCTCTCCTCTTAAAGCATACTGACTGGGGGATTCTGGGAGTGGAAGTCCACCCCTCTTAAAGCATGCTGGCTGGGGAATTCTGGGAGTGGAAGTCCTCTCCTCTTAAAGCATACTGACTGGGGGATTCTGGGAGTGCAAGTCCTCTCCTCTTAAAGCATGCTGGCTGGGGAATTTTGGGAGTGGAAGTCCTCTCCTCTTAAAGCATACTGACTGGGGGATTCTGGGAGTCCTCTCCTCTTAAAGTCCTCTCCTCTTGAAGCATATTGACTGGGGGATTCTCGGAATGGAAGTCCTCTCCTCTTAAAGCATGCTGGCTGGGGAATTCTGGGTGTGGAAGTCCTCTCCTCTTAAAGCATACTGACTGGGGGATTCTGGGAGTGGAAGTCCATCCCTCTTAAAGCATACTGACTGGGGGATTCTGGGAGTGGAAGTCCTCTCCTCTTAAAGTATGCTGGCTGGGGAATTTTGGGAGTGGAAGTCCTCTCCTCTTAAAGCATACTGACTGGGGGATTCTGGGAGTGGAAGTCCTCTCCTCTGAAAGCATAATGACTGGGGGATTCTGGGAGTGGAAGTCCTCTCCTCTTAAAGCATACTGACTGGGGGATTCTGGGAGTGGAAGTCCACCCCTCTTAAAGCATGCTGGCTGGCGGATTCTGGGAGTGGAAGTCCACCCCACTTAAATTATGCTGTCTGGGGAGTTCTGGGAGTTGGAGTCTAGACCTCTTAAAGAATGGTGGCTGGGGGATTCTGGGAGTTGGAGTCCATCCCTCTTAAAGCATGCTGGCTGGGGGATTCTGGGAGTGGAAATCCATCCCTCTTAAAGCATGCTGGCTGGGGGATTCTGGGAGTGGAAGTCCTCTCCTCTGAAAGCATAATGACTGGGGGATTCTGGGAGTGGAAGTCCTCTCCTCTTAAAGCATACTGACTAGGGGATTCTGGGAGTGGAATTCCACCCCTCTTAAAGCATGCTGGCTGGGGGATTCTGGGAGTGGAAGTCCACCCCACTTAAAATATGCTGTCTGGGGAGTTCTGGGAGTTGGAGTCTAGACCTCTTAAAGAATGGTGGCTGGGGGATTCTGGGAGTTGGAGTCCATCCCTCTTAAAGAATGGTGGCTGGGGGTTTGTTTGAGTGGAAGTCCACCCCTCTTAAAGCATGCTGGTTGGAGGATTCTGGGAGTGGAGGTCCTCTCTTCTTAAAGCATGCTGGCTGGGGAATTCTGGGAGTTGTAGTCCATCCCTCTTAAAGCATGCTGGCTGGGGGATTCTGGGAGTGGAAATCCATCCCTCTTAAAGAATGCTGGCTGGGGGATTCTGGGAGTGGAAGTCCTCCCCTCTTAAAGCATACTGGCTGGGGGATTCTGGGAGTGGAAGTCCACCGCTCTTAAAGCATACTGACTGGGGGATTCTGGGAGTGGAAGTCCTCTCCTCTTAAAGCATACTGACTGGGGGATTCTGGGAGTGGAAATCTATCCCTCTTAAAGCATGCTGGCTGGGGAATTCTGGGAGTGGAAGTCCTCTCCTCTTAAAGCATACTGACTGGGGGATTCTGGGAGTGGAAATCCTCTCCTCTTAAAGCATACTGACTGGGGGATTCTGGGAGTGGAAGTCCACCCCTCTTAAAGCATGCTGGCTGGGGGATTCTGGGAGTGGAAGTCCACCCCACTTAAAATATGCTGTCTGGGGAGTTCTGGGAGTTGGAGTCTAGACCTCTTAAAGAATTGTGGCTGGGGGATTCTGGGAGTTGTAGTCCATCCCTCTTAAAGCATGCTGGCTTGGGGATTCTGGGAGTGGAAATCCATCCCTCTTAAAGCATGCTGGCTGGGGGATTCTGGGAGTGGAAGTCCTCCCCTCTTAAAGCATACTGGCTGGGGGATTCTGGGAGTGGAAGTCCACCGCTCTTAAAGCATACTGACTGGGGGATTCTGGGAGTGGAAGTCCTCTCCTCTTAAAGCATGCTGGCTGGGGAATTTTGGGAGTGGAAGTCCTCTCCTCTTAAAGCATACTGACTGGGGGATTCTGGGAGTGGAAATCTATCCCTCTTAAAGCATGCTGGCTGGGGAATTCTGGGAGTGGAAGTCCTCTCCTCTTAAAGCATACTGACTGGGGGATTCTGGGAGTGGAAGTCCTCTCCTCTGAAAGTATACTGACTGGGGGATTCTGGGAGTGGAAGTCCTCTCCTCTTAAAGCATGCTGGCTGGGGAATTTTGGGAGTGGAAGTCCTCTCCTCTTAAAGCATACTGACTGGGGGATTCTGGGAGTGGAAGTCCACCCCTCTTAAAGCATGCTGGCTGGGGAATTCTGGGAGTGGAAGTCCTCTCCTCTTGAGGCATACTGACTGGGGGATTCTGGAAGTCCTCTCCTCTTAAAGCATGCTGGCTGGGGAATTCTGGGAGTGGACGTCCTCTCCTCTTAAAGCATAGTGATTGGGGGATTCTGGGTGTGGAAGTCCATCCCTCTTAAAGCATACTGACTGGGGGATTCTGGGAGTGGAAGTCCTCTCCTCTTAAAGCATGCTGGCTGGGGAATTCTGGGAGTGGAAGTCCTCCCCTCTTAAAGCATACTGACTGGGGGATTCTGGGAGTGGAAGTCCACCCCTCTTAAAGCATGCTGGCTGGGGAATTCTGGGAGTGGAAGTCCTCTCCTCTTAAAGCATACTGATTGGGGGATTCTGGGAGTGGAAGTCCACCCCTCTTAAAGCATGCTGGCTGGGGAATTTTGGGAGTGGAAGTCCTCTCCTCTTAAAGCATACTGACTGGGGCATTCTGGGAGTGGAAGTCCATCCTTCTTAAAGCATACTGACTGGGGGATTCTGGGAGTGGAAGTCCATCTTTCTTAAAGCATGCTGGTGGGGGATTCCAAGGGTGGAAGTCCACCCGTCTTAAAGCATGCTGGCTGGGGGATTCTGGGAGTGGAAGTCCTCCCCTCTTAAAGCATACTGACTGGGGGATTCTGGGATTGGAAGTCCATCCTTCTTAAAGCATACTGACTGGGGGATTCTGGGAGTGGAAGTCCTCTCCTCTTAAAGCATGCTGGCTGGGGAATTTTGGGAGTGGAAGTCCTCTCCTCTTAAAGCATACTGACTGGGGGATTCTGGGAGTCCTCTCCTCTTAAAGTCCTCTCCTCTTGAAGCATATTGACTGGGGGATTCTCGGAATGGAAGTCCTCTCCTCTTAAAGCATGCTGGCTGGGGAATTCTGGGTGTGGAAGTCCTCTCCTCTTAAAGCATACTGACTGGGGGATTCTGGGAGTGGAAGTCCTCTCCTCTTAAAGTATGCTGGCTGGGGAATTTTGGGAGTGGAAGTCCTCTCCTCTTAAAGCATACTGGCTGGGGGGTTCTGGGAGTGGAAATCCATCCCTCTTAAAGCATGCTGGCTGGGGGATTCTGGGAGTGGAAGTCCTCCCCTCTTAAAGCATACTGGCTGGGGGATTCTGGGAGTGGAAGTCCTCTCCTCTTAAAGCATGCTGGCTGGGGAATTTTGGGAGTGGAAGTCCTCTCCTCTTAAAGCATACTGACTGGGCGATTCTGGGAGTGGAAATCTATCCCTCTTAAAGCATGCTGGCTGGGGGATTCTGGGAGTGGAAGTTCACCCCACTTAAAATATGCTGTCTGGGGAGTTCTGGGAGTTGGAGTCTAGACCTCTTAAAGAATGGTGGCTGGGGGATTCTGGGAGTTGGAGTCCATCCCTCTTAAAGAATGGTGGCTGGGGGATTGTGGGAGTGGAAGTCCACCCCTCTTAAAGCATGCTGGTTGGAGGATTCTGGGAGTGGAGGTCCTCTCTTCTTAAAGCATGCTGGCTGGGGAATTCTGGGAGTTGTAGTCCATCCCTCTTAAAGCATGCTGGCTGGGGGATTCTGGGAGTGGAAATCCATCCCTCTTAAAGCATGCTGGCTGGGGGATTCTGGGAGTGGAAGTCCTCCCCTCTTAAAGCATACTGGCTGGGGGATTCTGGGAGTGGAAGTCCACCGCTCTTAAAGCATACTGACTGGGGGATTCTGGGAGTGGAAGTCCTCTCCTCTTAAAGCATACTGACTGGGGGATTCTGGGAGTGGAAATCTATCCCTCTTAAACCATGCTGACTGGGGAATTCTGGGAGTGGAAGTCCTCTCCTCTTAAAGCATACTGACTGGGGGATTCTGGGAGTGGAAGTCCTCTCCTCTGAAAGCATAATGACTGGGGGATTCTGGGAGTGGAAGTCCTCTCCTCTTAAAGCATACTGACTGGGGGATTCTGGGAGTGGAAGTCCACCCCTCTTAAAGCATGCTGGCTGGGGGATTCTGGGAGTGGAAGTCCACCCCACTTAAAATATGCTGTCTGGGGAGTTCTGGGAGTTGGAGTCTAGACCTCTTAAAGAATGGTGGCTGGGGGATTCTGGGAGTTGTAGTCCATCCCTCTTAAAGCATGCTGGCTGGGGGATTCTGGGAGTGGAAATCCATCCCTCTTAAAGCATGCTGGCTGGGGGATTCTGGGAGTGGAAGTCCTCCCCTCTTAAAGCATACTGGCTGGGGGATTCTGGGAGTGGAAGTCCATCACTCTTAAAGCATACTGACTGGGGGATTCTGGGAGTGGAAGTCCTCTCCTCTTAAAAGCATGCTGGCTGGGGAATTTTGGGAGTGGAAGTCCTCTCCTCTTAAAGCATACTGACTGGGGGATTCTGGGAGTGGAAATCTATCCCTCTTAAAGCATGCTGGCTGGGGAATTCTGGGAGTGGAAGTCCTCTCCTCTTAAAGCATACTGACTGGGGGATTCTGGGAGTGGAAGTCCTCTCCTCTGAAAGTATACTGACTGGGGGATTCTGGGAGTGGAAGTCCTCTCCTCTTAAAGCATGCTGGCTGGGGAATTTTGGGAGTGGAAGTCCTCTCCTCTTAAAGCATACTGACTGGGGGATTCTGGGAGTGGAAGTCCACCCCTCTTAAAGCATGCTGGCTGGGGAATTCTGGGAGTGGAAGTCCTCTCCTCTTGAGGCATACTGACTGGGGGATTCTGGAAGTCCTCTCCTCTTAAAGCATGCTGGCTGGGGAATTCTGGGAGTGGACGTCCTCTCCTCTTAAAGCATAGTGATTGGGGGATTCTGGGTGTGGAAGTCCATCCCTCTTAAAGCATACTGACTGGGGGATTCTGGGAGTGGAAGTCCTCTCCTCTTAAAGCATGCTGGCTGGGGAATTCTGGGAGTGGAAGTCCTCCCCTCTTAAAGCATACTGACTGGGGGATTCTGGGAGTGGAAGTCCACCCCTCTTAAAGCATGCTGGCTGGGGAATTCTGGGAGTGGAAGTCCTCTCCTCTTAAAGCATACTGATTGGGGGATTCTGGGAGTGGAAGTCCACCCCTCTTAAAGCATGCTGGCTGGGGAATTTTGGGAGTGGAAGTCCTCTCCTCTTAAAGCATACTGACTGGGGCATTCTGGGAGTGGAAGTCCATCCTTCTTAATCATACTGACTGGGGGATTCTGGGAGTGGAAGTCCATCTTTCTTAAAGCATGCTGGTGGGGGATTCCAAGGGTGGAAGTCCACCCGTCTTAAAGCATGCTGGCTGGGGGATTCTGGGAGTGGAAGTCCTCCCCTCTTAAAGCATACTGACTGGGGGATTCTGGGATTGGAAGTCCATCCTTCTTAAAGCATACTGACTGGGGGATTCTGGGAGTGGAAGTCCTCTCCTCTTAAAGCATGCTGGCTGGGGAATTTTGGGAGTGGAAGTCCTCTCCTCTTAAAGCATACTGACTGGGGGATTCTGGGAGTCCTCTCCTCTTAAAGTCCTCTCCTCTTGAAGCATATTGACTGGGGGATTCTCGGAATGGAAGTCCTCTCCTCTTAAAGCATGCTGGCTGGGGAATTCTGGGTGTGGAAGTCCTCTCCTCTTAAAGCATACTGACTGGGGGATTCTGGGAGTGGAAGTCCTCTCCTCTTAAAGTATGCTGGCTGGGGAATTTTGGGAGTGGAAGTCCTCTCCTCTTAAAGCATACTGGCTGGGGGGTTCTGGGAGTGGAAATCCATCCCTCTTAAAGCATGCTGGCTGGGGGATTCTGGGAGTGGAAGTCCTCCCCTCTTAAAGCATACTGGCTGGGGGATTCTGGGAGTGGAAGTCCTCTCCTCTTAAAGCATGCTGGCTGGGGAATTTTGGGAGTGGAAGTCCTCTCCTCTTAAAGCATACTGACTGGGCGATTCTGGGAGTGGAAATCTATCCCTCTTAAAGCATGCTGGCTGGGGGATTCTGGGAGTGGAAGTTCACCCCACTTAAAATATGCTGTCTGGGGAGTTCTGGGAGTTGGAGTCTAGACCTCTTAAAGAATGGTGGCTGGGGGATTCTGGGAGTTGGAGTCCATCCCTCTTAAAGAATGGTGGCTGGGGGATTGTGGGAGTGGAAGTCCACCCCTCTTAAAGCATGCTGGTTGGAGGATTCTGGGAGTGGAGGTCCTCTCTTCTTAAAGCATGCTGGCTGGGGAATTCTGGGAGTTGTAGTCCATCCCTCTTAAAGCATGCTGGCTGGGGGATTCTGGGAGTGGAAATCCATCCCTCTTAAAGCATGCTGGCTGGGGGATTCTGGGAGTGGAAGTCCTCCCCTCTTAAAGCATACTGGCTGGGGGATTCTGGGAGTGGAAGTCCACCGCTCTTAAAGCATACTGACTGGGGGATTCTGGGAGTGGAAGTCCTCTCCTCTTAAAGCATACTGACTGGGGGATTCTGGGAGTGGAAATCTATCCCTCTTAAACCATGCTGACTGGGGAATTCTGGGAGTGGAAGTCCTCTCCTCTTAAAGCATACTGACTGGGGGATTCTGGGAGTGGAAGTCCTCTCCTCTGAAAGCATAATGACTGGGGGATTCTGGGAGTGGAAGTCCTCTCCTCTTAAAGCATACTGACTGGGGGATTCTGGGAGTGGAAGTCCACCCCTCTTAAAGCATGCTGGCTGGGGGATTCTGGGAGTGGAAGTCCACCCCACTTAAAATATGCTGTCTGGGGAGTTCTGGGAGTTGGAGTCTAGACCTCTTAAAGAATGGTGGCTGGGGGATTCTGGGAGTTGTAGTCCATCCCTCTTAAAGCATGCTGGCTGGGGGATTCTGGGAGTGGAAATCCATCCCTCTTAAAGCATGCTGGCTGGGGGATTCTGGGAGTGGAAGTCCTCCCCTCTTAAAGCATACTGGCTGGGGGATTCTGGGAGTGGAAGTCCACCACTCTTAAAGCATACTGACTGGGGGATTCTGGGAGTGGAAGTCCTCTCCTCTTAAAAGCATGCTGGCTGGGGAATTTTGGGAGTGGAAGTCCTCTCCTCTTAAAGCATACTGACTGGGGGATTCTGGGAGTGGAAATCTATCCCTCTTAAAGCATGCTGGCTGGGGAATTCTGGGAGTGGAAGTCCTCTCCTCTTAAAGCATACTGACTGGGGGATTCTGGGAGTGGAAGTCCTCTCCTCTGAAAGTATACTGACTGGGGGATTCTGGGAATGGAAATCTATCCCTCTTAAAGCATGCTGGCTGGGGAATTCTGGGATTTGAAGTCCTCTCCTCTTAAAGCATACTGACTGGGGGATTCTGGGAGTGGAAGTCCTCTCCTCTTAAAGCATACTGACTGGGGGATTCTGGGAGTGGAAGTCCACCCCTCTTAAAGCATGCTGGCTGGGGGATTCTGGGAGTGGAAGTCCACCCCACTTAAAATATGCTGTCTGGGGAGTTCTGGGAGTTGGAGTCTAGACCTCTTAAAGAATGGTGGCTGTGGGATTCTGGGAGTTGTAGTCCATCCCTCTTAAAGCATGCTGGCTGGGGGATTCTGGGAGTGGAAATCCATCCCTCTTAAAGCATGCTGGCTGGGGGATTCTGGGAGTGGAAGTCCTCCCCTCTTAAAGCATACTGGCTGGGGGATTCTGGGAGTGGAAGTCCACCACTCTTAAAGCATACTGACTGGGGGATTCTGGGAGTGGAAGTCCTCTCCTCTTAAAAGCATGCTGGCTGGGGAATTTTGGGAGTGGAAGTCCTCTCCTCTTAAAGCATACTGACTGGGGGATTCTGGGAGTGGAAATCTATCCCTCTTAAAGCATGCTGGCTGGGGAATTCTGGGAGTGGAAGTCCTCTCCTCTTAAAGCATACTGACTGGGGGATTCTGGGAGTGGAAGTCCTCTCCTCTGAAAGTATACTGACTGGGGGATTCTGGGAATGGAAATCTATCCCTCTTAAAGCATACTGACTGGGGGATTCTGGGAGTGGAAGTCCTCTCCTCTGAAAGCATAATGACTGGGGGATTCTGGGAGTGGAAGTCCTCTCCTCTTAAAGCATACTGACTGGGGGATTCTGGGAGTGGAAGTCCACCCCTCTTAAAGCATGCTGGCTGGGGGATTCTGGGAGTGGAAATCCATCCCTCTTAAAGCATGCTGGCTGGGGAATTTTGGGAGTGGAAGTCCTCTCCTCTTAAAGCATACTGACTGGGGGATTCTGGGAGTGGAAATCTATCCCTCTTAAAGCATGCTGGCTGGGGAATTCTGGGAGTGGAAGTCCTCTCCTCTTAAAGCATACTGACTGGGGGATTCTGGGAGTGGAAGTCCTCTCCTCTGAAAGCATACTGACTGGAGGATTCTGGGAGTGGAAGTCCACCCCTCTTAAAGCATACTGACTGTGGGATTCTGGGAGTGGAAGTCCTCTCCTCTTAAAGCATACTGACTGGGGGATTCTGGGAGTGGAAGTCCACCCCTCTTAAAGCATGCTGGCTGGGGAATTCTGGGAGTGGAAGTCCTCTCCTCTTAAAGCATACTGATTGGGGGATTCTGGGAGTGGAAGTCCTCTCCTCTTAAAGCCTACTGACTGGGGGATTCTGGGAGTGGAAGTCCTCTCCTCTTAAAGCATACTGACTGGGGGATTCTGGGAGTGGAAGTCCACCCACTTAAAATATGCTGGCTGGGGAGTTCTGGGAGTTGGAGTCTAGACCTCTTAAAGCATGCTGGCTGGGGGATTCTGGGAGTTGGAGTCCATCCCTCTTAAAGAATGGTGGCTGGGGGATTCTGGGAGTTGGAGTCCATCCCTCTTAAAGAATGGTGGCTGGGGGATTGTGGGAGTGGAAGTCCACCCCTCTTAAAGCATGCTGGTTGGAGGATTCTGGGAGTGGAGGTCCTCTCTTCTTAAAGCATGCTGGCTGGGGAATTCTGGGAGTTGTAGTCCATCCCTCTTAAAGCATGCTGGCTGGGGGATTCTGGGAGTTGGAGTCCATCTCTCTTAAAGCATGCTGGCTGGGGGATTCTGGGAGTCCATCCCACTTAAGGCATGCCAGCTGCTTTAAGTGGGATGGACTCCAACTCCCAGAATTCCCCAGAAGTGACAAAGTGACACAAACCTGAATCGATCCAGCATAAAACCATAAAAAGCTTCCGAGGGACAAAGCAGCCCCATAAAATTTAGAACGCATGGCTTGCAAACAGATTTATTTTTCTTCATTTTTTAGAAAAGTTCCTTTTTCTAAGTGTTTTTTCATTGTTCCTTTATAAGTGTCACCAGCTCTCTGCGCAGCCCAAAGGAAGGACACTGATGAATCTCGGAATTCGCATTCGGCTCGGCTTCTTGAATTTTTACACCGGGGGAGGATCAGAAGACGGGGAGATTATATAAAAGGTACATTATTAAAAAATAATAATCCAGAAATTATCGGTGCTCAGTCGCTGGAGGGTTTTAAAAGGAGATTGGACAGCTGTTTGTCAGGGATGGTATAAGACAGCGGTGGCGAACCTTTTTCTCTCAGCGTGCCAAAAATACGCGCGCGCACACCCACCAGCGCTCCCGCGTGCCACTACCCAAAATGCAATGCGCACCCCCCCTGCGCATGCGCACCCACACCCACATGCACGCGCCTGCACCACGCACGCGCCCGCACCGCGCATGCGCACATCTACTGCGCATGCGTATCCGCCCCCTCCTCCTCCTGCTCCAAGCCTGGCACTCCGGGCACCAGCCAGAACGTGAGGCTGGCAGCAGAAGGAGGAGGGGGCGGTTACGCGAGCCGCCCAGCCTGCGCAACCGCCCCCCCTCCTCCTGTTGCCAGCCTCGCACTCCGGGCAGGATTGCGAGGCTGGCAGCAGCAGGAGGAGGGGGCTGTTCCGCAGCAGGCTCTCTCCTTCCCCACCACCCCAGAAGAGCGGCAGCAGCGGCAGCTGAAGGGAGAAGGGAAAGATTCGCTTGAGCTTTGCAAGCAGCCGAAGTGAAGAAGCCGAAGTTCGGTTTCGGGTTTCGGGTAACTCTGCGCATGCGCGCCAGAAACCCAGAAGTAGAGTGACGGACCTGTGGCGTGCCAGGCAAAATGGCTCCGCGTGCCACCTGTGGCACGCGTGCCATAGGTTCGCCACCACGGGTATAAGATCTTCTGCTCGAGCAGGAGGTTTGGCTAGATGACCTCAGAGGTCCGTTTTAACTCTGTTATTGTTATTTTGAGAAGGGAATTGGACTAGATGACCTCCAAGGTCCCTTCAAACGCTGTGATTCTGTAAGGTTCCTCTGCTCCAGCAGGGGGTTTGACTAGATGACCTCTGAGGTCCCTTCCAACTCCTTTTGTTCTGAAAGGGTCTCCTGGGTTGGACTAGATCAGGGGTCTCCAGCAAAGCTGGCTGGGGAATTCTGGGAGTTGGTCCACCATGCTTAAAGTTGCCCAGGTTGGAGACCTTTGGACTAGATGACCTCTGAGGTCCCTTCCAACTCCTATTATTCTTTAAGGTTCTCCTGCTTGAGCAGGGGGTTGGACTAGATGACCTCTGAGGTCCCTTCCAACTCCTTTTATTCTGTGTTTCCTGCTCGAGTAGAACGGTAGAGTAGATGACCTCTAAGTTCCCTCCAACTCTAATTCTGTAACTCTATAAGGGACTCCTACTCGAGTAGGGGGGTTGGACTAGATGACCTCCAAGTTCCCTTCCTGTTCTGTAATTCTGACGCACAAAATACGCACCTGGTGCTCCATTGTCACTAGAGGACAGAAGAATCCAGACCCATCACAGACCGAAAAAAATACAGGCAATCATTGCCTTACGGCCACAACTGACCCCAAAATTTCTGTCATTAAGCGAGACATTGATTACATGAGTTTGGCCCCATTTTACGACCTATCCTGCCACTGTTGTTATGCAAATCACGGCCGTCCTCAAGCTAGTCACCCGGTTGTTGGGTGAAAGCAGTTTCCTGGCTACGTCTAAGTCCCATTTTTCGGGGCTGTCGTCAGTTCAAGAACGGTTGTTAAATGGACCATTGTAAGTCAAGGACTGACACTCAGCAGCTTCGAACCCCCCCCACCCCCCAGCAAAGGACAGAGAGACGGAGCCCGGGTGCAGCAGGAGTGAATATACCGTTTATTGAGTGAGAGAACATCCTTGATGTAGTAGTAAAGTCTTTGTAAGTTCCTAACAGCTGTATCGTCTAAGGGCAACTGGGCGTCTATACAGAAGTGGGGGGGGGAACTGTGGCAGGGGGTGGGTGGGCTGGGCTGGGCGTCATCCCACCGGTCACTACATGGTCAGCTCCTGGAAGACAGAAGGGGAAGAAGAGAAGCGTCAGGTCTAGGAAGCAGGGAGGGGTGGAGTTCTCACAGTCGTTTTGCGACCCAGCTAGGTAACATCATCAGTGCTAGAAGGGAGGAGCAGGAGGAGGAGCAGGAAGAGGGAGGAGAACTGTATGGTCCTTGGTGCTCCCTTAGCTGGGAGGTTTTCTTGAAGACGTCTCATAGCACAACTAGGGAACATGTTCAGTGCAGGGGGTGGGGTTTGGGAGGAGGAGGAGGAGGAGGAGGAGGAGGAGGAGGAGGAGGAGGAGGAGGAGGAGGAGGAGGAGGAGGAGGAGGAGGAGGAGGAGGAGGAGGAGGAGGAGGAGGAGGAGGAGGAGGAGGAGGAGGAGGAGGGAAAAGACTGCGGTGTCGTTGGTGCTCTCTGAACTGGATGCTTTTTTGATGAACAGAAACCCAACCCAGCTCCGTTCAACCACTGATGACGTTACCTAGTTGGATCGAGAAATGTCTGCAAGGAAATCATCAAGCTCAGAAAGTACAGTCCTCCTCCTCCTCTCCCTCCTTTTCCTCTTCCTCCCAAACTCCATTCCCTTCTAACACTGATGCTATTCCCTAGTTGGGTCATAAGACGTCTGCAAGAAAACCACCCAGCTCAGAGAGCACCAAGGACCCCCCAGTCCTCCTCCTCCTCCTTCCCCTCGTCCCCACGAACCCAACCCTTTGTATAGTAGCACTGATGCTGCTCCCTGGTTATATATTATATAATATAATATAATAGATTAATAATAATGTAATGTAAATTATAATAATATAATATAATATAATATAATATAATATAATATAATATAATATAATATAATATAATATAATATAATATAATATAATATAATATAATATAATATAATATAATATAATATAATATAATATAATATAATATAATATAATATAATATAATATAATATAATCATATCATATCATATCATATCATATCATATCATATCATATCATATCATATCATGTATTCTATTCTATTCTATATTCTATTATATTCATTTCTATTCTATAGGTAGTCCTCAATGTACGACCACAATTGAGCCCCAAATTTGTGTCGCTAAGTGAGATATTTATTAAGTGAGTTTTGTCCCATTTTATGACCTTCCCTGGCAGATTTGTTAAGTGAATCTCGGCAGTTGTTAAGTTAGTGACATGGGTCTTAAGTGAATCCGGTGTCTGCCTTGACTTTTCTGGTCAGGAGATTATAAAAGGGGGGGGTCACATGACCCCTCCCCTCCTGGGGACGTTGCGACCATCATAAATACGAGTCAGTGGCCAAGCGTCCGAGTTTTGATCTCGTGACCGCGGGGACGCTGTGTCGTCGTGAGTGGGGAAAACAGTCCTAAGTATCTTTCTTCCATGCCGTTGGAATTTTGAAAGGTCACTAACTGAACCGTCATAAGTCGAGGACTGCCTGTATTTGATTCACTAGGGTTATACTCTGGGAAGGAGCCTTGTAGATTCTCTTCCTCTCAACCAAACTCTCACAACTTGGCTGTCTCTCTCCGCTCCCCCCTCCCCCCTTTCCTTCCGGGAATCCAGGCCACGTTCCACCCCAGCAGAGGAGAGGTGGCTGCTCTCAAACACTTACCATAATGGCATTCACGATGTCATTGTTGTTGTGCCGAAGGGCTCGGACGGCTTTGGAGCGGGAGACATTGGCCTGAGCCATGACCAATTCAATATCTCTCACCTCTAGACCCGTTTCGTCCACCTGGGAAGCAAGGGAGGGAGGGAGAAAATCCATAAAAAAATGCAGGCAGGAAAGAAAGAAAGAAGGAAGGAAGGAAGGAAGGAAGGAAGGAAGGAAGGAAGGAAGGAAGGAAGGAAGGAAGGAGGAAGGAGAAGAAAGAAAGAAAGAAAGAAAGAAAGAAAGAAAGAAAGAAAGAAAGAAAGAAAGAAAGAAAGAAAGAAAGAGGGAGGGAGGGAGGGAGGGAGGGAGGGAGAGAAAGAAGAAAGAAGAAAGAAGGGAAGGAAGGAAGAGAAAGAAAGAAAGAAAAAGAAAGGAAGGAAGGGAGGGAGGGAGGGAGGGAAGGAGGCAGAGGAGAAGGAAGATGAGTGAGAGAGGGAGGGAGGATGGATGGAAGGAAAATGAAAGAGAAAGAAAGAAGGAAGGAAGGAAGGAAAGAAAGAGGGAAGGATCAAGGGAGGAAAATAAAGAAGAGAAGAAAAGAAAGATATAATGAAAGAAAGGGAGGAAAATAAGAAAGAAAAGAGAAAGAGAAAATAAAAGGAAGGAAGAAAGGAAGAAAATGAAAAAAGAAAGGATGGAAGGAAGAGAAAGGAAAGAAAGAAAGAAGAAAGGAAAGAAAGAAATGAAAAAGAGGAGGGGGTAGTGAAGAAGGAGAAGAGGGAAGGAGGGAGGTGAAGGAGGAAGAGGAGGAGAAAAGGAGAAGGAAAAGGAGAAGGAGAAGTAGGGAGGAGAAGGAGAAGGAGAAAAAGAGAAAACATCCGTCATGCTATATCCTTGGGCAGAACTTCAATAGCTGGATAATAGTGGCAAATCCCATCTCAACCTCTGGCTGACATAGCAACAAACCATTATAGGAACCATGGAGTAAGGTTCCAGTAGTAGACCTACCCTGCCATGGGATGACTTCTCCAACACTTTATGGTGTCCCAGCAACCTGAAGTCTAAGCTTAGCATCTTCAGAAAGAACATGGAGCTGGCTTGAGAAGCTACCAAGAGATTGTCCCATGAGGTGGACTTGTGGCCTCAAACACATCAGCATGAAGGACCCCCAAAGCTCAGATGAGGGATGGTATGAAGTCTCCTATCTTGGGCAGAAGGTTGGACTAGATGTCCTTCTTGGTCCCTCCCAGCCCTAGTAATTTGGGGTCCTTCTATGTAGAGTAGTCCCTACACATCTGAGAGACACCTGACCACAGTATCTAGGTTGGAGGTGCCACCAATATTGGCGCCATCCAATGTGGACAACTCTTGTGGTCCTAGAGATGGAGGAGACCAGAGAAGAGTCCCCATTCTTGCTCAAAGCAAGACATTTCAGGCAAGAATTGGGCTCCATGGGTTCATAGCCTGAGAAGTCTACTCCCCTTGGACCTCCTAGGTGGACCTCCTAGGAGGACATCATGGAGGTTCTCATTCCTCTTGGGCTTCCCTCTTTTCCACCTCCAGCTCAAGTCTGGAGAAGGTTGACATCTGGGTCTCCTTACCTCCTCCTCTTCCTCGCTCTCCTCCTTGATAGTGAGGGCTGGAACTGCTTCAGTGATCAAGGGCGAGTGCTCCACAGGAACTTTGAACTTCTCCGCCGCCGCTTTGTGGACCTGTTGGGAGAGGTCTTCGATCTGCAGAAGAAAGCAACAGAGGGCCTTCAGATCTTCCTCCGTTCTCGGGGAGAAAGAGAGTTGGCCAAAGCCACATCTAGCCCATTTCCAGGTGAAGATCTTCCTCCGTTCTGGAGGAGAAAGAGACCTGGCTTTGGCCCATTTCCAGAAGAAGACACCCAAGAAGATGTCCTCCAACGAGTCCCAGATGGTTGGCCGTTAGAATATGGAGGAAGGCAACTGAAAGTCCTTAAACAAATCCCCAAAAGAGTTAGAGATATGAGAAAGCCGTACCAATTGATAACTTCTAAACCGATAAGGAAAACATTAATTTAGATGGATGACCCCACAAGGAATAATGGTGATTTGGCAAGACAAAAAGATATAGACTAGGAGTCAGTGGAGAAGGCTGAGGATTTCTACATACAAACTTTGGTAATGATGATGGAATAGAGACTACAGCAAAATCTGTAGAAAAAGAAGTACCCTATACTGAAAATAAAGAGAATAGGAAAGGAAAGATAGCTAATGGAAAGCAAGATGAAATGGATCTATAGATATAAAGAGGCTAGACCAGCAAGAGTTACGAGATCGAATTCAGATAGAGGCATAGAAGAGGAATAGAAATTTTGTCAATAAATTAAATGATTAAATTCCCCGCAAAAAAGAAAAAAATCTACATAAATTAAGAAGATGAATTTGGATGTAATAATATTACACGAAACGCATATAAAAACAGAAGCCCAATTAGACTTATTCTTTACACAAATAAAAAAGAAGACACAATTGTCAAATTTGGTGGGATACGGCTGAAGCTTCCCTGAGAAGAGTAGCTATTGCATATATGGCTAAAGAGAACAACTGCAAAAAAACAACTACAAAAGAAATTAGAAGAAGAACTAAAAAAAGACAAAATTAAATTGCAAATAACCCACATAGGCAGAAATTAAACAGCACATTGATCTTATTACACATAAATGAATAATATTGAGGAGGCGGATTGGTGCAATACATAAGACGCGTTAAACAATTTTTTTTTGAAAATGCTAACAAGCCAGGAAGATAGCTTGCCTATAGAATTAAGAAACAAAAGGAGGAAGAAGGATAGATAACTATATAATGAGAAAGGAGAAATACAAACATAACGCCGACTAATACAAACCATAAAAGTGAAATCATGCTTCTTGACAGCTTATTAGCTATTACTACTAATCTTATACACTTGATTATATATTATATCTGTATTTATACATTATAAATATTTCTACAGCTAATTTACCCAATTCATCCTACTGTTGCAAACATTACTTCAGTCAGAAAGTGAGGTAAGGTATCATAATATATGTAATAAATTACAGTTTGTTATATCATTGCAAGAAGTTATACTATAATAGATTTCTGGATTTTTTTTCCCAAGCCAATTATACCATCTATCCCAGGTTTTATAAAAATCTGTCTCTTCTTTGTCCTGAATCTCTTCTTTGTCCTCAAAGTTCTCAAACTCGCGAGACGTTCTTTTAAAATGGGCTGCCGTGGAGAGAAGACCATAATAACACGACGGAGGTCCCAGGACAAGCCAAGGTAGGACGCCTGCCCCGCCCCGCCCCTTCCATTCTCCCCGCGACATGTGCTCCGTCCCGGCAAGAGACGCGAAACGGCAACTCGGGAGCGGCAGAAGGATCGGGATGGGGAAGCGTGCGATCTGGGCAGTGCTTCTCGGACTTGGCTGGCGCAATATCGCGGCGAGTTGCTCCTTTACCGGCTCGCTCTGGCTGGCAGGATCAACTGCCTTAAGGCGGGACGCTCGGCTCGGGTTGGCTGGCCGGAGCGTCACATCACCCCCGCGATGGGTGGAGACCCGGCAGCCCTATCCCAGGGTCCGATTGGTGCAGGAGCGGAGGCGCGTCGCCCGATGCCCGGGTTAGTCCTCGGGTCTGGCGAAGGACTGGCGAACTTTGCGAGGGGCACAGAGTGTTGGTGGTGCTATGCCGGATCGATCGATCGTTGGTTGGGATGCTGCCTTCCCAGCCTCCGGGATCAATGGGAGAGAAGGAGGGAGAGAGGGAACGCGGGTGGCTGGGTAAGGAAAGAGCCGGCGAGCATGCGAAGGGGATTCCTTCCACTGCATCTCACCGCTTTCTGCAGTGTTGGAGTGAGGGAGGTTCATTGTGCAATCGGACTTGGGGCATCCCCCTTTTAAAGATTCACTTCCGGCTATTTCCAAACAAACTTCAGACGCTGCGTAAGATGAGCACCTCGCAGCCCTGCATTCCCCGCCACCCCAAATTGTGCCTGATGATCTTACCAGCATCTGGAAGTTCCCCGCTTCCCCTAACCGCCTTCCTCACCGTCGTGTCGCGCCCCGCCCGAAGTGCTCAAAGTCCTTCAAAACATTTTAACGGGATCCGTTTTGCCTGCCATGAAGGGAACCAATGTTCCCGAAGAATAGGAGGCAAGCATCAGTTCCCTTCATGGCAGGCAAAAACACATTCCTTTAAAATGCTTTGAAGGACTTTGAAGCATTTTGAAGGGACGCCTGCCCCACCCCGCCCCACCCCACCCCGCAAGAGATATGCACCACTTACTGGAGTTTTGCAGCTCCGTGGTCTCTCGTTTGTCTGTTTGCAAGTTTTTCCCCCTAAAGAGACTAGCCGAGAGACCACGGAGCTGGCAAACTCCAGTAAGTGTGTGCATCTCGTGCCCTGCCACGCCTGCACCCCAAAAATTATAAGCCACCCCCCGAAAATAAGGCCAGGGGCATTTTCGTGGGGTCCAAAAAATATAAGCCCCTGTCTTATTTTTGGGGAAACACGGTAGATGTATATAATGAAATATTAATAATGCGAAAACTCCAGAAATCCTGGGAAGAAACAATAATAACCTTGATTCCCAAAGACAATACTGACCTAGCACAAATAAAAAATTACAGACCCATATCTCTTTTAAATTCTGATTACAAAATTTATGACCATAATGGACGAGAGACTAAAAAAATATGATAGAGTTTATACATGTAGATCAAATGGTTTCTTGCCCAAAAGACATATAAGAAATACATCTTTAGAATATATGAAGCCCACAATGAGAAGCAAATGGCATTAATTTTTTAGACGCGCAAAAAGCGTTTGATAATGTTAGGTGGGACTTCACTGCTTAGCCAATTAAAATATATGGATTTGAGAACTCCATATATTTATGGATCGTTAAAAAATGTTTAAAACGATATATTTGGAAACAGACAAGCAAAAGTAATTATTAATGGGGAAACAATCCACAGTTTTATATAAAAAGGGGAACAAGATAAGGTTGTCCCTTATCTCCTTTACTATTTATATTGTCTCTGGAGGTGCTAACAAGGCATATTAGGGCAGACATTCAAATTAAAGGTTTAGAGATTAAAGGAGAGATTCAAAATACAAGCTTTTGCGGATGACTGAGCATTTATTATTGAGGAACCATTGCAATCAGGAAGCAGGTTAATGGAAGTATTGGGGGAATATGGAGAATTGGCTGGCTTAAAAAATAATAGGGAAAAAACTAATATGGTTGTTAAAAACATGACCAAGACACAAGAGCATGAATTAGTAGAAAAATTGATATTCAAACTACAAAAAAAGATATTTGGGGATACAAATAACATCAAGGTGTGCCACACTCAAAAAAGACAATTACGAGAGATCTATAGAACAAATAAAATCATATTTAGATAAATGGACAAATCTCCAACTCTCCTTTATGGGGAGAATATCATTAATTAAGATGAACATACTACCAAGATTACTATTTATATTTCAATGCATACCGATTAAAATTGGAGAAAGAATTTTTAGAAATTTAAATAAAATCACACTCAAATTCATATGGCAAAAGAGAAAAGCAAGGATTAAATTAAAATTGTTACAGGATCAAAGGAAAGATGGGGATTTGGACTCCCAGATTGGGAAAAATATTATTTGGCCACTAAATTGATATGGATTAGTGATTGGATACATTAAAAAATGATGGATTGTTAAAATTGGAAGGACACTATTTACAAGTAGGCTGGCACGCCTTTTTATGGGAAGAAAATATAAAAACCACCAATACTTCCTGAGACATTACATTAGATGAGCGCTGATTGAAGTATGGACAAAATAAACAGCAAAATTACATGCAGATTCCCAATTGGATTTCGACTTTAGAGATGATTACAGATCCAAATTTCATGCATACAAGAAAAGCAATAACATATAACAGATAATAAATGAGACAGGGGATTAAAGTCGAGGACAGAATTAAAGGAAGAAGGAGTAGATTTAGAATGGTGGGCGTATTTGCCAACTGCAGTCAAAATATAGGAGAGACAAAAAGACCCAGGAATTAAAATGGAACTAACTGAATTAGATAAATTACTTTTAGGATCAGAAGACAAGACAATCTAAAAAATTTACCAATATCTTTTAGAACAGGCCTTATTTGAAGAGCAGGTCAAGGAAACTATGATAACTTGGTGTAGAGATTTCGGATTCAATATTGATTTAAATAAATGGCAAGACCTATGGCAAAGAAACCGAAAATTGACCTTGGCTACTTCTTATAAGAAGAATCTTTACAAGATGTTTTATAGGTGGCATTTCTCACCGACAAGGCTAGCCAAAATGGTACACACCTTTCACCAACCTGTTGGAAATGTAAAATGTTACCTGGCACATATTACCACATGTGGTGGGAATGCCACAAAACACGAGCATTCTGGACAATAATTAAACAATGGCTGGAAGAAATACTGAAGGTAAAATTGGACTTTGAACCAGAACTCTTTTTATTAGGGATAACAATAGACAAATATGACAAAAGCACAATGTATCTGATGTTACATATTTTGACCGCCGCAAGGTTAACTTTAGCTCAAAACTCAAAACCCACAGAGGAAGAAATTTTACATAAAATACTATCATGTATGGAAATGGATAGGCTAAAGTTAGAAATAAAGGGGAAAGATGAAACTAAATATTTTGAAACCTGGAATAAATTATATTACTGGTGGGAAAAAAGAGAACCAGGAATATAGACTAAGCTGAGGAGATGTAAAGAAAATTTGTGACTTTGTTTTTGTTTTTGTTATTTTTTAAGATAAATAATGATGTCAAAATTAATGGAATGTAAATATGTATACTAGATGAAGATCCGTCATATACTTGTTTTATGTATGTTTTTGTCTTTTTATCTGTTTTATAAATAAAAAACTTAAACAAAAAAAGAATGTCCAGTCAGTCGGTCATTCTCTCTCCCTCTCCCTCTCCCTCCCTCCCTTCCTTCCCTTTTCCCTCCTTTCCTCTCGCCCATCCTGCTTTCTTCTCTCTTCCTCCCTTTCTTTTTCCCTCTCTCATTTTCCCCTCTCCCCTGTCCTTCCAGACTTCTCTCCCTCTCCTCCTTCCTCCTCTTCGCTCCCACCCTCCTTGCTTCCTTCTCCCCCTATCCTTCCTCCTTCCTCTCACATTCTTCCTTCCCTTCCTCCCTCCCCCCTCTCCTTCCTTCCTTTCTCTTCTCCCTCCCTCCCTTTCATTCATTCTTGCTTTCTCCCTCCTCACTCCCTCTTTCCCTTCTTCCTTCATTTCCTTTCCCCCCCTCCCTCTTCAGTTATCCAACTGAGTCTTTCCCGGGATCCAAGCTCCTCCTTCCTTTCTTCTTCCTCTTCCTTCCTTCCTTCCTTTCTTCTTTCCTTCCTCTTCCTTCTTTCCTCCTCCCTCCCTCCCTCTTCAGTGATCCAACTGAGTCTTTCCCGGGATCCAAGCTCCTTCTTCCTTCCTTCCTTCCTTCCCTTCCTTCTTTCCTCCCTCCCTCCCTCCCTCCTCTTCAGTGATCCAACTGAATCTTTCCCCGGATCCAAGCTCCTTCCTTCCTTCCTTCCTTCCTTCCTTCCTTCCTTCCTTTTTTCTTCTTCCTTCCTTCCTTCCTTCTCCTTCTTTCCTCCTCCCTCCCTCCCTCTTCAGTTATCCAACTGAGTCTTTCCGGGATCCAAGCTCCTTCCTTCCTTCCTTCCTTCCTTCTTTCCTTCCTTCCTTCTTTCTTCTTTCCTTCCTTCCTTCCTTCCTTCCTTCCTTCCTCCTTCCTTCCTTCCTTCCTTCTTTCCTCCTCCCTCCCTCCTCTTCAGTGATCCAACTGAGTCTTTCCCCGGATCCAAGCTCCTTCCTTCCTTCCTTCCTTCCTTCCTCCTTCCTTCTCCTTCCTTCCTTCCTTCCTTCCTTTCCTTCCTTCCTCTCTCCCTTCCTCCCTCCCTCCCTCCCTCTTCAGTCACCAACACACTTCTCCCTCCCCCCGGGATCCCAGCTCCCCCCACAAGTCCTCTTCCCTCTTCCCATCTCACCTTGGCTTCTCCAAAGACGATGTAGATGTCGGAAGCTGGACTTTTGAAGACATCCGGCTTGGTGATGACAAACAAGATATTCTTTGATTTACGGATGGTTATCCTGGTCACCGCCGTGGATCTGGCCGCAGACCCAGCTTGGACATGGCCTGGGGGCAAAGAAGGAGACCTTGTTGATGGGCTCGCACCACGCCACAAAGAGAGGAGCTCACAACACCCTCAAAAGCCACGGACGAAAGCTAAGGAGGCCTCTTGTAGGTCAACCAAAGAGCTGGCTGAAGAACAAGGAGAAGGAGGGACCTTGTCCACCCAATGCTACAGTGAGGTCCTGTAGGCCAACCCCTTTCTTCCACGAAGGCCATCTTGAGATAGTCTTCTTCAAGACATGGTGGACCATGAACTGTGGAAAGTTCTGGAGACCACAAGATGTTTCTGGTGTGAACCATGCAGAAGTCTTCTGACCTCTTGAGAGAACTTTACTTCTCTAGTGTGGTGAGAGATCTCAGTCCAGAACAAAACAAAGGGCAAGAAAGATCTTTACACCCACAAAATTGGAGTTGTTCCAAGGCACTCTATGGCGTCTGGCAATACCTTGGCAGATGCCTACTACAACCTTGCCACCCTTTGAGGTAGACCAGATCAGGAAACTAACACACTCTAGATAAACACTCTTAATAAAGGTGGTGAGTTCTAGCATCACAATAGGCAACGAAAGAGAGTGTGTGGCTTTGAGCCAATCAACGGGAGACGGTGAATTATAGTTCCACCTTAAGTATGAAGTTGGTTGGTTTGATTCAATCACTAGGAGTTCTAGTCCTGCCTTAGGCATGAAACCAGCTGGGTGACTTTGAGCCATCACGAGGAGATGGTGAGTTCTAGTTCGACCTTAAGCAAAAATCTATCTGGGTGATTTGGGCCAGTCCCTCTCTGACAGCCCAACCTACCTTGCAGGACTGTTGTTTTAGAGAAAATAGGAGGAGGAAAGTGTGCTGGATATGTTCACCACCTGAGTGATTTGTGAGAAAGGAAGGAAGGATGGAGGGAGGGAAGGATGGAGGGAGGAAAGAGATGGATAGGGAAGGATAGATGGAAGGGAAAGGAAGGAAGGAAGGAAAGAAGGTGGGAGAGATGAAGGCTAATGGAAAAGAAGGAAAGAGGGAGGGAGGGTGGGAGGAAAGGAAGGAGGGAGAGAGGAAAGGAAGGATAGATGGAAGAGAAGGAAGGAAGGAGGGAGGGAGGGAGAGAGGGAGGGAAGGAGGAGGAAGGGTGGTGGAGGAAAGGAAAGAGGGAGAGAGGGAAGGAAAGATACATGAAGAGAAGGAAGGAAGGAAGGAGATGGATGGACAGAGAAGGATAGATGGAAGACAAGGAAGGATGGAGGGAGAGAGGGATGAAGGAGGAAGGGGGAGATGAAGGAAGAAAGGAAAGAAGGAGGGAGAGATGAAGGCTAAATGGAAAAGAAGAAAGAGGGAGGGTGGAGGAAAGGAAGGAGGGAGAGAGGAAAGGAAGGATAGATGGAAGAGAAGGAAGGAAGGAGGAAGGAAGGAAGGAGGGAGGAAGGAAGGAAGGAGGGAGGAGAGAAGGAGGGAGGGAGGAGGAAGGGAGGGTGGGAGGAAAGGAAGAGGGAGAGAGGAAAGGAAGGATAGATGGAAGAGAAGGGAGACGGAAGGAAGGAGGGAGGGAGGGAGGGAAGGAAGGAAGGAGGGAGGGAGAGAAGGAGGGAGGGAGGAGAGCCGGAAGGGAGGGTGGGAGGAAAGGAAGCGAGGCGAGAGAGGGAGGGAGGGTATTACCTTTCGAGCTTCTTCTCGCTCCGGCTTTGTTCTGGCCTTGCTAATGGACTCTTCGCCCGTCCCCAGGGAATGCGTTAGCTGGGTCTGCAAAAAACCAATTCCATTTACTCATCCCTTACTACTAAGCAGATCCCTTTGTGTAGAAGAGCGTTTTGACGCTCTCCCCAGAACGGCCCATCAATTTCTCTTTACCTTCCCAGAAAGGCACTTAGCTGGCCTCGATTTAACGTCCAAGATCGTTTTTGAAAAGATCTTGTTTATTTTATTGTGCATCTTCCATCAACCCTCCTGTCTTTGCAATTGTGGGTCGGGTTGCACAAAAGCCACAATTTTCAGAGAGTTGTGGTTTGGCCCGGGTGTTCGGTGCGAAGCGATGCCAATGCTGTCCATTCCAGCGAGAGAATTTGAGAAAATGATACGATCACCCCGACTCCATTAAAAAAAACAACCAGGGATGACAAACTCGAACCCAGAACCTTTGGACCAGGTCCACGTATCACCTCTTGTCCCCGTTCCTTCAAGGATCCGGCAATTTTGTTTTTAATTTATTTTTTAAGCGATGGAAAGGATGTGAGTTCAGGCTCCTTACAAGAACAGCCATTAATGATCGATAGCACTGAAGTGGGCGACAGGGAGTTCTAGTTTTGGCTTAGGGAGAAAAGCGGAGCAGGGCAACTTGGAGCCAATCGCTGGCAGACAGTGAGTTCTAGTTCCGCCTTAGATAGGAAAGCCGGCTGGGTGAGTTTTGGACCAGGTGATGGTAAGTTCTAGTCCCACTTTAGGCATGAAAACCGGCTGGGTGACTTTGGGCCAATCACTAGGGCCAGGCGATAGTGAGTTCTAGTTCCTCCTTAGGCAGGACTAGAAAGCCAGCTGAGTGACTTTGAACCTCCCTCTCTCAGCCCAGACCATCTCAAGTGCAACTGACTTCTGGGAATTCTGGGAATTGAAGTCCACCCATTTTGGTCTGCAAGTGCCACACCTGCACCGCGTGAGCTGTCCGTGGTACTGGAACGTTCGGCTCTTCAATTCCGGTAGAGATCCTTCATTGCTTTCGGAATCGTTGGAAGATCCTGCAAAAAGATACTTAGGGTATTCTATCTGAGGTCTCCTTTACTGAGGCTAACCCCCATCTTATCCCCTTTCATTCCACAATTCTTAAGGAAACCACTGCAGTTGTTATGAGAGTCTCACGGTCGTAGAATCCTCGGCTGGAAGGGACCTTGGAGGTCTTCTAGTCCAACCTCCCACCCATCCTGATGGACATCCCTGAAAGATCCACCAAAGATCATAGAATCCTCAGGCTGGAAGGGACCTTGGAGGTCTTCTAGTCCAACCTCCCACCCATCCTGATGGACATCCCTGAAGACCCACCAAAGGTCATAGAATCCTCGGGCTGGAAGGGACCTTGGAGGCTCTTCTAGTCCAACCTCCCACCCATCCTGATGGATATCCCTGAAGACCCACCAAAGATCATAGAATCCTCACGGCTGCGAAGGACCTTGGAGGTCTTCTAGTCCAACCTCCCACCCATCCTGATGGACATCCCTGAAAGATCCACCAAAGATCATAGAATCCTCAGGCTGGAAGGGACCTTGGAGGTCTTCTAGTCCAACCTCCCGCCCATCCTGTGGACATCCCTGAAAGACCCACCAAAGATCATAGAATCCTCAGGCTGGAAGGGACCTTGGAGGTCCTTCTAGTCCAACCTCCCACCCATCCTGATGGACATCCCTGAAAGATCCACCAAAGATCATAGAATCCTCAGGCTGGAAGGGACCTTGGAGGTCTTCTAGTCCAACCTCCCACCCATCCTGATGGACATCCCTGAAAGATCCACCAAAGATCATAGAATCCTCGGCTGGAAGAGCCCTTGGAGGTCTTCTAGTCCAACCTCCCGCCCATCCTGGTGGACATCCCTGAAAGATCCACCAAGATCATAGAATCCTTGGGCTGGAATGGACCTTGAAGGTCTTCTAGTCCCACCCATCCTGGTGGACATCCCCTGAAAGATCCACCAAAGATCATAGAATCCTTGGGCTGGAATGGACCTTGGAGGTCTTCTAGTCCAACCTCCCACCCATCCTGGTGGACATCCCTGAAGGACCCACCAAAGGTCATAGAATCCTCGGCTGGAAGGGACCTTGGAGGTCTTCTAGTCCCACCCATCCTGATGGACATCCCTGAAAGATCCACCAAAGATCATAGAATCCTCGGGCTGGAAGGGACCTTGGAGCGTCTTCTAGTCCAACCTCCCACCCATCCTGGTGGACATCCCTGAAGGACCCACAAAGGTCATAGAATCCTCGGGCTGGATGGATCCTAGGAGGTTTTCTAGTAAAACCCATTGCCCATCCTTGTAGACATCCCTGAAGGACGCACCAAAGATCATGGAATCTTCAGTCTGGAAGGGGCCTTGAAGGTCTTCTCGTCCAACCCCCTGCCCATGTCACATGTCATGGCCATCTAGCCCACAGAGCTTCATTCCACCAGCCACGGCGAAGCCCCACACTAACAGAAACTTGCATTGCCCAATTCCACCCAATGTCTTCCTACCTTTGTGGTTGATGTCATGGGCCCTCTTCCCTGCCAATGATGTCTTCTCTTCCAAGAGCATCATGCCTGCCTCGCGCAGTGTCTCCAGCTCCCTCTCCTCGCTTGAACTCGACTCCAGAGGGAAGGAACCCCGAGAAGCTCGCTTTTCCCGTGCCAATCCCAAGTACTTGATGTGGAATCTCGGTTGCCGGGCAACTGGTTCCTCCCTCGGGCATCTTGGCTGCCGGAAAGTTGGTGGAGCTGGCCGGGACCCGAAGAACTGACACTCTCAAGAGCTGGAAAAAGAGGAAGTTCAGGGGCGGGACTTCGGACCTTCCCTTTTCCCATTGGTCGGCATTTCTTGGGTGGGTTGACACACCCCAACCATTGGTTTTCTTGAAATTTCATTGACAGGCCATCTTACGGTACCCTTGGTGTCCACGGTGCTCTCTGAGCTGGTGGTTTTCTCGCAGACATTCAGGACCCAACGAGGTGATATAATCAGTGCTAGAAGAAACTGTACATAAACAAGAACCACAGTTCCTTCTAGCACTGATGATGTTCCCTAGTTGGGTGATGAAAGGTCTGCAAGTAAATCACAAGCTCAAATATCACCAGTCCTCCTCCTCCTCCTCCTCCTCCTCCTCCTCCTCCTCCTCCCCCCTACTCAGTGACTCCCCTCGCTTCTAGCACTGAAAACAATTCCTAGCTGGGTCATGCAGCATCTGCAAGAAAACCAACAAGGTCAGAGAGCATCAAGGACCCCACAGTCATTGTCTTCCTCCTCTCTTCCTCTTCTTCCTCCTCCTTTGTTTACGCCATTGTTGCAGTCCATTAAGGGATCTGTGTTTGTTAAGTGACTGCTGTATTTAAGCCATTGTTGCAGCTGTTAAGGGACTGCTGTGTTTGTTAAGTGACTGCTGTATTTAAGCCAATGTTGCAGTGGTTAAGTGACTGCTGTGTTTGTTAAGTGACTGCTGTATTTAAGCCACTGTTGCAGTCGTTAAGAGAATGCTGTGTTTGTTAAGTGACTGCTGTATTTAAGCCATTGTTGCAGTCGTTAAGCGACTGCTGTGTTTGTTAAGTGACTGCTGTATTTAAGCCAATGTTGCAGTCGTTAAGGGACTGCTGTGTTGTTAAGTGACTGCTGTATTTAAGCCACTGTTGCAGTCGTTAAGAGACTGCTATGTTTGTTAAGTGACCTCTGTATTTAAGCCACTGTTGCAGTCGTTAAGAGACTGCTATGTTTGTTAAGTGACTGCTGTATTTAAGCCATTGTTGCAGTCGTTAAGGGACTGCTGTGTTTGTTAAGTGACTGCTGTATTTAAGCCACTGTTGCAGTCGTTAAGGGACTGCTGTGTTTGTTAAGTGACTGCTGTATTTAAGCCACTGTTGCAGTCGTTAAGAGACTGCTGTGTTTGTTAAGTGACTGCTGTATTTAAGCCATTGTTGCAGTCGTTAAGTGACTGCTGCGTTTGTTAAGTGACTGCTGTATTTAAGCCATTGTTGCAGTCGTTAAGGGACTGCTGTATTTAAGCCATTGTTGCAGTCGTTAAGGGACTGCTGTGTTTGTTAAATGACTGCTGTATTTAAGCCATTGTTGCAGTCGTTAAGTGACTGCTGTGTTTGTTAAGTGACTGCTGTATTTAAGCCAATGTTGCAGTCGTTAAGGGACTGCTGTGTTTGTTAAGTGACTGCTGTATTTAAGCCACTGTTGCAGTCGTTAAGAGACTGCTATGTTTGTTAAGTGACTGCTGTATTTAAGCCATTGTTGCAGTCGTTAAGGGACTGCTGTGTTTGTTAAGTGACTGCTGTATTTAAGCCACTGTTGCAGTCGTTAAGGGACTGCTGTGTTTGTTAAGTGACTGCTGTATTTAAGCCACTGTTGCAGTCGTTAAGAGACTGCTGTGTTTGTTAAATGACTGCTGTATTTAAGCCATTGTTGCAGTCGTTAAGTGACTGCTGTGTTTGTTAAGTGACTGCTGTATTTAACCCATTGTTGCAGTCGTTAAGGGACTGCTGTATTTAAGCCATTGTTGCAGTCGTTAAGGGACTGCTGTGTTTGTTAAATGAATGCTGTATTTAAGCCATTGTTGCAGTCGTTAAGTGACTGCTGTGTTTGTTAAGTGACTGCTGTATTTAAGCCACTGTTGCAGTCGTTAAGAGACTGCTATGTTTGTTAAGTGACTGCTGTATTTAAGCCACTGTTGCAGTCGTTAAGGGACTGCTGTGTTTGTTAAGTTACTGCTGTATTTAAGGCACTGTTGCAGTCGTTAAGAGACTGCTATGTTTGTTAAGTGACTGCTGTATTTAAGCCACTGTTGCAGTCATTATGAGACTGCTATGTTTGTTAAGTGACTGCTGTATTTAAGCCACTGTTGCAGTCGTTAAGAGAGTGCTATGTTTGTTAAGTGGCTGCTGTATTTAAGCCACTGTTGCAGTCGTTAAGAGACTGCTATGTTTGTTAAGTGACTGCTGTATTTAAGCCACTGTTGCAGTCGTTAAGAGACTGCTATGTTTGTTAAGTGACTGCTGTATTTAAGGCACTGTTGCAGTCGTTAAGAGACTGCTATGTTTGTTAAGTGACTGCTGTATTTAAGCCACTGTTGCAGTCGTTATGAGACTGCTATGTTTGTTAAGTGACTGCTGTATTTAAGCCACTGTTGCAGTCGTTAAGAGAGTGCTATGTTTGTTAAGTGGCTGCTGTATTTAAGCCACTGTTGCAGTCGTTAAGAGACTGCTATGTTTGTTAAGTGACTGCTGTATTTAAGCCACTGTTGCAGTCGTTAAGGGACTTCTATGTTTGTTAAGTGACTGCTGTATTTAAGCCACTGTTGCAGTCGTTAAGAGACTGCTATGTTTGTTAAGTGACTGCTGTATTTAAGGCACTGTTGCAGTCGTTAAGAGACTGCTATGTTTGTTAAGTCACTGCTGTATTTAAGCCACTTTTGCAGTCGTTAAGGGACTGCTATGTTTGTTAAGTGACTGCTGTATTTAAGGCACTGTTGCAGTCGTTAAGAGACTGCTGTGTTTGTTAAGTGACTGCTGTATTTAAGCCAATGTTGCAGTCGTTAAGTGACTGCTGTGTTTGTTAAGTGACTGCTGTATTTAAGCCACTGTTGCAGACGTTAAGAGAATGCTGTGTTTGTTAAGTGACTGCTGTATTTAAGCCATTGTTGCAGTCGTTAAGCGACTGCTATGTTTGTTAAGTGACCTCTGTATTTAAGCCACTGTTGCAGTCGTTAAGAGACTGCTATGTTTGTTAAGTGACTGCTGTATTTAAGCCATTGTTGCAGTCGTTAAAGGACTGCTGTGTTTGTTAAGTGACTGCTGTATTTAAGCCACTGTTGCAGTCGTTAAGGGACTGCTGTGTTTGTTAAGTGACTGCTGTATTTAAGCCACTGTTGCAGTCGTTAAGAGACTGCTGTGTTTGTTAAGTGACTGCTGTATTTAAGCCATTGTTGCAGTCGTTAAGTGACTGCTGTGTTTGTTAAGTGACTGCTGTATTTAAGCCATTGTTGCAGTCGTTAAGGGACTGCTGTATTTAAGCCATTGTTGCAGTCGTTAAGGGACTGCTGTGTTTGTTAAATGACTGCTGTATTTAAGCCATTGTTGCAGTCGTTAAGTGACTGGTGTGTTTGTTAAGTGACTGCTGTATTTAAGCCAATGTTGCAGTCGTTAAGGGACTGCTGTGTTTGTTAAGTGACTGCTGTATTTAAGCCACTGTTGCAGTCGTTAAGAGACTGCTATGTTTGTTAAGTGACCTCTGTATTTAAGCCACTGTTGCAGTCGTTAAGAGACTGCTATGTTTGTTAAGTGACTGCTGTATTTAAGCCATTGTTGCAGTCGTTAAGGGACTGCTGTGTTTGTTAAGTGACTGCTGTATTTAAGCCACTGTTGCAGTCGTTAAGGGACTGCTGTGTTTGTTAAGTGACTGCTGTATTTAAGCCACTGTTGCAGTCGTTAAGAGACTGCTGTGTTTGTTAAGTGACTGCTCTATTTAAGCCATTGTTGCAGTCGTTAAGTGACTGCTGTGTTTGTTAAGTGACTGCTGTATTTAACCCATTGTTGCAGTCGTTAAGGGACTGCTGTATTTAAGCCATTGTTGCAGTCGTTAAGGGACTGCTGTGTTTGTTAAATGACTGCTGTATTTAAGCCATTGTTGCAGTCGTTAAGTGACTGCTGTGTTTGTTAAGTGACTGCTGTATTTAAGCCACTGTTGCAATCGTTAAGAGACTGCTATGTTTGTTAAGTGACTGCTGTATTTAAGCCACTGTTGCAGTCGTTAAGGGACTGCTGTGTTTGTTAAGTGACTGCTGTATTTAAGGCACTGTTGCAGTCGTTAAGAGACTGCTATGTTTGTTAAGTGACTGCTGTATTTAAGCCACTGTTGCAGTCGTTATGAGACTGCTATGTTTGTTAAGTGACTGCTGTATTTAAGCCACTGTTGCAGTCGCTAAGAGAGTGCTATGTTTGTTAAGTGGCTGCTGTATTTAAGCCACTGTTGCAGTCGTTAAGAGAATGCTGTGTTTGTTAAGTGACTGCTGTATTTAAGCCATTGTTGCAGTCGTTAAGCGACTGCTGTGTTTGTTAAGTGACTGCTGTATTTAAGCCAATGTTGCAGTCGTTAAGGGACTGCTGTGTTTGTTAAGTGACTGCTGTATTTAAGCCACTGTTGCAGTCGTTAAGAGACTGCTATGTTTGTTAAGTGACCTCTGTATTTAAGCCACTGTTGCAGTCGTTAAGAGACTGCTATGTTTGTTAAGTGACTGCTGTATTTAAGCCACTGTTGCAGTCGTTAAGGGACTGCTGTGTTTGTTAAGTGACTGCTGTATTTAAGCCACTGTTGCAGTCGTTAAGAGACTGCTGTGTTTGTTAAGTGACTGCTGTATTTAAGCCATTGTTGCAGTCGTTAAGTGACTGCTGTGTTTGTTAAGTGACTGCTGTATTTAACCCATTGTTGCAGTCGTTAAGGGACTGCTGTATTTAAGCCATTGTTGCAGTCGTTAAGGGACTGCTGTGTTTGTTAAATGACTGCTGTATTTAAGCCATTGTTGCAGTCGTTAAGTGACTGCTGTGTTTGTTAAGTGACTGCTGTATTTAAGCCACTGTTGCAGTCGTTAAGAGACTGCCATGTTTGTTAAGTGACTGCTGTATTTAAGCCACTGTTGCAGTCGTTAAGGGACTGCTGTGTTTGTTAAGTTACTGCTGTATTTAAGGCACTGTTGCAGTCGTTAAGAGACTGCTATGTTTGTTAAGTGACTGCTGTATTTAAGCCACTGTTGCAGTCGTTATGAGACTGCTATGTTTGTTAAGTGACTGCTGTATTTAAGCCACTGTTGCAGTCGTTAAGAGAGTGCTATGTTTGTTAAGTGGCTGCTGTATTTAAGCCACTGTTGCAGTCGTTAAGAGACTGCTATGTTTGTTAAGTGACTGCTGTATTTAAGCCACTGTTGCAGTCGTTAAGAGACTGCTATGTTTGTTAAGTGACTGCTGTATTTAAGCCACTGTTGCAGTCGTTAAGAGACTGCTATGTTTGTTAAGTCACTGCTGTATTTAAGCCACTGTTGCAGTCGTTATGAGACTGCTATGTTTGTTAAGTGACTGCTGTATTTAAGCCACTGTTGCAGTCGTTAAGAGAGTGCTATGTTTGTTAAGTGGCTGCTGTATTTAACCCACTGTTGCAGTCGTTAAGAGACTGCTATGTTTGTTAAGTGACTGCTGTATTTAAGCCACTGTTGCAGTCGTTAAGGGACTTCTATGTTTGTTAAGTGACTGCTGTATTTAAGCCACTGTTGCAGTCGTTAAGAGACTGCTATGTTTGTTAAGTGACTGCTGTATTTAAGCCACTGTTGCAGTCGTTAAGAGACTGCTATGTTTGTTAAGTCACTGCTGTATTTAAGCCACTTTTGCAGTCGTTAAGGGACTGCTATGTTTGTTAAGTCACTGCTGTATTTAAGGCACTGTTGCAGTCGTTAAGAGACTGCTGTTTGTTAAGTGACTGCTGTATTTAAGCCAATGTTGCAGTCGTTAAGTGACTGCTGTGTTTGTTAAGTGACTGCTGTATTTAAGCCACTGTTGCAGTCGTTAAGAGAATGCTGTGTTTGTTAAGTGACTGCTGTATTTAAGCCATTGTTGCAGTCGTTAAGTGACTGCTGTGTTTGTTAAGTGACTGCTGTATTTAAGCCAATGTTGCAGTCGTTAAGGGACTGCTGTGTTTGTTAAGTGACTGCTGTATTTAAGCCACTGTTGCAGTCGTTAAGAGACTGCTATGTTTGTTAAGTGACCTCTGTATTTAAGCCACTGTTGCAGTCGTTAAGAGACTGCTATGTTTGTTAAGTGACTGCTGTATTTAAGCCATTGTTGCAGTCGTTAAAGGACTGCTGTGTTTGTTAAGTGACTGCTGTATTTAAGCCACTGTTGCAGTCGTTAAGGGACTGCTGTGTTTGTTAAGTGACTGCTGTATTTAAGCCACTGTTGCAGTCGTTAAGAGACTGCTGTGTTTGTTAAGTGACTGCTGTATTTAAGCCATTGTTGCAGTCGTTAAGTGACTGCTGTGTTTGTTAAGTGACTGCTGTATTTAAGCCATTGTTGCAGTCGTTAAGGGACTGCTGTATTTAAGCCATTGTTGCAGTCGTTAAGGGACTGCTGTGTTTGTTAAATGACTGCTGTATTTAAGCCATTGTTGCAGTCGTTAAGTGACTGCTGTGTTTGTTAAGTGACTGCTGTATTTAAGCCAATGTTGCAGTCGTTAAGGGACTGCTGTGTTTGTTAAGTGACTGCTGTATTTAAGCCACTGTTGCAGTCGTTAAGTGACTGCTATGTTTGTTAAGTGACCTCTGTATTTAAGCCACTGTTGCAGTCGTTAAGAGACTGCTATGTTTGTTAAGTGACTGCTGTATTTAAGCCATTGTTGCAGTCGTTAAGGGACTGCTGTGTTTGTTAAGTGACTGCTGTATTTAAGCCACTGTTGCAGTCGTTAAGAGACTGCTGTGTTTGTTAAGTGACTGCTGTATTTAAGCCATTGTTGCAGTCGTTAAGTGACTGCTGTGTTTGTTAAGTGACTGCTGTATTTAACCCATTGTTGCAGTCGTTAAGGGACTGCTGTATTTAAGCCATTGTTGCAGTCGTTAAGGGACTGCTGTGTTTGTTAAATGACTGCTGTATTTAAGCCATTGTTGCAGTCGTTAAGTGACTGCTGTGTTTGTTAAGTGACTGCTGTATTTAAGCCACTGTTGCAATCGTTAAGAGACTGCTATGTTTGTTAAGTGACTGCTGTATTTAAGCCACTGTTGCAGTCGTTAAGGGACTGCTGTGTTTGTTAAGTGACTGCTGTATTTAAGGCACTGTTGCAGTCGTTAAGAGACTGCTATGTTTGTTAAGTGACTGCTGTATTTAAGCCACTGTTGCAGTCGTTAAGAGACTGCTATGTTTGTTAAGTGACTGCTGTATTTAAGCCACTGTTGCAGTCGTTATGAGACTGCTATGTTTGTTAAGTGACTGCTGTATTTAAGCCACTGTTGCAGTCGTTAAGAGAGTGCTATGTTTGTTAAGTGGCTGCTGTATTTAAGCCACTGTTGCAGTCGTTAAGAGACTGCTATGTTTGTTAAGTGACTGCTGTATTTAAGCCACTGTTGCAGTCGTTAAGAGACTGCTATGTTTGTTAAGTGACTGCTGTATTTAAGCCACTGTTGCAGTCGTTAAGAGACTGCTATGTTTGTTAAGTGACTGCTGTATTTAAGCCACTGTTGCAGTCGTTATGAGACTGCTATGTTTGTTAAGTGACTGCTGTATTTAAGCCACTGTTGCAGTCGTTAAGAGAGGGCTATGTTTGTTAAGTGGCTGCTGTATTTAACCCACTGTTGCAGTCGTTAAGAGATTGCTATGTTTGTTAAGTGACTGCTGTATTTAAGCCACTGTTGCAGTCGTTAAGGGACTTCTATGTTTGTTAAGTGACTGCTGTATTTAAGCCACTGTTGCAGTCGTTAAGAGACTGCTATGTTTGTTAAGTGACTGCTGTATTTAAGCCACTGTTGCAGTCGTTAAGAGACTGCTATGTTTGTTAAGTCACTGCTGTATTTAAGCCACTTTTGCAGTCGTTAAGGGACTGCTATGTTTGTTAAGTCACTGCTGTATTTAAGGCACTGTTGCAGTCGTTAAGAGACTGCTGTTTGTTAAGTGACTGCTGTATTTAAGCCAATGTTGCAGTCGTTAAGTGACTGCTGTGTTTGTTAAGTGACTGCTGTATTTAAGCCACTGTTGCAGTCGTTAAGAGAATGCTGTTTGTTAAGTGACTGCTGTATTTAAGCCATTGTTGCAGTCGTTAAGTGACTGCTGTGTTTGTTAAGTGACTGCTGTATTTAAGCCAATGTTGCAGTCGTTAAGGGACTGCTGTGTTTGTTAAGTGACTGCTGTATTTAAGCCACTGTTGCAGTCGTTAAGAGACTGCTATGTTTGTTAAGTGACCTCTGTATTTAAGCCACTGTTGCAGTCGTTAAGAGACTGCTATGTTTGTTAAGTGACTGCTGTATTTAAGCCATTGTTGCAGTCGTTAAAGGACTGCTGTGTTTGTTAAGTGACTGCTGTATTTAAGCCACTGTTGCAGTCGTTAAGGGACTGCTGTGTTTGTTAAGTGACTGCTGTATTTAAGCCACTGTTGCAGTCGTTAAGAGACTGCTGTGTTTGTTAAGTGACTGCTGTATTTAAGCCATTGTTGCAGTCGTTAAGTGACTGCTGTGTTTGTTAAGTGACTGCTGTATTTAAGCCATTGTTGCAGTCGTTAAGGGACTGCTGTATTTAAGCCATTGTTGCAGTCGTTAAGGGACTGCTGTGTTTGTTAAATGACTGCTGTATTTAAGCCATTGTTGCAGTCGTTAAGTGACTGCTGTGTTTGTTAAGTGACTGCTGTATTTAAGCCAATGTTGCAGTCGTTAAGGGACTGCTGTGTTTGTTAAGTGACTGCTGTATTTAAGCCACTGTTGCAGTCGTTAAGTGACTGCTATGTTTGTTAAGTGACCTCTGTATTTAAGCCACTGTTGCAGTCGTTAAGAGACTGCTATGTTTGTTAAGTGACTGCTGTATTTAAGCCATTGTTGCAGTCGTTAAGGGACTGCTGTGTTTGTTAAGTGACTGCTGTATTTAAGCCACTGTTGCAGTCGTTAAGAGACTGCTGTGTTTGTTAAGTGACTGCTGTATTTAAGCCATTGTTGCAGTCGTTAAGTGACTGCTGTGTTTGTTAAGTGACTGCTGTATTTAACCCATTGTTGCAGTCGTTAAGGGACTGCTGTATTTAAGCCATTGTTGCAGTCGTTAAGGGACTGCTGTGTTTGTTAAATGACTGCTGTATTTAAGCCATTGTTGCAGTCGTTAAGTGACTGCTGTGTTTGTTAAGTGACTGCTGTATTTAAGCCACTGTTGCAATCGTTAAGAGACTGCTATGTTTGTTAAGTGACTGCTGTATTTAAGCCACTGTTGCAGTCGTTAAGGGACTGCTGTGTTTGTTAAGTGACTGCTGTATTTAAGGCACTGTTGCAGTCGTTAAGAGACTGCTATGTTTGTTAAGTGACTGCTGTATTTAAGCCACTTTTGCAGTCGTTATGAGACTGCTATGTTTGTTAAGTGACTGCTGTATTTAAGCCACTGTTGCAGTCGTTAAGAGAGTGCTATGTTTGTTAAGTGGCTGCTGTATTTAAGCCACTGTTGCAGTCGTTAAGAGACTGCTATGTTTGTTAAGTGACTGCTGTATTTAAGCCACTGTTGCAGTCGTTAAGAGACTGCTATGTTTGTTAAGTGACTGCTGTATTTAAGGCACTGTTGCAGTCGTTAAGAGACTGCTATGTTTGTTAAGTGACTGCTGTATTTAAGCCACTGTTGCAGTCGTTATGAGACTGCTATGTTTGTTAAGTGACTGCTGTATTTAAGCCACTGTTGCAGTCGTTAAGAGAGTGCTATGTTTGTTAAGTGGCTGCTGTATTTAAGCCACTGTTGCAGTCGTTAAGAGACTGCTATGTTTGTTAAGTGACTGCTGTATTTAAGCCACTGTTGCAGTCGTTAAGGGACTTCTATGTTTGTTAAGTGACTGCTGTATTTAAGCCACTGTTGCAGTCGTTAAGAGACTGCTATGTTTGTTAAGTGACTGCTGTATTTAAGGCACTGTTGCAGTCGTTAAGAGACTGCTATGTTTGTTAAGTCACTGCTGTATTTAAGCCACTTTTGCAGTCGTTAAGGGACTGCTATGTTTGTTATGACTGCTGTATTTAAGGCACTGTTGCAGTCGTTAAGGGACTGCTGTGTTTGTTAAGTGACTGCTGTATTTAAGCCACTGTTGCAGTCGTTAAGGGACTGTTGTGTTTGTTAAGTGACTGCTGTATTTAAGGCACTGTTGCAGTCGTTAAGGGACTGCTGTGTTTGTTAAGTGACTGATGTATTTAAGGCACTGTTGCAGTCGTTAAGGGACTGCTGTGTTTGTTAAGTGACTGCTTTGTTTAAGCCACTGTTGCAGACCTTAAGGGATTGCTGCCTTCATTAAGTGACTGCTGCAGTCGTCAAGCCCCTACTGTGGTCGTTAAGCAAACACAGCAGTCGTTAAGCGAACCCACTTTTTGATATGAGGCGGGATTGACTGAAAACTTCAATTTTCAGCAAAAAGATTGCAAATCAGGGTTTAGTGATCAGGGAAAGCTGGAAATGGTCATAAAGGCAGACCAGCTACTGACTGTCCAAAATTGGGTCATGTGACCACAGAGACAAGAGGTTTGGAACCAGGTCCAATTGTAACTTTGAATGGTCACTAAGTGAGCTGTCATACTTTGAGGACTCCCTGTACACCTTTGATGTACACAGATCTAACATTTGTCCCCAATGTTACAGCTAGTCCTTGACTTATGACCATAGTTGCGTCCATTTCCGTTGCTACGTGAGACAGTTGTTAAGTGAGTTTGGCCCCATTTTACGACCTTCCATGCCACTTTTGTTACGCAAACCATTGCAGTTGTTCAGTGAATAACACAGTCGTTAAGCGAATCCGGTTTCCGCATTGTTAGAAGGTCGCAAAAGGGGATTGCATTACCTGTGGGACGCTGCGACCATCATAAATATGAGCCAATTTCAATCACGTGACCACAGGGTCATGAGTATGTGAATCGGTCCCAAAGTCCCTTTTTCGGTGTCATAACCTCAGTCACTAAACAAATGGTCATAAGTCAAGAACTATTTGTAATTGTTGAACGGGAAGAAAATGGGAGATCTTACCTTCCGCCAGAGGTTTACGGATGTCCCGCAGGAGAGTCTCTTTGAGAGGTGTGTGTTCCACACAAGGACCTGCGGTAGGAGGAGCGAGTCGCGAGGTAGCTGATGGGCCTTGGACGGGACCCTCGGAAGGAGTTGAAGGTTGAATCAAGGAGGAAACAGGAGGCACTTCTGGGAACTGAGATCTCGGGGTGGGAGACAGGGTGACTGGAGCCACCTCCGGGGCAGGGGATGATGGTCGTTGTGAGGGACAAGTCTCTTGTGACGACGTTCCGACAGAATGGGAAGCCAGAGGAATGGGTGAGTCCAGAGACGAGAAGGCATCTTCCGAAGAAGAGTGTCCCGTGCTTTCGGTGAGAAGATTCTCCATCCTCGGATGGCTCATCTCCGTCTCTCCGTCCTCGAGTTCCATCATCTCCAACGCTTCTTCCATGGTCTTCTCGTTGGCCATCCTCTTGGCTTCTAGTCTTGAAAGATCTTCTGGAGGACTTTGAGATGGGCTTCCATCCATGACTTCAGCCTCATCTGCCCTGGGGGCAGAGACGATGTCTTCCATTCCAAGTTGGGTGGCTTCGTTTGGTGCAGAACCTTGGAGTTGAGTGTCTTCCACCTTGGTCCCTTCGGATACCCGACGTACTTCTCCCGTTTCACCCTCCTCCACCACCTCTTCAGCTTTGGCTTCTTTGCAAGACTGCCAGGAGTTTTGTTGGCAATCAGCAGTCTCCTCCCCAAGGGCCCTTGGGGCTTCAAGTTCAGAATATTTTGGTTCTACTACTTCTTCTACGTGCTCTCCACCGAGGTTCTCAAAGACGTTCTCCTTCAGGCTACCAAGAAGACTCTGGGCTTCTGCTACCAGGAGACTACTGATGAGATGTGCAGCCTCCACTCGTCGGTCCTCCAGGTTTCCAAAAGAGCCTTTCAGCATACTGGTGACCTCTTGTTGGTCTTCAAGAACCCTTGGAGATACCGTAGCTCCATCATCAGCACGTTGAAACAAGGCACCAGATGACTTGAGCTGGCTAGGGATGGTTGGCGAGCTCTCTGGGGTGGAAGCTTCAGGATAGGCCATACTCACATCCTCGCCAATGCTTCCCAAACGTTCTCCGCTCTCGGCCTGCTCCATCTCTACATGTCTACTGGAAAGACGGTCCTGAGTTTCGGGAAGATAGCTCAAATAGATCTCGTCTTCAGAAGCTAAGAAGATCTGTTGAGGAGTCCTAAGCTCAGGAGACACATCTCTTTGCTTCACAGCAGGGTGTGAGGTGGTCAAAGGCGTGTGGGCAAGAACACTATAATGCAGACACACTGCCGTGCTCTGCTGGGGAGGTATGTCTTCTGGAGAACAATTTGGTGGAACATCTAAGCATTCCGACTCCACCATCAGATGCTCCAACTCTGCGGTCAATGCCTCCAGGCTTGGTGGAGAGTGACTCACCTCCACAACCATGCTTTGGCTACCCCATGTTTGATCAGGGCTCAAAAACTCTTCTCTTCCAGAATCTGGAGATGGAGCTAAGACCATGGTTTCATTGGAGACATCCTCGGGGGCTGTCACAAAGCTGGATTCCAGATAAGAGTAAGATGCGGACTCCTCCAATGTGTCCGGAGACAGCAGGGTGGTGTCCACCTCTTTTTCCTTTTGCAGAGGGTGCCCAGTTTCCAAAATAGGAAGGAGACCCTGGAGGAGAGCTTCAGCAAAAGTCTTCTTCTGAACTTCTGGGTGTTCCTCACGTAGGTCATCATCAGTTCCTTGTGGAAGAACCTCCTCAGCATCTCGGGGTGCCACCGGGGGTTCCGGCATCTGCATCTCCTCCATTTGCCAGCGTTCAGAGGACCCATTTCTATCTTCTGAGTCAACTTCATCCATCGTTTCGCCAATCTCTTCTTGGTGACACGCGATTTCATCAGAGGTTGCACATATCTGAGCTTCGGTTGGGTCAACGCTATCCAAGCTGCCCTCGGCTCCTTTGCCCCGTAGAACGTCCATGTAGCTGTCCTTCAGGCCGCACTGCAGGAACGCTAAATTATGAGCATCTCCTTGCTGTGCAACTTCTAAGCCTAACTGCTCCATGGCATCTGCTGCTGTCAAGCATTCGGAGTCCAGCTGGACCTCCATCTGGAGGTCTTCTACTGGTGGGATTTCAGTAGCAACGTCTGCTTGGCTGCCTTCTCGGCTCTCCAGATCTGATCCATCTTCTTTGGATCGAGTTCCCCAACTCTGGTCAGTGTTACCCTCCTCGGATACCCCTCGTTGCACTTCCATCACATTTGTTGGATTGTCGTCTGCTTCAACCAGCTCTTCCCTGGAGGGATGCAATGGCTCCTCGGCCTTATCTAGGTCTTCTGACATTTCCTCAGCACAGCTGCCCATTTCTATGTGGGTTGGCGTAAGATAACTCTCACCGTCCCAAGTCTCTCTTCCATTGAGAGCTTCTGTATCGCCAGTCTCCAAACACAGTTCAGAAAGATTAGGAGTCGTGGTGTCATCTACCACCGCTTCGTCATTGGAAGAGTGTCCGGAGTAGTCCTCTATTTCTGGATCGATTGAGCTATTCTGCGTTCCACATACACTCCAGTTCTGCAATTTGGCTGCTTCCTCCCCATCTGGGTGGAACAGAGGAGATTCTTGTGGCAATGGTGCCGAGGCCTCGAGAAGGACCTCGTTGTCTTCTGCAAGGATGTTCTCTGGGGTTTGGCTCAGCACCAGGAGAGAATGAGAGTCAGGTTTTTCCTCGGAAAATGCCACCATTGCATGGTCCTCATTGTTGTTGATCTGGTCAAGAGACGACGCTTCCTGCAGTTCGTCTTCTGACTCCAGACAGACAACGAGACTGTCCTGGGTTGTCTCGTAATCTGCTCGGATGACTTCGGGTTGTTCTAAAAGATCCCCCTTTAATTCAAGGAGCGACGCAAAGGGCCTCTCCTTCTCGGAAGAGGTCTCCAATAGCTCACCATCACCCGGCTCCAGTTCAACGGAGCTTCCACTGGCAGCACCATCTTGGTCGAGGAGCTCCATCAGCCGTTTCTCGGATTCTTCGAGCCGCGCACTGATGTCCAAGCTAAAAGAGTCGTTGTTGTCCATGGCTTCCAGATCTTCCAACTCAACTGGACACGATTCGGGGATCCATTCCAGGGGGATGACGGACCTTGTGCAAACTTGACCCATCCATTCCTCAGCTAAGGGAACGACCGACGGAGATTCCTCCGTGGTGTCAGTCAACGGAGGCTGATTGTCCGATTCGTCATCGGTATCAAAGCAAGCAATCAGACATTCCCCACACTCAGAGGCCCCCGACTCCAGGTGGGTTGGTTGGACATCTGAGTGAGGCAGATGTGTTGGAGAGACCATCTCCTTGAGGGAATCTTCTTCTTTGTCATCCTGAGTTGGGGGACTCAAATCTTCAGAAGCCATCACAGAGTCCTCTTCTCCTGGCCCCGGATGAGAAAAACAAGTGCTCTTTGAGGAGGCCCCACCTGGGCTCTCTGGTCTAGTTTGCAGCCAGGAGACAACCGTTGTATCAAAAGATCTTGGAGGTTTCATCAGGTCCTCCTCCGTCAACTTTTCCTCTTTTGACGTACCCTTTTCCTCGGACTTTCCTCTCGTCTGTTCTTCCCCTGTTCCACGAACAATGTCTTCATCCGTGTTGTACGCATCTGAGGATACGTCCATCTCGCTCTCGCTCTCCAGATGCGGTGGCACGCTCTCTGGGTCTTCCTTGGACTCTACGACGGTGTTGGTGACCAC
Organism: Diadophis punctatus similis; assembly: GCA_023053685.1. NCBI lineage: Eukaryota > Metazoa > Chordata > Lepidosauria > Squamata > Dipsadidae > Diadophis > Diadophis punctatus. The sequence continues at coordinate 4,681,025 of JALIGW010000044.1, read as the reverse complement.
AGCATACTGCTCAACGCCATCCTTGCCGTCATCGGAAGCTGAGTCTGAGGACTGGGAGGTGTCATCCGGATAAGCAAAGGACTCGTCCACGCCTTCATCGATGGATGTTTCAGAGAGAGAGTGGAGGAAGGAGACGGAGGCGCTGTCATCATCCTCCACACCATAGAGAGCATCATTCTCCACCGCTTCTCCTTGCGAGAACAGCATAATCTCCATGGATTCTGCCTCAAAAAGGAGGCTACCACGGAAGGGGAGAAGCAGAGCTGGTATCATCTGATCACTCTCAATGGGCTTCACGCCATCCTCCGGAGAGGACATAGGTGGCTGGCTTTGAAGGCCACCAGGTTCACCTGCCTCAGCAGGGCCCACTCCAAACACACCCCGAAGCTCAGAAGGAGGCCCAGAGATGGTGGTAAGGGGACGAGCAAAGGGGCAGGCTTCCGACCCTCTTTTCGTGAAACCTCCGATTTCTGCATCGTATGAAGGCAACAAACACTCGTGTTCCTCCAAAGGGCTGGAATTGAGGTCGGCATCATCCTCGGACTCGTCACCATTGGGGGGCCAGGAGGGATAGGGCTGCTCGGCCTCTTGCGGGAGAAGCTTTAAGGGAATCGTTTCGCAGTCCCAGCCTTCCTTCGAAGGAATCTGCTCCTCTTCTTGGCCTCCGCTGCATTCCTCTGCAGGGTATGACGATGGAAAGGTGTTGTAGGATAGCACCGGGAAAGCTCCAAAAGTGGGGCAGGTCACCCCGGAAAGTTTTAGTTCTCCTTCGGGAAGGTCTAACTCGGACAAAGCCTCTTCGTCCGCCATTGGGGCTTCCAGGGCTTCTGATTCGGCTAAGAGATTTGGCGAGCAGGACGACGATGTGCTAGCAGTGCCCATCGAAGTCCAACTGCTTCCCTCGGCGGTGATGTAGGAGCCCGAGGGCGAGGTGGGTGGAGAGCAGAGGCCTTCGCTGTCTATCTCATTCTGCTCCTCATTCAGGCCATCTTTTGAGAATGGGGGCTGCCTGAGAGGGGGGAACAGAGTCCGGACTGGGGTGGATGGAGCCGTGAAGTAAAGCTCAGGGTCGAAGCTACACGGGTGCTTGGCAAGGAACAGCTGGGACTCGACCAGCTCTGCAGGAAGGTCTTTGGCCAGTGTGGGAGAAGGGGAAGGCACATCGGCCATTGGTTCACCCTGAGAGAGAGGGAACACTCCAGTCCCCGCCAGCTCCTGGAGCTTCAGAAGTCCTGGTTGGGACACAGATGTGCAAGCATGGAGGTTACCAAAGTGTCTTGCAATGGGAGGAAGAGGCACACCCTGGAATGCCGCATCCAAGCCTTCGTTGCCCACGTTGCTCGTCTCTTCGCTGGAGTTTGTGATGCCAGATTTGCGGACCCCAAGGGTGTCCTGTACTGCCATCCCAAGGCAGTGGGTCTCCTCACCCATCACGATGCGTGCGTCCAGAAGATCTGTCCCTGGAGAGCATCCAGGACTTTGGGGCCTCATCCCGCCAGATTTGGGAGCCTGCTCCATCACGATCTGGCTGCATTCGCTCAACGCCACTGAACCGGCCGTGGTATTGCCGGTGGTTGTGTCGCAACTGGCCCCCTCGGGTTGTGGCCGGTCTTCCTTCTTCTTCTTCACCGGAAGGAACACCGACACATCGGTGGAAGTGTCGGTTGTCACAGCCAGAGAAATCGGCGTGGCAGGCTGGATGTCTCCGCTCGGCGTCGAGGCTGAGGAGAGGCTTTGCGAGACATCTGTGGGGAGAGAGAGAAGGAGTGGGGGTGGGGAGCAGAAGTCAAGCAGTCTGCCTGGCAAGAGACACAGAAGGATTTAAGCCACTTAAGAGGCTGGGAGGCGTTTTGAACCCGGTCATCTTAAAAGGGATTTGGAAAAACGGAAGGGTTGGAGTCACTAACCCTGGGCTCACCTGGCGGTTCTCCAGCGATTCACAAGGTTGGAAGTGTCAGAGAGAGAGAGGGAGGGATGGAGAGAGAGAGTGTGTGTGAGTGAGAGAGAACAAAGAGAGAGAGACAGAAAGAGAAAGAGGTAGAAAAAGAGACAAAAAGAGAGAAAGAGAACGACAAAGAGAAAGAGTCAGACATAAACAGACAGAAAGAGAGATAGAAAGAGAGAAAGAGAGACAGAAAAAGAGAAAGAGAATGACAAAGAGAGAAAGAGAGAGAGAGAGAGAAAGAAACAAAAGGAAGGAAGGAAGGAAGAAAAAAAGAAAGAAAGAAGGAAGGAAGGAAGGAGGGAGGGAGGGAATGACAAAGAAAGACAGAAACAGAAAGAGAGACAGAACAAAGAGAGAAGGAAGGAAGGGAAGGAAGGAAGGAAGGAAGGAAAGAAGGAAGGAAAGGAAGGAAGGAAAGAAGGAAAGAAAGAAAGAAAGAGAGAGAGAGAAAGAGAGAAAGAAGGAAGGAAGGAAGGAAGGAAAGAAAGAAAATAGAAGGAGTGGGAGGGAGGAAAATAGAGGGAGAAAGAAAAGCAAGATCTGAGCCAAAAGACGCGAAAGTTACATACTGTATAGAACCGTGGTGCCGAACCTATGGCACGCGTGCCAGAGGTGGCACGCGGAGCCATAGAAGCCGGCACACGAGGGTTGCCCACCGGCAAACCGGAAGTGTGAAAAAACACACTTCCGGTTTTCCGGTGTGCTGTTTTTTGCACTCCGGAGGGTTCAGAGAAGCTCCCTGAAGCTCCGGAATGCAAAAAACTACAAAACGGACAAACCGGAAGTGCTTCCGGTTTGTCCGTTTTGTAGTTTTTTGCATTCCGGAGCTTCAGGGAGCTTCCCTGAACCCTCCGGAGTGCAAAAAACAGCACACCGGAAAACCGGAAGTGCGTTTTTTCTCACTTCCGGTTTGCCGGTTTCGTCGTCCCAGGCTCCGGTAAGCCTTTGCGCGGGGGTGGGGGTGTGTGCGCATGCGCAGGGGCAGCATGGGGGGTGTTGTGCGCATGCGTGGGGGGGAGGGAATGGGTGTGGGCACGCGAGCGCGTCCCCCCCCTTTTTGCCACGCGAGCAGAAAAAGGTTCGCCACCACTGGTATAGAACGTTTCCCCAAATCCCTCCCCCCAGGGACCCAGGCTGACTGTCCAAACGCCAACCCATATGGTATCATGTGGGGCGCATCTTCAGGTGTTTTCGCCCATCTGATATTCCGGGATGGTTGACCTTGATTGGGTATAAACAAGTCCATTCAGCTGCGCACTAAATGATGAGAACATCCCTCCCTTTTGGTTCACACACAGGCCGTCTTCACTCCAGCTCACTTCCCCACCCAAATGCCAATCTTCCCCCCTCCCCGTTACTATGGCAGCCAATAGCAAGCAAGCATCAAAGTGGCTGACAGTGACATTTGTCAAACTATGGTTTATTGTTATTAAAGTGATTAGACTTTTTTAAATCCTGATTTATTACTTTTATAAGTAATTCAAAGAAGCACATACATATAATATTCCTTTATTCTATTTTCCTCCACAACACAACCACTCAATTTTTCACACAACAAAGTTAACAAACCCTATTTACTAAGCCACCATCAGCCAGGTTTGGCCACACATTAAGCCAGCCTTCCCCAGCTCAGACACCCTCCAGATGTTCAGCTTGCTAGTGCAAAGAATTCTGGGAATTGAGTTCCACCCTCTATACACACACACAGAGGTGTGGGTTGTTGTGGGTGTCTTTGCAACGAACCATCATTTACACTCCAAGAATTAAATCTGTGCAACAAGCTGCAACTTGACAATAAACCAGCTTTGTCCCTGATTATTAACTTGGTTTCCACTCCATTCAACTTTTGGTTTCCCGATAGGAAAGGAGAAGACGGCTAGTGTTTCTCACATCCATTGTGCAGTTACACAAACACAGTCAGGATTTTTACTTGCGCTTCCAACTCAGCCCAACCCAACCCTACTCAATGCAACTAATACCAACTCTACCCAACCCTACACTACCCATTCCTTCTTTACCCAACTCAATCCTATTCAACTCTACCCAACCTAACATAACTCAATCCAATCCTACTCAACTTAATTCTATTCTATTCCCAATTTAACCAATCCCATTCCACTCAACCCAGATGACATCACATCACGATGACATCACGGAACCAGTTTGGTCAGTGCCGGTCCGTGGGCGCTGCCATCTCTTTTTTTTGAATTTTTTTTGGGGAAATTTTTTTTTAGATTTTTTTGGGGGGGGATTTTTTCCCCAGGTTTTTTTTCTTCTGCACATGCACAGAAGCCGAGTTTCTGGCACTGTGCATGCGGTCGCTATCTTGTTTTGGCTTTTTTTGGGGGGGGGGTTGATTTTTTTGAATTTTTTTTGAATTTTTGGGGGGATGTTTTTTTTCTGCACATGCACAGAAGCCGAGTTTCCAGCACTGTGCATGTGGTTGGCCATCTTATTTTTGGCTTTTGGAGAGGGGGATTTTTTGGGATTTTTTGCTACTGCACATGCGTGCGGGCGCCCACCGGGCGCAGCTACGCGGCGCAGGAGGAAGCGAACTGGCAGCGAGGTAAGTTAAAACCCACCCCTGACTCAACCCACCCCTGCTCTACTCAATCCTAGAGGGGAGTTGAAGTCCTCTCCACTTAAAGCATCCTGGCTGGAGGATTCTGGAAGTTGAAGTCCACCCCTCTTAAAGCTGTCAAGATTGTTAAGTGAGACATGACCAATCCTACCACCTTTCTTGCCATGGTCGTTAAGCGAATCATCACCATTGTTAAGTAAATCAAGCCAACGCAGCTTCCCCCATTCCTTGTCAGAAGGCCGCAGTGAAAACAGAGGGACTTCAGCCCAAATGAATCCCTCATTTCCCGTCCCAAGCAACACACAAACACACAGACACAGAAAGATACACAAGGCCAACTCCATTCTCCGACAAAGTGACACAAACCGGAATCGATCGAGCAGAAAACCATAAAAAGCCTCCGAGGGACAAAGCAGCCCCGTAAAATTTAGAACGCATGGCTTGCAAACAGATTTATTTTTCTTCATTTTTTAGAAAAGTTCCTTTTTCTAATTTTTTTTCATTGTTCCTTTATCAGTGTCACCAGCTCTCTGCGCAGCCCAAAGGAAGGACACTGATGAATCTCGGAATTCGCACTCAGCTCGGCTTCTTGAATTTTTACACCGGGGGGGGTGTCAGAAGACAGGGAGATTTTATAAAAGGGTACATTATTAAAAAATAATAATCCAGAAATTATCGGTGCTCCATCGCTGGAAGGTTTTAAAAGGAGATTGGACAGCTGTTTGTCCAGGATGGTATATAAGATCTCCTGCTCGAGCAGGGGGTTTGGCTAGATGACCTCAGAGGTCCCTTTCAACTCTGTTATTCTGTAATTCTGTAAGGGTCTCCTGCTCAAGCAGTGACAATACAGAGAGAGATAAATAATGTTTACACACCTTTGAAAAGTGTGTAATGTGTGTGTAATGTAGTGTGACAATAAAATCTAGAACAGACAATGCAGGGATTGTAACCGTCACTATGTAGGAGAAACAGGGAGAAGACTAGCAGAAGGCATCCAAGAACACCAACAAGCAGTCAGAAGACACAATGTGAACTCCTTAATTGCACAACCCATGGACTGATTCAACCATAGTTTCAACTGGGAAACTCTGATCATCCTAGAGCCGTGGTGGCGAACCTATGGCACGCGTGCCACAGGTGGCACGCGGAGCCATAGCGGAGGGCACGCGAGCGTTGCCCACTGGCAAACCGGAAGTGTGGAAAAACGCACTTCCGGTTTGCCGGTGAACTGTTTTTTGCACTCCGGAGGGTTCAGGGAAGTTCCCTGAAGCCCCGGAATGCAAAAAACTACATAACAGACAAACCGGAAGTGCGGAAAAACGCACTTCCGGTTTGCCGGTGAGCTGTTTTTTGCACTCCGGAGGGTTCAGGGAAGCTCCCTGAAGCCCCGGAATGCAAAAAACGACGAAACAGACAAACCGGAAGTGCATTTTTCTGAACTTCCAGTTTGCCTGTTTTGTCATCCCAGGCTCCGGTAAGGCCTTTGCGCGGGGGTGGGGTGGGGTGCGCATGCGCAGGGGGCAGCATGGGTGGGTGTTGTGCGCATGCGTGGGGGGGAGGGAATGGGTGTGGGCACGCGAGCGAGCGCTAGCGCGCACACACACCCTTTTTGGCACGCGAACCTAAAAAGGTTCGCCATCACTGTCCTAGAGTAAACCAAGTCCAAAAAAAACCAGAAACAAAGGCACTTTGGCACTCAGACAAAGCAGCCATCGACGGACACACAGAGAGAAAAATGACGTTTACCCACCATTGAAAATAAGACGAAAAAGGAAACTTGAAGACCAGAACAGCAATCCACACCCAGATAAGTCGAGATTAACAGTAGAATTAATACCAAACCAACAATCCAATATTAATCAGCCCAATGAGGGCAATACAAGTCATCCTCAACTTACAACCGTTCATTTAGTGACCAATGGAAGTTACAAGGTCGCCAAACAAAGTGACTTACAACCAGTCCAAGGAAGGCACTACAGCTCCCAACCATTTGTTTAGTGACCATTTGAAATTAAAAGGGCACCCCAAAAAGTGACTTACAACCTCGCACTTACAACAATTACCGTATTTTTCGGAGTATAAGACGCACCGAAGTATAAGACGCACCGAAGTATAAGACCCACCTTAGTTTTGGGGGAGGAAAACAAGGGGAAAAGGCCTCTGCCTCCAAGCAATTTGCCAAACAGCAAACAGCACAGATGATCTACACTGTTTGCTGTGTATTTCTGTGCATGTGTGCCTGACCCACAGAAATGGCAAAGAATTGGAGAAATGTACATTATGCCAGAAAGTTTTCTTAAATGTAGTTACACTAACTCTTCCCAATTATTTAAATAGATCTACTCCAAGGTAACTAAACTCTAATACTAAACAGGACACTGTTACATTTCAGACTATACTTGTACAGAGCTGTTAAAATTAATTAAAATTTTCTGGAAATATACATTATTCTCTATTATTTAAAAGAAGATACAATAGCACTGGACCTCTTCAGAGCAAGCATTTATTTTAAAAAAGCTTCTTTATTTTGTTAAGTTGTCTAGATTTACAGGGATCTCCAACCTTGGCAACTTTAAGACTTGTGGACTTCAACTCCCAGAATTCCACAGCCAGCAAAGCTAACAAAGCTGGCTGTGGAATTCTGGGAGTTGAAGTCCACAAGTCTTAAAATTGCCAAGGTTGGAGACCCCTGGCTCTAGAACAATAATAAAGCAGTCTTTAAAAAATAAGTCTAATAATTTGAACATTCTACAGACATTTATAGTTATTCACTTACCCCCTTCCATCCAGTTCAGCAAAAAAAAAAAATCTGCTGTGTCTCTCCCAGCTATTTGCCTCTTTGTAGTTAGTTTCACTTTCATTTTCCCGTGGCAAACCTAATCAGCTGTAGATCGGGAAACTGCTACTGACTTGCTTGGCTTTACAGGCTCTTCCCTCTTTCCTGCAAGCAGGTAAATTGCTGGAAGACAGAGGCCAAAGGGTGGGGGTGGGTGGGGCTGCATTCGGTGTATATGACGCACCCAAGTTTTCACCCTCTTTTGGGGGGTAAAAAGGTGCGTCTTATACTCCGAAAAATACGGTATAACATCACCACAATCGCTTTATCCAAATTCAACAGACATTGATTTACAACGCTCACTGCTTCCCGACTGTAATTTGCGATCTTCCCAGCCGGCTTTCCGCAAGCAAAGTCAAAGGGAGAAGCTGGATTCGCTTAACGTCCTCGTGATGTGCTTAACGACCATGGAAATTTGCTCAACAGCCGTGGCCAAAATAAGGTAATCAAATCAGCGGCTCACTTACGACCACTGTTCCCTCTAAGGTGCACGGCCGCGTGGCCATGCACGTAATGAGAGAACGCTGCGCAGAAGTTTCTGACTTCCGCGGCATTTTCTAATGGCAGAGGCTGTGCGCCTGCGCAGCCGCGCAGATGAAAAGAGAACGCTGCACGGCAGTTTCTAACTGCCACGCACCGTTTTCTGATATTACAGGGAACATTGCTTACGACCAGGGGAAGTTTAATTTAACTATCCCATATAGTAGCACATAGTGGTGTGGTGGCCTAGAGGTAGAGCTCTCGCCTCACAATCAGGAAGCTGTGAGTTCAATCCTAGGTAGAGGCAGATATTTCTCTCTCTGGGCACACTGAGAATATATTTGCTGAAAAAACTCCGCATTGGCGACAGGAAGGGCATCCGGCCATTAAAACACTCAGCTCCATTCAGTTGTCCAGACTCCATCCCGCAAGGGATTATGGGGTCATTAAAAGGAGATGATGATACAGCAGCAGTCAACATATGACATTTTTGCTGAAATTGGAATTATTTAGACATTTCCAGGAGAAGAAACAGAGAGAATAAAAAGATATTTTTAAAAATTGATTTGATTTGGCCCCAGACCAAATGTTTGTAGCCCTTTTTAATATTTTAATCAGTTTAGTTTTTTTTACATTTAATACGATTTCTAGCTGCCCTTTAATCTTCGCTTGGGAGACACCCAGGTTGAAAAGATGAGTGGTCGTATAAATATTTTAACTCGATCGATTAAATTAAAGGGAGGGGGGACATTAATCCAGGCAAGGGGAGCAGCTGTAAAAGCAGGATTGCTTTTTAAAAATCTCCTGTTAATCTTCCCATCGGATCTTCCTCCTGACCTCCCCAGCGTTTCTTGAGTGCGAGTAAAAAAATTGAAATGTTCCAATTTTTGGAAAATTTGCAATGCCTTTCTTTCTTGCATTTATGTAGATTTGGGTTGTTTGGGGGGGGGGGGTTTACTCCAGAGTGTGACAAAAAAATAAACCCTGGAGAATGAAGATATTTTCACATTAATCTGGCTGGAAGTTCTAATCCCCCATTAGTCATGAAAACCGGCTGTGTAACTTTGGGCCAATCAGCAGGAGACCGTGAGTTCTAGTCTCACCTTATGTAGGAAAGCCAGATGGGTGACTTTGGGAGGTCTCAGCCCACCCCACCCCACAGGGTTCTTGTGGGGAAAATAGGACGAGGAAGTGGTATTAGGAATGCCTTTCTTTCTTTCTTTCTTTCTTTCTTTCTTTCTTTCTTTCTTTCTTTCTTTCTTTCTTTCTTTCTTCCTTCCTTCCTTCCTTCCTTCCTTCCTTCCTTCCTTCCTTTCTGTCTGTCTTTCTTCTTTTCCCTTCCTTCTTCCCTCCGTCTTTCCCTCCATCTTTCTCCCTCCCTCCTTCTTTCTTTTTTCTCTTTTCTCTTTTCTTTCTTTCTTCCTTTCTTCTTTCTCTTTCTTTCTTTCTTCTTTTCTTTCTTTTTCTTCCTTCCTTTCTACCTCCCTGTCTTTCCCTCCCTCTTTCTCCCTCCTTCTCTCTCTCTCTCTTTCTTTCTTCTTTCTCTCTCTCTTTTCTTTCTCTTTCTTTCTTTTTCTTCCTCCCTCCCTCCCTCCCTCCCTCCCTCCCTCCCTCCCTCCCTCTCTCTCTCTCTTTCTTTCTTTCTTTCTTTCTTTCTTTCTTTCTCTTTCTTTCTTTCTTTCTTTCTTTCTTTCTTTCTTTCTTTCTTTCTTTCTTTCTCCTTCTGTCCCTTTTCTCCAGAGTTTGCAAGAATTCAAATTACTTCCCAGCTTTTCTCCTGCCCGTAACCTCTTTCTCCTTTTCTGTGTTATTTCTGCCTGGGGCACTAGAACAGATGAGAGAGAGAGAGGGAGGGAGGGAGAGAGAGAGAGAGAGGGAGGGAGGGAGGGAGGGAGGGAGGGAGGGAGGGAGGGAGGGAGGGAAGGAAAAAAACCCTCAAACTTGCTCCCTTTCCCCACCTCAGTGGGACTTCCCTAGGAGGATGGGGATGTGGGGGAGATTAACCAGGTTTGACCCAGATCCTGATGGGGAGGTGGGACAGAGGAGGAGGGGATTATGGGGGGGAACTAATCCCTGTCTAAAACAGGATTTACCTGGAGGGTAAACCTGGCCAAAGGAAGGCTGGAAAAATGGCTTAGTGTGACAGCTCGGCACTGCGGAGAAGGACAATTGTATCAGGGGATACAAAGGGTTATGGGTTCTTGAGGGTATGTTTGTGTGAATGTGTGTTTGAGTGGGTGTGTGGTTAGTGACACAGCCTTCCTTCCTTCCTTCCTTCCTTCCTTCCTTCCTTCCTTCCTTCCTTCCTTCCTTCTTTTTTCTTTTTTCTTCCTTGCTTTCTCTCACTTGCTCTCTTGCCCTTCTTCATTCCATCTTTCTTTTTTTCTTTTTTCTTTTTTCTTTTTTTCTTTTTTTTCTTTTTCTTTCTTTCTTCGTCTGTCTGTCACTCTCTTTCTTAATTTCTCCTTCCCTCCTTTATTTCTTACTTCTTTCTTTCTATCTTTCTCTTTCTTTTTTCTTTCTTTTTTCCTTCCTTCCCCATCCATCCATCCCTTATACATCTTCCTTCCTTCCTTTCTTTTTCTTTCTTTATTTCTCCTCCATTTTTCTTTCTTTCTTTTTCTTTTTCTTTTTTTATTTCTTCTTTCTTTCTTCTTCCTTCCTTTCTTTCTTTCTTCCATTCATTCATTCCTTTTCTTTTTTTCTTAAATTCTTCCTTCCTTCCTTCCTTTTTTCTTTCTTTCTCCCTTCCTCCCTGCACCACGCTTGGCATTCTGAGTTTTTGCTGCAAACGCTCTTATTACACAGCACAAAACAATATTTTTTTACCCCACCTTCAGCCGGTCTTCAAATCTGCAGAGTCAGAGAGGAGAAACCAAGGCCAGCTCTTCCCTGCTGTGGCCATCACCCCCCACTTCTGTGTGTGTGTGTGTGTGTGTGTGTGTGTGTGTGTGTGTGTGTGTGTGTGTGTGTGTGTGTGAGAGAGAGAGAGAGAGAGAGAGAGAGAGAGAGAGAGAGAGAGAGAGAGAGAGAGAGAGAGAGAGAGAGCTCCTAGGCCTTTCTGCTCATTGACCCTCCATGGGCAAGACAGAGCATCCTTCAGATAGATAGATATAGAAAGATATATAATGTAGATATAGATATATTTTAAAATCTAGAACCGTGAAGCCCAGAAAAAAATGGCAACCAATTTGGGAGTGAAGCAGAGTGAGGCAGAGACTCTCCCCTGAAATTTTGGAGGGCAGTTTTTTTTTATCTGGGGCAGCGGGGGGGGGCACAGGGCCTGGATATCCTCTGCCATTCGATGACCAAGCAAACAAACCATCATTGTCTTTTTGAAAGGAAACATGGAGGGGTGGGGATTACAGAATTTCCAAAAGTTTCTGTGTCCCCCCTCCCTGGGGGAATTTGGGGGGGGTCACCCTCCCCCTCCTCCAGGATCAGGCCCCTAAAGGGAAGACACGCCCTCCCATTCTTCCACATGAGTCTTGCCCAGCCTCCCTCTTGGAAAAGGAGGGGGCTTTCTTCTTCTTTTATCTCCCCAAACACCCCACAGGCCTGGAAGAAAATGGGGAGATTTCCCCCCAATATTTAATTTGTGGGGAATAGGGGAGGCATACTTTTTGGGGGAGGGAGAGAATTAGGGGTGCTCCTTCCAAGCTGGACATTGCAGTCCCCCCAATAAAGAGTCTGAACAACGAAAGAGGTTTTTGGGGTGCAACCTTGGCTTGCTAAGCAAGCATCGCTCTGGAATTGGGGAGAGGGTCTCCAGAAGGCTCTGGATGAAATGTGGGGCATGAGAGAAGATTTGAGGGAGCGCAGAAGAAGAGGAAAATAGCTTGGAGATTCAAAAAGAGGGGTTGGCCAGGCCTGGGCCCTTCTGTGTGTCTGCTTTGCCCCCCCGAAACTCACCCCAAAAGAGAGGGGCTCATCCCTCTGGCCCCCTGACCTTGGGGGAATGGGACCTCCCCTACCCCACACCCCAAGGAGATGCTTGCCCACCCAAGGACAGGCTTGGCACAAACTTCCTCGGGGTGAGGGAAACCCCCCAACCCCAATTCCATGTGGCTCATCCCCCGCTCACCTTGGGGGGGGGGGGAAACAAGACAGCAAGGCCTGCTTCCCTCAATGCCCAGATGACGGGGGGGGGGGGTTCAGAAGAAAAGGAGGTCCCACTTGCCTCTCTAGGATTGGCAACCCCCTCCAGCAGCCCTTCCTCCCTCCCTCCCTCCTTCCATCCTTCTCTCATCTCTCTATCTAATCTCTCTCTCTGTTATCGTATCTCTCTCTCTCTGTCTCTCTCTCTATCTATGTCATCTCTTTCCCTCTCCCAGTTCTCTTTTTCCCTCTCTCTTTCTCATGTCTCTCTCCTCATCTCTCTCTCTATCATCTATCCATCCACCCATCATTTACCTCCTCTCTCTCTCTCTCTATCAAACTCTCTCTCTCTCCTCCCCCCTCTCTCTTTCTCTCCCCCCCTTCATCTCTCTCTCTCTCTCTCTCTCTCTCTCTCTCTCTCTTCAGGGCTTTGGGGAATCCAAGCAAGGTGGGGGCGACCGAGGTGGGTGGGGGCGAGTCTCACCTGGCTGCATCGGCGGCGCCTGCGGGGCTTGGCGACCCGCTGCCTCCCCAGGCATGACGAGGGGCGCTTCCGGGACACCCCTCCCCTTTCCACCAGCCGGCTGTTTTCTCGGGGCGGGGGTCCTCCGGCCGGCCGGCTGGCTGGCTGAGATTGGGGGCGGGGGGGGGGTTCTGCGCAGCCGGCCAGGAGGAAGAAGGGAGGGGAGGGGGCGGGCCAGGAGCCCACCGAGGCTGCGCGGTAGCAAGAAGGGCTCGTTTAGTGGGGTGGGTGGGCGGGGGGCGCCCGGCTGCCGATCCAGGCTGGGATGCCCGGCTGGGATGCGGAGCGCTCCGTCATCCCGGCTGATGTCAGCGGCGGCGGAGCTTCCTCTGGTCCAGCCCTCCCGCCCTCCTCCTCCCTCCCTCCCAGTGGGGGGGAGGGAAAGTGGGGGGGGGCGTGTGCCAGGCACTGCAGAGAACGGGGGGGGGGAGAGAGAGAGGAGGGAGAAGGGGGGGCGGAGTTGGCAGGTGAGGCTGGACCGTTGCATCAGACTGGCGGCGGCGGAGCAAGAGTAGCGGTGGGGCCGTTTGAACCCCGAAAAAATGGGGGTGCGAGGCTCGGAGGGAGCATCCAAGGAGGGATGGCGACCCGGGAAAAAGGGGGTTCAGGCTGAGCAGCAAGACAGAGCTGGTGCCCCACAAAAGAGAGGGTGCAAGACTCAGGAGCAGCAGTGAAGGAGATCCTGCACCCCACAAAAAAGGGGGTGCAAGCCTCAGCAGGAGAGACTCTGCTCGCGGCCCCCCAAAAAGTTTTTTTGCAAGCCACCAGTAGCAGTAGCACCCTGTAAAAAAGAGGGGGGCACAAGCCCACCAAAGGCAGGGGGAGTGGCAGAGGGTCCCCCTTGGTGGGGGAGAGTATGGGTTGAGGCCCCATGGGTCCCGGATGTGACGGGGGTCCCCCAAAAGATCAGCTTCTCCCCTGTTTCTTCCCAGAAAGGCAGATTTGCGGGGTGCGTCACGACATCCCTGCAAGGTGGACCAAGGAACGAAGAGACCGATGTGTCCGTTCGGGGTCTGCTCTGACATCCGACAGTGGACTCCCCCCCTCCAGCCAGTATGATTCCCTCTTTTTGCTATTTGGGGTGGGGGGTTGTCTCCTGCTCGTCCCCCAAATCATTCCGAAGAACGCAATCCCTGCACAGGCAGAAAAACAAAGGAGACTTACAGGAGGTCCTTGACTTATGATAGTCTGTTTAGTGACCGTTCCGAGTGACAATGGCCTTAAAGAAAAAAAAGGGGTCATTTTTCACACTTAACAACCGTAGTAGCATACCCCCCAGGGTCACGTGATCGACATGCGGACAGCTTGGACACTGACTCATAGTTATGACGGTCGCAGTATCCTGGGGTCCCGCGAGCAATGTCAATTCGCTGAACAACCGTGTGACTAATCGAAGAAGTGCAGGGATTCACTTAACAACGGTGGCATGGAAGGTCATTCAGTGGTGCGAGGCTCCCTTAACAAACACTCTTGCTTAGCGAACAGAAAGGTTGGGCTCAATTGAGGTCGTAAGTCGAGGAATGCCTGGACTTCTCTTGGGAAGCAGACCAAAAAAAACCTGTTGGTTTTTTTGGTTCTCTATGTAGCTTAATATTTGGATCTCCTGATGGCTTCCCATCCTGGGACGAAACACACAGATTGATCTAATTTTGGACATCGAAGTTGGATCAGTGCTGCCACCTGCTGTAGGGAAAATTAAAATCTCCTTTGATTCCAGCTCCTTTTCTTGAGGCAACATTGTAAATTGGGGGGGGAGGGGGCTGGATTGGATGACCTCTTCATGCCTCGTTTTATGAGCTGGAGATGGGATGTGAAGGCATGGAGGATCGAATTGTGATTTTCCAGAACTGGAAAAATTGTGAGAAAATGGGTTTTTGGTCTCAGAGCTTTTGTGAGCCTTTTGGTTGCCAGTTCCTCACTTGTTACTGTGTGCCTCGGTGGGTCTGTGTGTGTGAACCAATATATTTATCCCTTTTTGTGTGTTTTGTTTGTTTCTGTGTGGCTGTGTGTAAATCTGTGTCTCTGGGGGTCTCTGTGTATATGTATGTTTCTGTATTTTATCCATATATCCATCTAGTATCTATCCACCCATCCATCCATGTATCATCTATCTAGCTAATCTATCATCTCTGCATCCATGCATCCATGCATCATTTTTCCACAGCCACCTATTTATCTACCTATTTATTTATATATCTATTTATCTATTTTAGGATTTGGACTAGAAGACCTCCAAGGTCCCTTCCAACTCTATTGTTCTGTTTTCTCTCTCTCTCTCCCTCCCTCCCCCCCCCTCTCTCTCTCACACACACACGCCTAGAAACCATCTTGGGCTTTGGATCTTCAGGGCTGCCACATTTAGTGCTGTGGGAAACTGGGAGGGGGGAATTGCATGAGGAGATATATAGTCAAAATAGCATTCCTTTCTCAAGGTCACTCTGCCCTGCACCTGGAGTGGCGTGACTGGGAGGCACCTCCAGTTGGGACGGTGCATTGAGTGGACCATGTGATGGACATGTGGGTGCAGGGGCAGGGGCTTGGACTTTCTTTTGGGTGGGGAAAACCTGGAAGCTTTCAGATTCGGGTTTTCCCAGATGTGCCAATATGGTATCTCTAATAAAATGGAAGTTTGAGGAAATGCCTAGCCTCGGAGTCTTCTTTCGTTTGGGGTGTTACTTGGAACACACACACACACACACACACACACACACACACACACACACACACACTTTCTCTCTCTCTCCCTCCCTCCCTTCCTCCCTCTCTCTTTCTCTCTCATCTTTCTCTATCACTGTCTCTTATCATCTCTATCTCCCTCCTTTCCTCTCTCCCTTCTCTGTCTCTCATCTCTCTCTTTCTCTCTCCCTCCCCCTCTCTCTGACTCTCTCTTTTAAAAAAAAAGTTTTTATTAAATTTATATACATTTAAAAACAACGCAGAAAGAAAAACACAAACTATACAACAGATAAACAGATAAACAAGCAACAACAACAAAAAACAATATAATCAAACATAATAAAGCACTACTGTCTATGTTGACAGTTATTCTAAGTTTATCTTACGATGTCATTGTCGACGGTATATATTATGCTTATATACTAAGAGCCGAGGTGGCGCAGCGGTTAGATTGGGGTACTGCAGGCCACTTCAGCTGACTGTGATCTGCAGGTCAGTGGTTCAAATCTCACCGGCTCAAGGTTGTTGGGGGCAATATAAATATACATTGCTTACTGGTGTAAGCCGCTTAGAGAGTGCTTGCACTGTGAGGCGGTATATAAATCTCATAAATAAATAAATAAATAAATAAATAAATAAATAAATAAATAAATAAATAAATAAATAAATAAATAAATAAATAAATAAATAATAATAATAATAATAATAATAATAATACATGTTATACAAATAATATTCATATTTCTATAATTTCTATTCAACATTATACTTCATACTTGCTCATCTAATTCATTAATAATAAAATCATGTGTGTGTGTGTGTGTGTGTGTGTGTGTAACATTTTTTGCTGATAAATGAAAATAAAGGGAGACTATTATAGATCTATTTCGAGCTATTTTGCTCTCGTCAGATAGCCATACCCTCAGTGGGAATTGAACCTGGGCACTCTGCTTTGAAGTTTAACCTCTAGGCCACAAGGTTCTCTTCCCTCGACAGAATAAACATATACTGTATTTTTCAGAGTATATGACGCACCGAAGTATAAGACGCACCTTAGTTTTGGGGGAGGAAAACAAAGAAAAAAGGCCTCTGCCTCCCAGCAATTTGCCAAACAGCAAACAGCAAACAGTACAGATGATATGCATTATCTCTCCCTCCCTCCCTCCCTCCCTCCCTCCCTCCCTCCCTCCCGCTTTGCCTCTCATCCCCCTCTCTTTCTGTCTCTCATCTCTCCCTCCTCCCTCTCATATCTCTCTCCCTCCCCCTTTCTCTGTCATCTCCCTCTCTCCCGCTCCCTCCCCCTCACTTTCTGTCTCTCATCTCCCTCCCTCCCCCTTTCTCTCTCATCTTTCTCTATCACTCTCTCTTATCATCTCTCTATATCTCCCTCCCTCTCTCCCCCTC
Source organism: Diadophis punctatus similis (assembly GCA_023053685.1). Lineage (NCBI taxonomy): Eukaryota > Metazoa > Chordata > Lepidosauria > Squamata > Dipsadidae > Diadophis > Diadophis punctatus. The sequence goes on along the minus strand of JALIGW010000044.1, from coordinate 4,664,482 downwards.
TCTCTGCCTTTCATCTCTGTCTCTCATCTCTCTCCCTTCTTTCTGTCCATCATCTCTCTCTCCGCTTTCTGTCTCTCTCTCCCTCCCTCCCCCTTTCTCATCTTTCTCTATCACTCTTATCACCTCTCTATATCTCCCTCCCTCTCCCCTTTCCCTGCTTCTCATCTCTCTCTCTCATCTCTCTCTCTCTCATCTCTATCATCCATCCATCCACCCATCTCCTGCATTCTGAAAGTTTGAAAAACTATAAAAGATGGGTTAATCCCGGTTTCCGTCAGCCTGGGATGTCAGGCTGGACAAAGGGTGGCTTGCAAAGATGACCCTTGGACACGTGCTTGCTGTGTTTCACCCTTGTGATGTCGTGCGTGTCAGGACATGGGAACCCGGGAGGAAACATCCCATTGGCCTTCGCAGGTGTCATCACCAGGCGGTTGCTATAGAAACTGCCTCCTGGTCCTCCTGCCTTTTATCTCCATGGTGACAAGCCTGGTTAGGGATGGCAGCTGAAGAGGGAGGATAACAATGGTTGTGCGTTGCCATCTTTGTGTGCCCTTTTTGTGGGGGGTTGCATGGTTTGTGGGGGGGGACACAGGTTTTGGGCGGATGCAGCAGGGGGGATTTCACAGGGACTTGCGACGGTTGTTAAGTGCACCAGAACTTGGTACAAACCCCATGTGAAACCATGGTTTGCCTAATGCAGCAACCCCACAGATATCATTGTTGCAATAGGCTCAGCATCCTGGTCATCATCAAACCTTAAAAGGCGGTTAGATTTTTGCTTCCGGGGACAGTAAGACTTAGGGTGGAACTTGGGGCTCGCTGAGCTTGGCGGGTTTCTTGCAGACGTTTCGTGACTCAACTAGAGAACGTGATCAGGGATAGAAGGGAGAGGGGTTGAGGAGGAGGAGGAAGGACTGGGGCGTCCCTTGTTGCTCTCCGATCTGGGTGGTTTTCTTGCAGACGTTTCATGACCCAACTAGGGAATTTCATCAGTGCTAGAAGGGAAGACGACGACGACGACGACTGTGGGACTATTAGCTCTCTCTGACCTTGGTTGTCTTTTGGCAGATGTTTTGTGACCCAACTAGGGAACGTCATCAGTACCAGAAGGAAGGGGATTACAGAGGTGGAAGAGAAGGAAGAGGAAGAAGAAAGAGATAAATACAAAGAGAGACAGATAGATGGAAGGAAGGAAGAAAAAGTGAAAAAGGAGAAGGAAAGGAGGGAGGGAGGGGGAATCCTGTTGAGTTATTGTTGAGTGACAGGTGAAGCCGGGTGAAGCTCTCGCTCAGTCTTGAGAACCTGGAGGCTGGAAGAGGGGAGGACTTCAGCTCCCAGAATCCCCCACCCCGCCATCTTTTGATTGTTTTCTGATATTCTCAAACTTCAGGGATTGTCTGATGCAAAATGCACATTTTGGTTCACCAGCCGCAACGAGCCAAACATTGCCAAATCAACCCCGATTGGCTCCGAGATCTTGGTGACTCGCATTACAACGGTTGTAAAACTAATCCACTTATCCTCACAATTTTGCTGAGCCAAAAAGCCCCCCTCCCCCAAAAAAGTGGATTAAAGAGATTAAAGTCACCCGAAATAAAAAAAAATTGAGTTTCTTCCTCCGATTTTCCACAAATTTGGCACATTCCAGGTTTATATTCAAATTGTAAAATAAGTGAATTTGAACTTGGAGCCTTTCGGCCACAAAGCCAAAACAAATAGGATAGTCCTGGACTTATGACCGCAACGGAGCCCAATGTTTCAGCCGCTAAGTGAGACGGTTGTTCAAAGTGAATTTTGTCCCAAGTTAGAACCTTTCTTGGTCCAGTTGTTAAGTGAGTCATACAGACATTAAGCGAATCCATCGCAAAAAGGGGAATCACCTCCAACCATTGTAAATATGAGTCGGTTGCCAAGTGTCGAAGTTTGGATCGCAAGACCATGGGGACGCTGCGATGGTCGTAAGTGTGAAACACGGCCCTAAGTCCCTGCAACCATCATAAATGTGAGTCGGTGGCCAAGCATTCCAAATCCAGGGAGTCCTCGACTTAACGACAGTTTGTTTATGACTGTTCCAAGTTACAATGGTGCTGGGAAAAGGGACTTAGGGCCGTTGTTTGCACTTAACAACCGTCGCAAATTCAGACGCTTGGCAACCAGCTCCAATTTATGATGGTTACAGCACAACCCAGCCTCCTGCGATCCCATCTTAGTGATCAAGATCAACAAACGACCTTGTGCCTCCCTTAAAAAAAAGTGTGATTCGCTTAACGACCATGGTAAGAAAACATCATAAAACGGAGCAAGATTCGCCGGAAGAAACATCTTGCTTAGCAACCAACATTTGCAAACTCCGCAACAGTCGTAAGAGGGGGAGTAGCGCTATTTGCCGGTTGCCAAGCACCCCCAATTTGGTGAACATGGTAGTGTAAGGAACGATGCTGTCTCTTTTGGGGGGGGGCGTTGTAACTTTGGTCGCTAGACAGATGGTCATAAGTCGAGGACGGTCCCACCATCCCCTCCTCCTGACCCTGAGAAGACCCCCACCCCTTTTCGAAAACCCCAAAATCCAGGCAGACCAGAAAGAGAAGCCAATTCTGTACAAAATAATCATTTAATTCCACGCGATTTCACATTTACTCGCACTATACACCCGGTTGCAAAGTTCTAGTCCGCTAAATCTTTGGCGAGGGCTTTCTGCATCTTGTCTTTCAGATATTGGGTCTTCTTCCACTCCGTGTTCAGGTTGAACCATTCGTGGTAAGGAACCTGGGGAGGAAAAGAGAGAAGATTCGGATTTTCAGGAAGATGGGGAATCAGAGTGTTGGAAGCGACCTCGGAGGTCATCTAGTCCAACCCCCTGCTTGAGGAGATCGTTACCAGTATCATTTAGTGACCGAGTTACAACGGCACTGGAAAAAAAACGGGCTTAAGACCGTTTTCCCTCAGGACCTATCAAAGTTCAGACCCTCGGCACTGACTCATACTTACGACGGTCGCAGGGTCACATGGTCCCCTTTTGCAACCTTTTGACGAGCCACCTCAAGGGGAACGACAGATTCGCTTAACGGCTGTGTGGGTGACTCACCTCGACAACGACGAAGCCGGCGGTTTGGAGGTGCCGTCGCTCCAGGACGAAGCGGCCCAGAAGGTCTTTGCTCCGGCTGCTAAAGTTGGGAAACTCCCAAAGGAGGAAAGCCAACCTGCAGGGAAGGAAGGAAGGAACGAATGAAAAGAAAAGGAAAGAAGGGAGGGAGGGAAGAAAGGAAGGAACAAAAAGAGAAGGAAAGAAGGGAGGGAGGGAGGGAGGGAGGGAACGAACGAAAAGAGAAGGAAAGAAGGGAGGGAAGGAACGAATGAATGAAAAGAGAAGGAAAGAAGGGTGGGAAGGAAGGAACAAATGAAAAGAAGGAAAGAAGGGAGGGAGGAAGGAAGGCGGGAAGGAGGGAGGGAGGGAGGGAAGAAGGAAGGAAAGTGGGAGGGAGGGAGGGAGGGAGGGAGGAAGGGTAAGTAGATAGGCAGGAAGGAAGGACAAAGATGGAAGAAACGAAGGAAAGAAGGAGGAGGAAGATGGAGGGAGGGAGGGAGCACAATGGAAGAAAAGAAGGAAGGAAAGAAGGAAGGAAGGAGATGGAAGGAAGGAAAGGAGGGAAGAAAAGGGAGGGAAGGTAGGGAGGAGGGAAGGAGGGAGGGAGCAGAAAGGAAGAAAGGAAAGAAAGGGAGGGAGGGAGGACAAAGAAGGAAGAAAGGAAAGGAAGGAGGAAAGGAAGAAAGAAGCAAGCAAACAAGCAAGAAAGGAAGCAAGCAAGAAAGAGAGCGGTAGAGAAGAAGGGAAGGGGAGGGGAGGAAGGGAAGGAGAGAATGAGTGAGGGAGTAAAAATAAGAAAACTCAAACAGAGCTAGAAGAGGAGATTGTATATATACAGAAAGCCAATTCCTCCTCCCTTCCAGCACTGATGCCGTAACCTAGTTGGGTCACGAGACGTCTGCAAGAAAACCACCCAGCTCTCTCGGTTTCTGGATTCAACCATGTTCCCTTTTATTACCTGGCTATTCCTCTCCCCCTCCCCCCGTTGCCTACCTGTAGGGAGGGTCTTACCTCCTCACCCCTGACGGCAAAGATTCTTTGGACGGCTGGTCCACGGATAAAGCGTCACTTTCGGCCACAGGAAGCGGATTGTTTTCGGAGTCCAAAAGTATCTCGGCATCTACAAAGAGAGGAGAACGACTTAATTCCTCCTCCTACAGGAAGTCCTCAACCTACGATGATGAGGGAGCCCCAGAATTCATGTCGCTAAGCGAGACATTGGCTAAGGCAGTTTTGCCCCATTTTACGACCTGACTGGGCCCAGCTGTTAAGCGAATCCCTGCAGTTATTCAAGGGAATCTGTCTTCCCCATTGCTCATTGGAGAGTCGCAAAAGGGGATCGCATGACCCCCGGGATGCTGCAACGGTCATAAATATGAGTCAGTTGAAGAGCAGTCCGAATTCAGATCACGCAACCGTGGGGATGGTCATAAGTGTGTGAAAAATGGTCCTAAGTCGCTGTTTTCAGGGTCGCAATAGCTTCGAACAGTCACTAAATGAAGAATGGTAAGTCATGGCAGTTGCCCGAATTTGGAGCCACATGACTGTGATGACAGTCGTAAGTGTGAGGACTTTCCCAGAATCCCTTATTTGTGACCATCGTAACTTCAAACAGTCGCTAAACGAATGGTGGTAAGTCAAGGGCGACCTGTAAATGGCAGTTACCCAAATTTGGAGCATGTGACTGCAGCGACGGTCGTACGTGTGAGGCCTTTCCCTGGATTCCCTTTTTTTCCGGCCGTTGTAACTTCGAACGGTCACTAAGTGAACAGTGGTAAGTCAAGGGAGACCTGTACATGGCAGTTGCCCGAATCTGGAGCATGGTCTGCTGTGACGGTTGTAAGTGCGAGGACTTTTCCCAACTTCTTTTCGCAGCCATCGTAAAATTCGAACGGTCGCTAAACGAAAACAAAAAGACTTCGGCCCAGGGTGTAAGGGAAACCAGGAGCCCAAATTTGTTCAGCTTCTAAGGAGATGGGGCAGAGTAGATGATGGGTTTTGGAACCGTTGCAGGTACGCAGGAGGTATAGATAGTCCTGAACTTAGAACCGTTCGTTTAGTGACCATCCAAAGATACGATGGCGCTGAAAAAACGGCGTTTTTCACACTAATGATGGTCGCAGTGTCCCTGCGGTCAAAATTCCGATGCTCAGCAAGTGACTCATATTTATTGATGGTCGCAGCGTCCCAGGATTGGGGTCACGTAATCCCCTTTTGCGACCGTCCATTGATCGAGGTCAACGGGGAAGCCGGATTCGGTTAACGACCGTGTGACTCATTTATCAAGTGTAGTGATTTGCTTAATGACGGTGGAAAGATTTTGCTTATAACAGATGGACCACAGCCTCTAAGAAGGGTAAGATGGAGCTGCGAGGCCTTTTTTGGCCGGCGCAACCCCGGCTTCCTGTGCGCCCCTCTGGGTGAAGCCCCGACCAGACGGATGGTCTAACTTTACCACGAGGGTGACCAACGAGGCGGAGAGGGCTAAGAAGAAGAGATCATCAAGGCCTGAGTGTTTGGCCCCATGGGGGAAACTGTGGAGGAGATTGAAAAGAGTGTTTCCAGGTGTCATCTTGGGAGTTGAGCCCCATTATTACCAGCACTGTGGGAGAGAGCAGCGGACAAATTACAGAGAAATCTGGATGCTTTTTAATGACTAACGCAGACCTTGGTGCAGGAGTCAAGGTCTAAGATCTTATCTTGACTGGTCTGGAGGCTGCACGTATGCACCCCCTATTGGCTCTTTTTTATCTTTGACTATTATCTTTTTAAGCTTACCCCGGGAGTGGTGTGGCTGGTGTGAATGGATTTGGGCACGATTGAGGAAATAAATGTATAGATTATAGAAGTATGGGTGATAGAATGAGTGAGTCGGGGACTGGGGTTCGGACCCCCTCTGCTGAGTGTGGAAACAGAAGCGGAGGGGGGCCGGGCTCTGCCACCCGACCCAGTGAGAATGGTATGTATGGCCTGCAGGAAGGGAGGGGGAGCAGCGGGGGAGGGGAGGGGATCTCTGGAGGGGACGAGAGCTGGAGCATCCCGGTCATAATGGGGAGAGGCAGGTATGGCAGGAGCAGAGGGGCGGGCCGCTCTCGGGGAATGAGACCTCGCTGCTTGCAAGCGATCCCTTGTTCCGGCCCCTCCGATGTGGTTCCATCTTGCTCAACCCGAGTACCTGGCAACCAGGGTTTTCAGGGCCCTGGGCTCAAGATGTTGCTGCTGAACGCCAGGTCAATTGCCAACAAAGCCCCCGTGATACGTGATCTAATCACTGAGGAGGGGGCGGACCTGGTGTGTATAACTGAGACCTGGCTGAGCCAAGAGGGGGGAGTAGCCCTCTCTGAGATATGCCCAGACGGGTTCTCAGTGCAGCACCATTCACGACCCCAGGGAAGGGGGGGAGGAGTGGCTATTATAACGTGCCGAAATCTGCATCCTCGTAGGATCCTTGCCCCGGAGATTGTTGGGTGTGAAGCGCTCCTTCTAAAGTTGGACTTAGGGGTTCAGGTGGGCCTTCTGTTAGCGTACCTGCCTCCCAGCTACGCTGCTAAGGCCCTGCCTGAGCTGCTTGAGGCGATAGCCGGCCATTGGTCTCCGGGTACAATTCAAGGTGCTGATCATCATCTTTAAAGCCCTACATGGCTTAGGACCAGGCTATCTCCGGGACCGCATTCTGCCGCATTCCTCCCTCCGACCGGTCAGGTCCCACAGAGTGGGTCTCCTCCAGGTCCCGTCAGCCAAACAGTGCCGACTGGCGGGGCCCAGGGGGAGGGCCTTCTCTGTAGGGGCCCCTGCTCTCTGGAACCAACTTCCCCCAGAGATCCGAATTATCCCCACCTTGCTGGCCTTCCGAAAAGCCATCAAGACATGGCTCTTCCTGCAGGCGGGGTACTGAGACAATTTTACATCCTAAGTCTCCCCCATGTATGTATGGTGTGTATATATATATATTTAACTGTTTTTAAGTTCTTTTTTAATAATTTGTTTGGAGTTTTTTATAAAATGTTGTACGCCGCCCTGAGTCCTGAGGGAGTAGGGCGGCATAGAAAAACTACCAAATAAATAAATAAATAAATAAATAAATAATAAAGATGGATGAAGAGTTTGGGAATTGTTGCAGGTCCACCACATGTACGGCTACTCCACCACTTACTATGCTTTGTTTAGTGACCATCCGTAAGTTAGAATGGCCCTGACAAAAAGGGCCATTTTTCACACTTACGACCGTTGCAGCAGCAGCAAAATTCCGACGCTTGGCCACTGACTTGTCTTTACAACGTTCTCAGCGTCCAAGGGAGGTGACGCGATCCCCTTTTGCGAACATCCAACAAGGAATGTCAAGGATTCGCTTAATGACCGTGTGGCTCACTTCCCCGCTGCAGGGATTTGCCGAACAACGGCGGCCAGGAAAGCCGTCAAGATGGGGCCAAGTGTCTGGCTTAACGATGGTCCTCGTGAGCCGTTGTTAAGTGGATGACCTATAAGGAGGTGTCTTCTGCCAGGGGGTTGGACTAGAGGACCTCTAAAGTCCTTTCGAAGCTTACGTTCTGGCTTCTATGTACTTACAAATCTGAACTGAACCAAACTGACCGGTTGGAGATTCACTTAACGACCCGGAGGAGAAAGGTCGGAAAAGACAAGGAAGGTCTCGCTTAACGATGGACATTTAGGGCTCAATTGCGGTCATAAGTCAAGGACTAGGGTTTTTTGAGTTTTCAGGGAGCTGCAAGTCGAGATAGCTGGGCAGCCCCTCCCCCAACTGTTCATGGAGTCCACCCCTAAGCCCCCCCCCAAATCTGACCCAGGGCACTTGGGGGTCTCACCGAGCTTCCAGCCGAAGGGGGTGTGCACGTTGAAACGGACATTTTCATCACCACCAGCCACCTTGGTGAGGATGGCGTTGACATCTGTCTGGAGAGAAGTGGGGGTCCGGTCAACCCCCAAATCCTGGAGGATCAGCTTATCCGGCGGTAGGAAGGGCCCGTCGTAACCTGGAGACTCCAATTGGGCCGTGGTGTTGATGTGCATGAGTTTGAGCCAGGAATTCTGACGGGCCGGAGTCCAATTCCCTGCAGTGATGTGAGAGAAGGGAGAAGAATCCAAGGGGTTGGAAGGGAGCGTGGAGGTCATCTAGCCTGAACCCACCCACCCCCACTTGAGCAGGAGGAGCAGAGGAAAAACACATGGGGGAGGGTCTAGGGCGGGGGGGATATCCCGAATGTGGGCTTTCTTTCTCCCACCTTGTCTATTTCAATTTCTCTCTCATTTCCTTCCTTCCTCTCTCTCCTTTTCTATTTCTCTTTCGTTTCCTCTTCTTTCCTTTCTTTTTTCTCTTTCCTTCCTTCTTCTATGTTCATTTCTCTATTCTTCCTTCTCTCTTCGTTTCCTTCCTTCCTCTCTCCTTCCATTTTCCTTCCTTCCTTTTCCATTTCAATTTCTATCTCCTTTATTCTCTTTGCAGTTCCTTCTCTTTCTCCTTTCCATTCTCCCTTCCTTCCATCCTTTCTTTCCCTCCTTCCCTTTCTCCCTCTCATTCTCTATTTCTATTTCTGTTCTTTCTTTCTTTCCCATCTATCTACCGTGTTTCCCCAAAAATACGACCTACCCCAAAAATAAGTCCTAGCTTGATTTTTACATGTGCACCCAAAATAAGCCCTAATTAAACCCCCGCCCACTCCAGGGTGCACGGGTAAAAATTAAGCTAGGGTGGGGATGGGGGGGTGGAGCTGCACTACTACTTACCTTCGGACAGTTGCAGCCAGGCCTCGCACATCCCGACACCTGCCTTGCCGGCCCATTTCTTCTGCAGCCAGCAAGGCCAGGAAGGCTTTCCTGAAGGCCTCCGCAGCTGATAACAGAGCTCCGGATCGATCAGGAGCTCTGTTATCGGTTGCAGAGCCTTCAGGAAAGCCTTGCCGGCCGCAGAAGATGATCCTGAAGGCCTCTCACAGTGAAAAGGCATGCAAGTGAGGTGAGTCAGTGGACATCCCTCCCCCCCACCCCCGAAAATAAGACCTGGTGCCTTTTTTGGTGGCAAAAAAAAGTATAAGACAGGGTCTTATTTTCGGTGAAACATGGGTATCTATCTATCTATCTATCTATCTCTGTCTATCTATCTATCTATCTATCTATCTATCTATCTATCTCTGTCTATCTATCTATCTATCTATCTATCTATCTATCTATCTATCTATCTATCTATCTATCTATCTCTGTCTATCTATCTATCTATCTATCTCTGTCTATCTATCTATCTATCTATCTATCTATCTATCTATCTATCTATCTATCTATCTATCTCTGTCTATCTATCTATCTATCATCTATCTATCTATCTATCTATCTATCTATCATCTATCTATCTATCTATCTATCTCTGTCTATCTATCTATCTATCATTATCTATCTATCTATCTATCTATCTATCTATCTATCTATCTATCTATCTATCTATCTATCTATCTCTATCAATCAATCTATCTATCTATCTATCCATCCATCCATCCATCCATCAATCTATCTATCATCTATCTATCTATCTCTATCAATCAATCAATCTATCTATCATCAATCAATCAATCAATCTATCTATCTATCTATCTATCTATCTATCTATCTATCTCTGTCTATCTATCTATCTATCTATCTATCTATCTATCTATCTATCTATCTATCTATCTATCTATCTATCTATCTATCTCTGTCTATCTATCTATCTATCTATCTCTGTCTATCTATCTATCTATCTATCTATCTATCTATCTATCTATCTATCTATCTATCTCTGTCTATCTATCTATCTATCATCTATCTATCTATCTATCTATCTATCTATCTATCTATCTATCTATCTATCTATCTATCTATCATCTATCTATCTATCTATCTATCTATCTATCTATCTATCTCTGTCTATCTATCTATCTATCATCTATCTATCTATCTATCTATCTATCTATCTATCTATCTATCTATCTATCTATCTATCTATCTATCTATCTATCTATCTCTATCAATCAATCTATCTATCTATCTATCCATCCATCCATCCATCCATCAATCTATCTATCATCTATCTATCTCTATCAATCAATCAATCTATCTATCATCAATCAATCAATCAATCAATCTATCTATCTATCTATCTATCTATCTATCTCTATCAATCAATCAATCTATCTATCTATCCATCCATCCATCCATCCATCAATCTATCTATCATCTATCTATCTCTATCAATCAATCAATCTATCTATCATCTATCTATCTCTATCAATCAATCTATCTATCTATCATCAATCTATCTATCTATCTATCATCTATCTATCTATCTATCTATCTATCTATCTATCTATCTATCTATCTATCTATCTATCTATCAAGCTATCAATCTATCTATCTATCTATCTATCTATCATCTATCCATCCATCCATCCATCCATCCATCCATCCATCCACTCTCTCTCTCTCTCTCTCTCTCTCGGCTTATTGGGTGTTGATTTGTTGGGGAGGAGGGGCTGTCTATTTGTTCCCTTCTTACATTTTTTGACTGACTATTTTCAGTGGTGGGTAAACATCTCTCTCTCCATTTCTCTTGATGGCCGATACATCCCAGTTGAGCTATGCGTCCGTGCACCAGCCTGCTACTCGAGCAAGTTGAACTGCATGCTGCTTGCGCACCGGCCCGACGCTTGGATGGCCCGGTTTTCAATAGACCACGGCCCAGTAGTGGGTCGCGGACCAAGGGCGGGGGACCACAGTTGTGGATGATATCTGCTTTTTGAGAGTGTCTTTTTGTTTGAGTTGGAATGTTTTGGACGGCATGAGTCGGTTTGTGTACTACACTGATGCCACATGGGTTTAATCGTCCGCTGGTGGTTCCTCTGACACCCTCCTACCCAGCCCCAAGACCCATCATCAGACTTCCGTTCTACATACCAAAGAAACTGGAGAAAAACTTGGGCAGCAGAACAGTCTGGAAATGGATGGCTTCTGCTTGCTGTAAGACACACAACGACCAGACCAGGTCGACCAGCAGGGAAGGGTTTAGGCTGCCCAGTTGACCGTCCAGGATGTGGTGGCTCTGGAAGAGAAGATGGAGAAGGGCAGAAGGACAGAATTAATTGAGCAAAGTTATGCCTCCTGTCCGAACAATTGCTGGACGGGTGGGAGAATTCCTGCCCCAAGCAAGGGTTGGACTAGAAGACCTCTAAGGTCCCCTCTGGCTCTAGGATTCCTCAGACCTCCAAAGTCCCCTCCACTTTTTAAAAAAATTCTAAGCCGAAACAGTGACAAGAGAAATAGTCCTCGACCTAATGACCAACTGGGTCCGAGTTACAATGGTGTTGGAAAATAAAAAAGACAGTGATGACGGGTCCTCACACTTATGACCATGCCAGCACGCCGGCAATGACCTAATCACAATTCAGGTTGTTTCAGATGGACGCCAAACGAATAATTGCACCCATTCAGACGTTAATTTAATTCTCATTTTTTTTACTACAGGGTTTGTCCTTTCACCTCCTGCATCAAGAATTATTTCTCTAAATTTATTTATTTATTGATTAGGTTTTTATCTTGCCTTTATTATTTGATAGATAACTCGAGGGGGGGGGAAGATATTTAATACTCCTCCCTTCCTCCTGTTTTCCCAACCACAACAACCCTGTTAGGTAGGATGGACTGAGAGAGAGAGCTGCCCCAAAGACATCCAGCTGGCTTTCATGCCAAAGGTGGGACTAGAACTCCCCATCCCCAAACTCAGCCAGTCAGTTTTCATAGCTAAGGCCAGACTAGAACTCACGGTCGCCTGGTTTCCATGCTAGCACCCTCAGCACTAGACCAAATTGGCGCTCTCTCTTCTGTTGTGTTCTGTTCAAGACAAGACTATACAATACAATTCAATACTATACAATACTGTGCAATACTATACTAGACAATACTACACTATACTACGCTACAGTATACTATAAAATACTACACAATACATACTATACTATGCAATATACATTATACTATACAATACTATACAATACTACACTATACTACAGTATAGTATATAATACTACACTATATAGTACTATACTATACAATACATACTATACAATACTGTACAATACTACACTATACAATACTATACTGTACAATACTATACAATACTACACTACTTTAAACTACAGTATACTATACAACAAGGGTTCCCAACCTTTCGGACCTCAGGGACCACTAAATTCATAATTTTAAATCCCGCGGACCACTAATATGATCTGCCTAATGACCGGCTAGGTGGGCGTGGGTAGGGGGTCATGTGACTGGGTGGGCATAGCCAACTCGATGTCACTCACGTCAAGGGGCGCCTTGCCAGCCTCTACTCGCCCCTCCCCTCCCAGCCACTCCTCGGCTCCCCGCCCGGGCTCCTTAGGGCCCCAATAGGAAGCAGTTGATGGAGCTAAGCAGCCACCACGAGAAAGAGTTGGCAAAACAGCTGGCTCAGTTCAAATTGGATCTGGCCGAGAAGGAGGCTCAGCAGAAGCACCTCACTGAGGACTACGAGCATAGGCTTTCCAAGCAGAGGGAAGACCTGCGGGAGTGCAAGGCCAGGTACTGTCACCTGGAGGCTCAGCGGGCTGAGATGGTCAGCCAGTTCCAGGCCATGAGGGAGTCCCAATGGAACAAGGTCTTCCGGCTCTTCGCCACCAGCGGCGCTTCCTTCCAGCCTTTGCCCAAAGCCCCGCACAAGGAAACCGAAGCAGACCCCAAGTTGGAATTTCTGCCCCCCTCCGACCCACACAAAAAGACCCCAAAGGGAGGAGACTCTCTGCAGCAACACAAACGTTCATTGCACGTATCCGGTCCAAGGGCCGTAGTCTGAGGACCCCTGATTTAGTGCAATGTAAAAAATGCAAATAATTTTTCTGCGGACCACCAAAGTTTTCTCATGGACCATCGGTGGTCGACGGACCACCAGTTGGTGACCGCTGCTATACAATACATACTATACCAGTGATGGCGAATCTATGGCACGGGTGCCACAGGTGGCACGCGGAGCCATATCTGCCGGCACGCAAGCCTTTGCCCTAGCTCAGCTCCAGCGTGTATTTGCATGCCCGCCAGCTGATTTTTGGCTCGCGCAGAGGCTCTGGGAGGATGATTTCAGCCTCCAGAGCGCCTCTGGAGTGGCAGGGGGGAGCGTTTTTGCCCTCCCCAAGCTCCAGGAAAGCCTCTGGAGCCTGGGGAGGGCGAAAAATGGGCCTACCGGGCCCACTGGAAGTCATGAAACGGGGGAGTGGGGGGGTCACACACGCATGCGCAGGGGGGTGGGGCGAGTGGGGGGCTTTGAACTATGGGTGTGGGCATGCACATGTGTGTGATAGCACGCACACACACTATTTCGGCACCCGAGGAAAAAAAGGTTCGCCATCACTGTACTATACAATACTGTGTAATACAATACTATACTATACTATACAATGCTATACAATACTACACTACTTTATACTACAGTATACAATACAATACTGTACTATACTATACAATACTATACTGTACTATATAATACAATACATATTATACAATACCATACTATATCACACTGTATCATATTATACAATATACTATTCCCATCATGGCGAACCCTTGCCCAGCTCAGCTCCACAGCGCATGCGCGCACGCCTCCCGCCGGCCAGCTGATTTTCGGGTATCTGCCATGCATGCGCAGAGGGCGGGGTGCATGTGGGAGACGCACTCGCATGCGTGGGGAGAGTGGGAGGATCGCGCGCGCATGTGTGGGGGCAGCACAGGGAATAGGTGTGCCCACCGCACAGCCCAGTTTTGTCCCAGGAGACTGCAGGGAGGCCTGCTAGGCCCAAAACGGGGTGGGGGTGTCCCGCGTGCATGCGCGGAGTGGGTGGGGAGCGCGGGGTGTGTGTGTGTCGCATGCGCAATCCATTATGGGTGCTGCTTTCGACAAGCGATGAGAAAAAGGTTAGCCATCACTGTACTATACAATACAATACTACACAATACAATACTGTACTATACTATACTATACTATACTATACAGTACTATTGTATATTGTATAATACAGTACTACACAATACTGCACAATACTATGCCGTACTGTACTATATTGCCCAATGCTATGCTATAACTTTGTATTGGTTCTATATAGAGTATTTCTAATCAACATTTTTTAAAAACCAGGTTTAATTCCAGCTTAATCCACGGGATGTGGAGCAGCCCCAGGACCCGCGACTTCACAACAGGAAATAGCAAAGAATCATCACCTTGGTGTAAAAGTCCTCTTTGTTGCTGGGGTGGAAATTCAAGCGGGCGAAAGAAATGAGGAGGTTAACCAGCTGGCTCAGAGTAAATTTCTTGCTATTGTGGATGAAATACTGAGGAGGGAAAAAGGAAGAGGAATTATGAATTTTTCAACCCACGGCAGATCACAAACGGCCAAAGTGAACACCCAGGGCAGATGGTCCTCCACTTACGATGATTTGCTTAGTGACCATCCGAAGTTACAACAGCCCTGAAAAAGTGACTTAGCACCGTGTTTCGCACTTATGACCATTGAAGCATCTGGTGATCGAAGTTTGGACATTGTTGGCAGCTGACTCATATTTATGATGGTCACAATGTCCCAGGGTCAGGGGATCCCCCTTTGTGACCTTGTTAACGAGGAAGCCAGATTCACTTAACAACCGTTTGACTAACTTAAAAATGGCAGGACTTCGCTTAATAACGGTGGCAAGGAAGGCTGGGAAACGGGGTGAAACTCTTCAGGTCTCGCTTAGCAACGGAAATGTTGGCCTCAATTGTGGTCGTAAGCTGGGGGATTCTGGGAGTTGAAGCCCACCCCCCTTAATGCAGGCCGGCTGGCAGATTCTGGGAGTGGAGGTCCACCCCTCTTAAAGTATGTCAATACTGGTTTGGCTGTCTACCGCGAGAACCAACGCAAGGCAAAATCCCATGCCATCCACCAAGAAGATTCTGGAAGGATCATCTCTGGATCTCTTTCTGTCGACTTGCTTTCTTCCTTTAACCCTGGGATCCACAACCCAAGGACCACGGCCAGTTTGGGAACCGGCCCGAGCACACCATCCCTTCTTCCATGCCGTCGGTGGTCAAGCAGAACCGGAATCCTTGGGGATCGTGCTTCTAACCTGATCCGGAGATCCTTCCCTACCACCGCCCGTGTCTTCTCCTCCCTTCCCCGGAGCTCACCTCGGCGGAGGCCTCAAAGAAAGGCAGGTTCAACCACTTGAGGTAGGAGAAGGACTTCACGCAACGGACCACATCGGTAGCAGGCAACTCGGAGATGTGGGGCAGGAGATCCGAGCAGATCTTCTGGAACATCTGGGTCTGGTGGAAGTTCAGCTTCCCTTTCGCGGGAAAGAGAGGGAGGGAGAGGCGGTTGGGACGTTGGAAGAAGAGGAAGGTCAAAACCCATCATGGACGTGGAGAAAGACCCCAAGTTGCCCAAGGGTGTCCCATCCCTGGTGAGGTTCAGACCCAACACCTCAAGGTAAGAGATCTGGAATTTTTCCCCCTTATTAGGTAAACTGAGGGTGCTGGATGGACCAACAGGGGATGAGGAACCACGGAGGGTCAGTTCTTCTGTCCTGGCACCAAGAATGACCAGGAAGCCCCTGAGATACACCAACTCAGGGCCTCCTGGACTCTACGTAGCTCTCTGATATCAGAAAAGGAGGCCTGCATCGCCTTGTAGCCTCCAGGTCTAGGTGACTATGGCTCCCACAGAGCACGGGCCCCAATCCTCTTGACGGCGGATGATGGGAGTTGGAGTCCAGCCCAGCTGAAAGGCACTGGGAGGGGGCAGACAGAGCTTGTATCTCCTATTTCCAATCTAACCCACTTCCGCTAAGTCCTCCCATCTCGCAACGGCCAACAGAAGTCCAAACTCCGCGACCCATCGCTCTCTGCCTGCTTGCCAACCACCTCAGAACACAGGTGACGTCCCCAACCCCACGGTCCTCGTTTAGTGACCATTCGTAGTTACAGCAGCACTGAAAAAAAGGGATTTCACGACTATTTTTCACACTTATGACCGTCACGTGATCAAAATCCAGACGCTTGGCCACTGACTTGTACTTATGATGGGTTGCAGCGTCCTGGGCATGGGGGGGTGTCAAATGATCCCCTTTGGCAACCTTCCAAAGAGCAAAGTCAATGAGGGGGGAAGCCCAATTCGCTTAATGACCGTGTTTGAGTCGATTCGCTTAACTAATGCGGCAAGGATGGTCGTACAACCGGGGTGAAACTCAACCCCAATGTTTCACTTAGTGACCAACGTTTTGGGTTCCACTGCAGTCATCAGCTGATGACGGCGGGGATTTCACTTAACAACAGCGGAAAAGAAAGGGGGTGCCATGGGGCGAAGCTCACTTAACAACAGTCTCGCTTAGCGACAGAAAGGTCGACCTCGATTACGATTATCATAAATGGAGAAGTAGCTGTGTTGTCCAAACGCTTCCTGGGCTTTTTTATTTTAAAGGCCTGGGAAGAGAAAAGAGTCCTTGACTTACAACAGTTCATTTAGTGACTGTCTGAAATCGCAACGGGGCCAGATAAAAACACGCAACAGTTCAGCACCGCGACAAGGCGCTCAAAACCGGATCATCAAAGTCCGAATTTCCTCGCTCGGCCACGGAAATTCAGAGGATCCTACTTTGCGGCTGTAAGTCGAGGATGAAACCCCGGATTTGGCGAATTGTCCCAACAAACGAGTTTTCCCCAGAAAGGGGAACAGATCACTCACCGAAGGCAAAAGCCAAATCCAGGAGGATATCCGGCTGGATGGCGAAATGCCTCTGGACAAAATGGTAGGAGATGGCTCGGAGAAGCGGCAAGGAACGGAGGTTTTGTTGGGCCAGGACGACGGCAATCCTCCGGATGTCCTCGGGAGAGAAGTGGGCGGCCAGCTCCAGGCTCTGCGGGGGGGGGGAGATCCGTTTAGCGTCAGGAGCAAAGAGGACCAAGGGGAGGGGGGGAAGGAGGATGGAAAGTAGCAGGGGGAAAGTATAAGGAGCGAGGAGGGAAGTGGGGGATGTGGAAAGGAGGAGGGGGTTCTCGGTGGTCTCTGAGCTGAGTGGCTTTCTTGCAGACGTTTCATGACCCAACTAGGAAATAGCAACAGTGCTAGAATGGAGGGGGGAGGGGGAGGGCTGTGGGGTTCTTGGTGGTCTCTGAGCTTGGTGGTTTTCTTGCAGACGTTTCATGACCTAGCTAGGGAACATCATCAGTGCTAGAAGGGAGGGGGGAGGAGGAGGAAGGACTGTGGAGTTCTCGGTGGTCTCTGAGCTTGGTAGGGTTCCTTGCAGACATCTCACGACCCAGCTAGGGAATCTCATCAGTGCTTGAAGTGCAGGGAAAGGGAGCAGGGGAATGGGGAAGAGGGAGGGAGGGAGGGAGGGAGGGAGGGAGGGAGGGAAGGAGGGAGGGAAGGAAGGAAGGAAGGAAGGAAGGAAGGAAGGAAGGAAGGAAGGAAGGAAGGAAGGAAGGAAGGAAGGAAGGAAGGAAGGAAGGAAGGAAGGACGGATAGGACTGTGGTGTTCTGAGCTGGGTGGTTTTCTTGCATGTGTTTCATGACCCAACTAGGTAATATTATCAGTGCTACCGTGTTTCCAAGAAAATAAGCCCTTCCCCGAAAATAAGCCCTGCCCCTGAAAATACCATTTCCTCTGGTTAAGGTTAGGGAGACAGAGCTGGTCTGTCGGCAAGAGGAGCCCTGTCCTGCCCTGTCGGCAAGAGGTAAGACGGCAAGAGGAGCCCTGTCTTGCTCCATGCGCCCCAAAATAATAAGAGCTCCCCGAAAATAAGGCCAAGCGTTTATTTCCGGGTTCAAAAAAACATAAGACAGGGTCTTTTTTTCGGGAAAATACAGTAGAGGGGAGGGAGAGTTTAAAAGGAGGAGGAGGAGGAGGAGGACTGGAGGGTCCTTGGTGCTCTCTGAGCTGGGAGGTTTTCTTGACAGCACTGATGGCGTCGCCTAATTGGGTCCGAAAACGTCCATCAGAAAACCCCCAAGCCGGGTTACCTTGTCCTCCAGCCGCTCCCGGAGTTGCGGCGAGAGGTATTCTTGTTTGGCCATGAGCATGGCGATGGTGTTGGCGTCTGCTATCTCGGCCCAACGCATGTCCAGCTGGGCGAAAAGCTCGGTCAGCAGCTCGTGAGGTTTCTCCTTGGGGATGTAGGCAGCCAGATAGGTGGCCAAGGACGCCAGGCGCCGGTAAGAGAGCCCCCGCAGGCGCCAGCGTAGCTCCTGCTCTGCCGAACGCAGCTCCTTCTGCTGGGGGTTGACCCCCAAAAAATAAAGACTCTTCAGGAGGTTAATCAACACCGTTTGATGGATCCTGGAGGCCTGCAGGTGGGAGAGACCCAGAGCATAAATTTATTTATTTTTAAATTTACTGTTATCCATATTTTTTTTGCGGGCCGTCCTCGGCTGATGACCGCTCGTATAGCAACTGAAGTGGTGACGGGGTTGGAAAAAAACAGGACTGAGCCTACCTAAGGTAGGACTAGAACTCATTGTCGCCTGGTGACTGGGCCAAAGTCACCCCGCTGGCTTTCACTCCTAAACTGGGACTAGAACTCACCATCTCCTGGTCATTGGCACAAAGTCACCCAGCTTGCTTTCATGCCTAAGGCGGGGCTAGAACTCACTGTCGTCATGTGATTGGGCCAATGTCACCCAGCCAGGTTTCCTGCATAAGGCAGGACTAGAACTCCCAGTCTCCTGGTGATGTGGCCCGCCGGTGGCCTGTGCAGCTGGTAGCTGATTCAGACAGCGAGGAGGCTGGTGTGGTGATTCGCCATCGGCCTGTGCAGCTGGTACCAGAGTCTGACAGTGAGGAGGCTGGAGAAGACTTGGTGCCAGAGGCAGAGATTCAGCCAGGGCCTTCAGAACCTCCAGATGATGACATGAGGGCAGAAGACGAAGACGAGGAGGAGCCTGTCTTCAATGCGCATGCGCACAGAGCTGCCAAAAGGTAGGAGTGGCTCCCGAGGAGAAGGTCTACTCTGGAGTAAGGCTTAGGGTTAATTGGCCACTCCCATAGCCTATTTAATTGAGGAAAAGGACTGAGCAATTTGCAGGAAACAACTTCGTTCATTCCCGTTGTGTCTTTTGACTTCAAAACTCCTGTTCGGCTCGTGTTTGGAAGATGTCCAGTTTCCTGCAAATTGCTCCTGGGCATTCTGCCATCAATAGTAAGATAGTGTGTTGTTATCAGACAGACTCTTTGTTGGACTTTTGATTCTTTTTGCTTGGACTATTGCCGGCTGTTAAGAAGGTTAATTAACAGCTGTTGCTCCGAAAAAACTGCTTTATTATTTCATTGACTTTAGAACAACTGCTAAGACAAATAATTAGTAGTTTGTACATATTAAAACAAGGTTTGTTCGGACACTGTTTGTGCTGTGTTCTTTGGTCCAGCAGCTGGGTCACAACACCTGGTTTCTAGGCCAGTGCCTTAACCACTATGCTAAACTGGCTCTAAAAGAGGGGGTGCTTTTTGCCACTATGTTCAGATACACCCCGATAGGAAGCTAGTGAGCAGGCATGGATTGTACCTACAGCTCTTTCCCCTCCTAAGGAAAAAGCCACTCAGTAGTGAAGGTAGTCCTCCCTTAGTAACTGCCACATTCAACGACTTTTCAATGTTATGATGGGGCTCAGAAAAAGAACTTTACGACCAGTGTGTGCATTTCAACCTTCTCAGTGTCCCTCAGCTATGCGATCCCGTTGTATTCAGAGTTTGGAGAGAAAGGGATTTGCAGAGTTTGGAGAGAAAGAGATTACAAGAGAGCAGGGACACAAATGGCAATAAACATTGAAAAGAATTCCTGCATGCTACGCAAACAATTCAGTGTATCTCCTATCGTGAGCCTGCTTACTCCACCTACCATGGATGGATTTCAGCCCCTGAATTTTCCAGTCACCAATTCTGGAAGCTGGAATCCACGCATGCTGGCTGGGGAGTTCTGGACATTGAAGTCCATGTATCTTAAAAGTTGCCACGTTGGAAAAATGTGTACTAAAGTCTACCTTATCACAAAACTTTAAGATACCACTTCTTTAAGCTATGTGATGGGGCACTGTCACGCCCAAGACATTAGAGTTGGTCCCTGGTTGAGCAGAAAGCTGATGACAAGCTGTATCCTAGTCCATATACGGTAACCAGCATCCTTGTGTTAAACTTTCTCTGTCAGGAGAGCTCCATTCCCATCCAGGAAGTGTCCTTCAGGATGAAAAAGGCATCCAACAGGATTGAGACTCCCAATCAATGTTCCCTGTAATATCAGAAAATGGCGCGTGGCAGTTAGAAACTGCCATGCGGTGTTCTCTTTTCATCTGTGCGGCCGTGCAGGTGCGCAGCCTCTACCATTAGAAAATGCCATGCGGAAGTTAGAAACTTCCGTGCAGCGTTCTCTTGTTATGTGTGCGGCCGCGCGGCAGCGCAGCCACACACCTTAGAGGGAACAGTGCTCCCAATCCAAACTCTCCTAGGTACATATCTAAATCTGCCTTCTTCTGGCCCAGAGAGACTTCCTACCAGGACACCCAGAAACTTCTGAACACAAAGAGATCCACAAGTACCTCCTTGTGTTAAAGTTTCTCTGTCAACAGAGATCCGTTCTTGGCCAGCAAGCATCTTTCAGGACGAAAAAGGCATCTGACAGGATCGAGAATCCCAATTCAAACTAAGCCACATATATAAATCTGACTTCCCTGGCCCGGAGAGACTTGCTACCAGAAGATACAACAGATTCTGAACACAAAGAGACCCACAGTCCTACCTCCTTGTACGTGCGATGGAGCAGCTGTTGGAAACGTTTATCCTTCAAGATGTCCTCATGGTCTAGTTTCAGCTGTGAGGCCAGATGGGACAAGCGTGTGATCATGAGGGCGGCCTGATTCCCGCCAACGTCCTGCAGATGTTCAGGAGAAAGGAGTTCCTCCATGCTGGATGAAGCCATGATGAGGTCTTCCCGCCTGGTGGATTTCTCCAGGGGTTTGCTCTCCAGTTCCTTCACAGAGAGGTTGTCTGTCACTTGCAAGAGGTTGTAAGTGGTCATTGAAGCGAAGGGAGATCTGCTTGACCGCATGGCCTTGGTCAACTGGCCAGTTTGGAGACCCAAGGGAGAGAAGGTTCGGCAAAGCCAATACCAGCGGTACATCAGCCTGGCCGCCATCTTGCTAGGGGTCTGCAGGGAAGGAGAGAGGGGAGAAGGGGAAAAGCACAGGGTTGTTGTTGCTGGTCGCTTGATTATCAACACGGCGACAGCAAGCTGCTTCCATATAAACAGAGAGAAATCCCAATTCCTCTTAGAACTGATGATGTTCCCTATGTGGGTCATGAAACATCTGCAAGAAAACCACCAAGCTCAGAGAGCACAAAGGACCCCACAGTCCTCCTCCTCATCTCCACAAACCCCCCTCCCTTCTAGCACTGATGATGTTCCCTAGTTGACTCAACAACCAAGGGCTGCACTCCCTCTCTTCTTTCTCTACTCTGGAAACACCGCTCTTTTCTAGCACTGATGATGTTACTTAGTTGGGTCATGAAATGTCTGCAAGCAATCCACCAAGCTGAGAAAACCAGGGACACCCCTCACCCAGTATTCCTCCTCCTCCTCTCCACAAAACCCCCTTTCTTTCTACCACTCAATAATGGCTTGAGGAAACTCAATCAAACAAACAGAAATATTCTCAATCAGAATAGAGCTGGAAGGGACCTTGGAGGTCTTCTAGTCCAACCCCCTGCCTAAGCAGGAGATAATATATCATTTCAGATAGGTAGCTATTACCCAGTTAGGGTAATGAAAGAAAACAAACAAGCCAAGGACCCATCATTTCGACCCTAAGCTACAAACATTCCCCTTTATAGATACAGTGGGGCAAAAAAGTATTTAGTCAGCCACCAATTGTGCAAGTTCTCCCACTTCAAAAGATGAGAGAGGCCTGTAATTGACATCATAGATAGACCTCAACTATGAGAGACAAAATGAGAAAACAAATCCAGACAATCACATTGTCTGATTTGGAAAGAATTCATTTGCAAATTATGGTGGAAAATACCGTATTTTTCGGAGTATAAGACGCACCTTTTTACCCTCAAAAAGAGGGTGAAAACCTGGGTGCGTCTTATACACCGAATGCAGCCCCACCCAGCCACCCCCACCCTTTGGCCTCTGCCTGCCAGCAATTTACCTCTTTGCAGCAAACAGGGCAAAGCACAAGAAGAGCACAAGAAGAGATAAACTGCCTCCCGACCTACAGCTGACAGGCTTGCAAGCCACCTGGTAAAATGAAACTAACTACGGTGGCTGTAATGTGACAAATTGCTGGGAGATAAACTGCTGGCAATATTACGCTGCTGAAATTGCAAGAAAGTAAACTATAGCTGCTATGGCTCAGAGCTAGAGCTCTTGCCTCATAATCAGGAGATTGTGAGTTCTATCCTAGGTAGAGGCAGATTCTGTTAATATGTTATTTTGTTAAATGTTTGTAGAGTGTTCAAATTATTAGACTTATTTTTTAAAGACTGCTTTATTATTGTTCTAGACAACTTAACAAAATGAAGAAGCTTTTTAAAATAAATGCTTGCTCTGAAGAGGCCCAGTGCTATTGTATCTTCTTTTAAATAGCAGACAAATTGTAGAGCTGCATCAGGCTGGGAAGACTGAATCTGCAATAGGCAAGCAGCTTGGTGTGAAGAAATCAACGGTGGGAGCAATAAATGGAAGACATACAAGACCAGTGATAATCTCCCTCGATCTGGGGCTCCACGCAAGATCTCACCCCGTGGGGTCAAAATGATCACAAGAACGGTGAGCAAAAATCCCAGAACCACACAGGGGGACCTAGTGAATGACCTGCAGAGAACTGGGACCATCGCAACAAAGGCTACCATCAGTAACACACTACGCCGCCAGGGTCAGATCCTGCAGTGCCAGACGTGTCCCCCTGCTTAAGCCAGTACATGTCTGGGCCCGTCTGAAGTTTGCTAGAGAGCATTTGGATGATCCAGAAGAGGATTGGGAGAATGCCATATGGTCAGATGAAACCAAAGTAGAACTGTTTGGTAGAAACACAACTTGTCGTGTTTGGAGGAGAGAGAATGCTGAGTTGCATCCAAAGAACACCATACCTACTGTGAAGCATGGGGGTGGCAACATCATGCTTTGGGGCTGTTTCTCTGCAAAGGAACCAGGACGACTGATCCGTGTACAGGAAAGAATGAATGGGGCCATGTATCGTGAGATTTTGAGTGCAAACCTCCTTCCATCAGCAAGGGCATTGAAGATGAAATGTGGCTGGGTCTTTCAGCATGACAATGATCCCAAACACACCGCAACAAAGGAGTGGCTTCGTAAGAAGCATTTCAAGGTCATGGAGTGGCCTAGCCAGTCTCAAGATCTCAACCCCATAGAAAACTTTTGGAGGGAGTTGAAAGTCCGTGTTGCCCAGCGACAGCCCCAAAACATCACTGCTCTAGAGGAGATCTGCATGGAGGAATGGACCAACATACCAGCAACAGTGTGTGCCATCCTTGTGAAGACTTACAGAACACGTTTGACCTCTGTCATTGCCAACAAAGGATATATAAGAAAGTATTGAGATGAACTTTTGATATTGACCAAATACTTATTTCCCACCATAATTTGTAAATAAATTCGTTCCAAATCAAACAATGTGATTGTCTGGATTTGTTTTCTAATTTTGTCTTTCATAGTTGAGCTCTACCTATGATGTCAATTACAGGCCTCTCTCATCTTTTGAAGTGGGAGAACTTGCAGAATTGGTGGCTGACTAAATACTTTTTTACCCCATTGTAGGTTGATGTAGAGTCTTGTCTTAAAAGCCTCCAGTGATGGAGCACCCACAAATTCTGGTGGCAAGCTGTTCCACTGGTTAATTGTCCTCAATGTTGGGAAGTTTCTCCTCAACTCCAGGTTGCTTCTCTCCTCTGTTAGTTCCCATCTGTTGTTTCTTGCCTTTTGGTGCTTTGGGAAATAAGTGGACCATGTCTTCTTTGGGGCAGCCCCTCAAATATTGGAATCCTGCTATCATGTCCCCCCTTCCTCCTTCTTTTCTCTAGATTGTCCATACTCAATTCTTGCAACCGTTCTTCATATGTTTTAGTCTCCGGGCCTTTAATCATCTTAGTTGCTCTTCTTTGCACTTTTTCCACAGTGTCAACATCTTTTCTGTAATGTGGTGACCAAAACTGGACGCAGTATTCCATGAATGGCCTTACTAAGGCTTTACAAAGCGGTACTACCCTGTTTTCCCCAAAATAAGACACCCCCTGATAATAAGCCCAATCGGGCTTTTGAGTGCATGGCAATAAGGCCACTTATTTCAGGGATCAAAAAAATATAAGACAGGGTCTTATTTTCGGGGAAACATGGAAGGAAGGAAGGAAGGAAGGAAGGAAGGAAGGAAGGAAGGAAGGAAGGAAGGAAGGAAGGAAGGAAAGAAAGAGATGGATGGATGGATGGATGGATGGATGGATGGATAGGTGGATGGAGAGAGATAGAAAGATAGATACATACCGTATTTTTCGGAGTATAAGACGCACCGCAGTATAAGACGTACCTTAGTTTTGGGGGAGGAAAACAAGGAAAAAAGGCCTCTGCCTCCCAGCAATTTGCCAAACAGCAAACAGTACAGATGATATACACTGTTTGCTGTGTATTTCTGTGCATGTGTGCCTGACCCATAGAAATAGCAAAGAATTGGAGAAATGTACATTATGGCAGTATATTAATCCCAGAAAGTTTTCTTAAATGTAATCACACCAACTCCTCCTAATTATTTAAATAGATCTACTCCAAACATGACTAAGTCAGGGTTTCTCAGCTGTCTTCTTTTAATACTAATACTTAATACTAATACTTAATACTAAAACAGGACATTTCAGATTATACTTTTACAGATCTTTAAAATTGATGTGGCTTTCTGGAAGTATTGTCTGCTATTTAAAAGAAGATACAATAGCACTGGGCGTCTTCAGTGCAAGCATTTATTTTAAAAAGCTTCTTCATTTTGTTAAGTTGTCTAGAACAATAATAAAGCAGTCTTTAAAAAATAAGTAATAATTTGAACTCACAAACATTTAACAAAATAACAAATTAACAGAATCTGCCTCTACCTAGGATAGAACTCACAACCTCCTGATTGTGAGGCAAGAGCTCTACCTCTAAGCCACAGTAGCTATAGCTTGCCTCTTTGCAATTTCAGCAGTCTAACATTGCCAGCAGTTTATCTCCCAGCAATTTGTCTCATTACAATCACCGTAGTTAGTTTCATTTTACCAGGTGGCTTACAAGCCTCAGTCAGCTGTAGGTCGGAAGGCAGATCATCTCTTCTTGTGCTCTTCTTGTGCTTTGCCCTGTTTGCTGCAAAGAGGTAAATTGCTGGCAGGCAGAGCCAAAGGGTGGGGGTGACTGGGTGGGGCTACATTCGGTGTATAAGACGCACCCAAGTTTTCACCCTCTTTTTGAGGGTAAAAAGGTGCGTCCTTTACTCCGAAAAATACGGTAGATAGATACCCTGTTTCCCCCAAAATAAGACACCCCCTGATAATAAGCCCAATCGGGCTTTTGAGTGCATGGCAATAAGGCCAAACACTTATTTCAGGGATCAAAAAAATATAAGACAAGGTCTTATTTTCAGGGAAACATGGTAATACTTCTCATGATTTTGATTCTATGCCTCTGTTTATGTAACCAAAGATTGTGTTAGCTTTTTCGGCTGCCGCTCCACACAGCTGGCTCAGGTTTAAGCCATCGTCCACTAGTACTCCAAGGTCCCTCTCGCCGGTAGGCAGGTTTCACCTAACCTAACCAAAGGTACAAGTACATATAATCAACATACGGTAGGACAAACATGATAACAGATTTTGGAAATGGAAGAAGGAATTTCATTTCAGCCCTACTGAGTTGAGTAGGATCTCCTGCTTGAGCAGGGGGTTGGACTAGAAGACCTCCAAGGTCCCTTCCAACTCTGTCATTCTATGATTCTGTAAGGGTCTCCTGCTTGAGCAGGGGGCTGGACTAGATGACCTCCAAGGTCCCTTCCAACTAAGATCAGCCCCTCAAATACTGGGAAGGCTGCTATCATATCCCCCCTAGTCCGTCTTTTCTCCAGATTGGCCAAACCCAAATCCCGCAACTGTTCTTATGTTTTAGTCTCCAGGCCTTTAATCATCTTAGTTGCTCCTCTCTGCACTTTTTCCAAAGTATCAACATCTTTTTTGTGACCAAAAGTGGACGTAGTATTCCAGGTGGGGCCTTACTACGGCTTTACAAGGTGGTACTAACACCACGTGATTTCGATTCTATGCCTCTGTTTATATAACCAAGGATTGTGTTCTCTTTTTAGGTAGTAAAATATAGGTAGAACCATTTGTTTAGTGACCGTTGTTACAACAGCACTGAAAAAAAAAGACTTATCACACTTATGACCATTGCAGCATCCCCGTGGTCATGTGATCCAAGTTCGGGCGCTCGCCAACCGGTTCGTATTTACGACGGACACAGTATCCCCGGGGTTGTGTCGATCTGCTTTTGCAATCTTCTCAAAGGCAAAGTCAAAGGGGGAAGCCCAATTCACGTAATATTGCGTTACTATTAACAACGGCGGCAATTCACAACAACTGTGGCAAGGAAGGTCGTAAAAACGGGGCAAAACTCACTTAACGATGGTCTCACTTACGAACAGAAGTTTCGGGGCGTGACTATGGTCGTATGTCCAGGGCCACGATCCAAGACCATAATTCCCCCACCACCACTGATAAGCAAAGCTTATTGAGATCTTCAACATACGACCACAATGGAACCCAAGATTTTTTAGCACTGTAACTTTGAATGGTCACTAAACGAACTGTCGTAAATCAAAGCTGTAATGAACAATCGCTAAGCAAGGCGGTCGTTCAGTCAACTCTGCCCCATTTTACAACCTGGCTTAATACAATCGTTGAGCGAATCTGGGACGGCGGCTCTGCAAGAGGCCTGGACTGGATAAGCCAGGTCGTAAAACGGGGCAGAGTTGACTGAACGACCGCCTTGCTTAGCGATTTTCGGGATCCCGCGGCAAGCAATGAGGAGGCCCCGTGCCTCTGGGCGACAGTGATGGGATATGTAGTCCAAGGAAAAGGAGTCCAGCCCGCGGTTTTCGCACTGACAAGAGAGATGAGCGGACTGCCTGCCTCATTCCGGCCTGTTTTCCACCGGCAGTCGAGGATGGAAGGCCTCGGTGCCCCGAGAACCGTGCCCAGAGGCGCCTTACCTTCCCAAGGCCGCCGTCGCAGAGCGAGGACTGACCTCCACCCGCCACCCGCACGTCCGCTGCGGCTAGGAAAGAAGCACCGCGTCGTCCCTTGATGACGTCATGGACCACTTTCCCAAGTCGCGCCGTTTGCTACGCCATAAATTTGAAGACTTCAAATCCCAGCATTCTCAGCCGTGACGCCGGAGGGGGAAGGACTCTGGGAGTTGAAGGCCGAAGCCTATGAGAGGGAACCATGTTGGTTAAAACGGTTCGCAAAGTGCATGCGCGGTTCAGAAAAAAAAAGGCCTCAGTTTCAGGAATAGAGAAAGGACCCAGGCTGTAAAGATGTTCTCAACGCGCATCCGCATTTAGGGGAAGAAAAGGGCTCAGTTTATAAATAAAGACCGCCGCGAACTTCAAATCCCAGAATTCTCAGCTGAGACGATCCACGGGGAGGAACTCTGGGAATGGAAGTCAGCGCCATTTATGAGGGCTCAAGCGGGAGGGGGAGACGTTTTCAGCGTGCATGCGCGCTTCAGAAAAAATAAAGGCCTCGGGAAAGAAATAATGCCTAAGTTT
Source organism: Diadophis punctatus similis (assembly GCA_023053685.1). Lineage (NCBI taxonomy): Eukaryota > Metazoa > Chordata > Lepidosauria > Squamata > Dipsadidae > Diadophis > Diadophis punctatus. The sequence goes on along the minus strand of JALIGW010000044.1, from coordinate 4,636,510 downwards.
AGAGAGTGCTCGCCTCCATCCCACCCCGCTAAACCCGAATTCATCCTTTTTCTTCTCCCTCCGCCGCAACTCCGATTAAAAAGAGCGGGGGATAAGCCTCAGTGAGACGCTCGACTACGACTCCCGTCGTCCTTTTCGCGCGCCCCACCCCCCCCACCCGTCGGCCATCTTGTCCCCGAGAAAGCCGGGATTCGCCGCCGCCTGCAAAACCGGGCCGGAGAGTCCCGCCTCTTCCGTCTGAGCCACTTCCGGCGCTGCGGGAATGTAGCGCAGAAGACGGCTGAAGAGAATCACCGGAGCGGAGAAGCTCGAAGCCGGCCTCGACGTTGCCGGAGGCGGCAAACCCCGGCCAGGTGAGGCCGAGGCTTCTTTCCCAGAGCCGACGTTATAGGCCCCGAAGGCCGTCGGGTCTCTCTTTTTCCGGTGGGGGGGGAACTACAAAGCCCATGGTCCCCCGCCGTCCCCTCTTGAGGTGGGGGCGCTCATTTTTCCCGCCCTCCCCTCGTTACCTCACGACACCCATCTTCCCCAACCGGGCAGAACGAACAATTGGGGGTGGGTATTGTTGCGGTTGTTGGTCTCTTGCTTGAGAGGGAGTTGGACTAGATGACCTCCAAGGCCCTTTCCAACCCTGTTATTCTGTAACTCTGTAAAGGTCTGCTGGAGCAGGCATTTGGATTAGATGACCTCCGAGGTGTCTTCCAACTCTGTCGTTCTGTAAAGGTGTCCTGCTTTATTGGTGTCGGACTAGATGACCTCTGAGGTCCCTTCCAACTCTATTTCTCTGAGGGTCTCCTGGTGGAGCAGGGGGTTGGACTAGATGACCTCTGAGGTGGCTTCCAACGCTGTCATTCTGTAAAGGTATCCTTCTTGAATGGGATACTAGATGACCTCTGACATCCCTTCCAACTCTGTCCTCCTGTAAGGGTCTCTCTCCTATTTGAGCAGGGGGTTGGCTGAGATAGATGATTAAAAGAGATAATAGTTGAAAACGATATAGATTCAGATAGAAAGAAGATAGATTAGATAGAGGATGGATGGATAGAAGATAGATTGATAGATGAGAGAGAGAGATGAGAGAACGAAGATGGTTTAGATAGATTAGATGATTGATTGAAGAAGGTTAGATACATACAGAAAGAAAGATTAAATGGTAGATATGAGTTTAGTTTGCTTTATTGTCATTGCACATGGTACAACAAAATCAAATGCCGTCTTCAGTGTACATTATAACTATAAAAATAAAAACACAAAGATACATCCTTTACATTCTGTATAATTGAAATTGAAAACCTGATATTGTACTATACCGTAGAATTCAATATGGTTATTGCCCTGGAGAGATAAGAGAAATGTCAGATTAGATAGATTAGATGATTGATGATTGAAAGAGATAATAGTTAATAAAGAGAAGCTAGATTAGATAATAGAATAAGATAGATAGATAGATAGATAGATAGATAGATAGATAGATAGATAGATAGATAGATAGATAGATAGATGGATCATACATACGTACATACATACATACATACATCATACATACAAACAAAGAAGAGATTAAATTGGATGTCACATGACGTATTGCGACCCCACTCCCTTTCGCTTAACCGTGCATGGGCATAGTCAGTGTGTGACACATCCTGTCTCTGGGGTGCGAGTTTGACACCCATGGATTAAATGATAGATATGAGAGAGAGGGAGATGATAGATTAGATAGATTAGATGACAGATGATTGAAAGAGATAATAGTTAATAAAGAGATAAATAGAAGATAGATTAGAGGAAGGAAGGAAGGGATGAATGGATGGATGGATGGATGGATTGGCATGTGTGTATATATGTGTTTATGTTTATATGTTTATGTCTCTGTGTGTATAGTCACACCCACCTGCTACCCATCTGCCTCTCCAAAGCACCTCTGGGCAGTTTATCTGGGTTTCCGTCCACGCCTCATAAACCAGGTTTCGGTCCGAAAGTCACCCTGGGATTGACAGGAACTAGTCCTGGCACCTAAATCTTCTTTCCTTCCTCCCTAGGGTATAGTTAGTTGCCTTCATAGGTTGTGGGAATGCTGCAGAGACTGGTACATTGGGACCTCCGCCTTGGCGCGTGAAGCTTGCCCTGTTTTACTATGATTCTTGCCACCCTGCTGGGGTTGTTTAACGTCTGCGAGTGGCTTTGAGTTAGATGTAGAGAAAAAAGAGAAAACAGTCCCTTCGTTTCAGGGCCCTTGTAACTTTGAGATGTCGCTAAACGAATTGTCGTAAGTAGAGGCCTACCTGTATGTGCCCGTTGCAGAATGTCTGAATTTTGATCATGTGACCACGGGGATGCTGCGACGGTCGTAAATGCGAACAACTGTCATAAGACCCTTTTATCAATGGCATCATAACTTTGAACAGTCACTAAGTGAACAGTTGTAAATTGATGTACCTAGCTTGTTCCCTGGTTGTCTGCAGATCAATTTTTAGTTTTAGTTTTTCACTGGTCAATTTTAGCTGATCAGTTTTTAGCTGGTCTGTTTTTAGTTTTTAGCTCAAAAGTTTCAACCATTTCTGCTCAAGCCGCCTTTAAAATTTGTAAGTAAAGTGTTTTATCCTTTTTTGTCCCTTTTTTCGAAGTTGCATCGCTGGTGTGTGTTTATATATTTCTATTTCTGGCCTTTAATTGTTGGGTTGCCAAAATAGAAATAGCTATAAAGTCTTGTGTGTGTGTGTGTGTGTGTGTGTGTGTGTGTGTGTGTGTGTGTGTGTGTGTGTGTGTGTTTTTATTTCTCTTCATCTACATAGGCCGGCTCTGCCTTAAATCTCTTGATCATAATTTGATATATTTAGCTCCCTGATTGTAATTTAACTGGCTGCCACATTCAGATGATATTTGCTTGGAGTTAATCTGTATATTTCATGCAGAAGCCATAGCATTTTTCTCCTCGACTTCATGACAACTCATTTAGCGATTGTGCGAAGTTCCAACAGCAATGAAAACTGTGACTTAGCACCATTTTTTATACTTAACGACCGTCGCAGAAATTGCCCGGATCCCCCCCGATCAAAATCCAGATGCTTGGCCATCGACCCATATTTACGACACAGTGTCTCCCGGGGGGGAGGGGAGGGGTGTCACGTGATCCCACCTTTTTTGCGACCTTCGGATAACTCATTTTAACAACTTGCAGGGATTCCCCGAACAACAGTGGCCAGAAACGTCATAAAATGGGGCAGAACTCCCTGAAGGAATGCTTCCCTTAGGGACAGAAATTTTGGGGCTCCGTTGCGGTCGTAAGTCCAGGATGGCTTCTTGTAGAAACCGTGGTATTTTTACAATTTAATGTCCAAAATTATAAGGAAATAGTGGATATTCATGCAGGAGGAGGCATTTTAATCTTCCTATATTTTTCTTCTCATCCTTGTGTAGTCCTTAACGGAGCCCCAAATTTATGTTGTTAAATGAAACATTAGCTAAGGGAGTTTTGCCCCGTTCGACGATCTTTCTGGCCATGGTTGTTAAGTAAATCTCTTGAAGCTCTTCAGTTCATCAGTGAAAAACGGTCCTAAGTGCCTTTTTGCCGTGCCGGTGCAACTTTGAACTGTCACTAAATGAACGGCCGTAAGTCGAGGACTGCCTGTGGAGGAACCACCACAGTGTTTTTTTCTAGTTTAACATCAAAAACTAAGGAAGGAAACTGAGTTGGACATTTAAGCGGGATCTGAACTTTTTAATTTTCCCATGTAATGCAGATAGTCTGGTATTTCAGAAAGGTAATTGTGATTTTGGAACTCTGTTGCTAAGTGACACAGTCGGAAACTAAGGAACATCATCAGTGCTAGAGGAGGGAGGGGGTTTTCTAGAGAGGAGGGAGGGGGGTTATGGGGTCCTTGGTGCTCTCTGAGCTTGGTGGTTTGCCTGCAGATGTTTCATGACCCAACTAGGGAACAGCATCTGGTCTAGAAGGAAGGGGGTGTTGCTCTCAATTTATATACCATCCCTTGTAGCACTGATGATGTTACTTAGTTGGGTAAGGAAATGTCTGCAAGAAAACCACCAAGCTCAGAGAGCATCCAGGACCCCATGGTCCTCCTCCCTCCCTTCCTCCCTCTCCTCCTCCTCCTGTCTGCAAACCCCATCTCCTTCTAGCACTGGTGATGCCCCCTAGTTGGGTCACGAGATGTCTGCAAGAAAACCGCCAAGCTCCGAGGCCGAGGAGCCCACAGGACCGAGGAGCTTCCCAATCTCTTCTATCAGAAGTGATTTTAAAAAGAAATCTGAACTCAAAATAAAGCAAAAGGGAGAAAAGAAACTTTTTTATTGGGCGAGGACAAGGAAGGACGGGTGGGGGCGTCGGGCAACCTCGGGAACAGCCCAGCAGGCTCAGCACTAAACGCATTTCCCATTTTGCTCCAGGTGGAAAGGTGTGCCGGGCCTCTCCCCAAAAGTGGCTGTTTCCTTCTTGTGCACAGGTGTGCCCTGTTTTCTGGTAGAAGGCAAAGTGTCCCAGACAGCAAATTCTGGTTTTTTAAGGAGAGTTGGTTCAGAAGAGATTGAATAACTATTTGTTTGAAATGGTGTCAGGTTTCCCCCTTAAGGAGCAGGTTGGACTAGAAGACGTCCAAGGTCCCTTCCATTTCTGTTATCTGGAGGAGGAGGAATAGGGAGAGACGGGTCTCCTGCCTGAGAGCAGGAGGATTGGACTGGATGACCTCCAAGGTCCCTTCCAACTCTGTTATCTGGAGGAGGAGGGGGACTGTGGGGTCCTGGGTGCTCTCTGAGCTTGGTGGCTTCTTTGTAGACGTTTTACAACCCAACTAGATAATGTCATCAGTGTTAGAAGTGAGAGGTGTTTGGGAGGAGGAGGAGGGGGAGGGGAAGGCTCTCCTGCTTGAGCAGAGGGCTGGACTAGATGACCTCCAGGTCCCTTCCAACCCTGTTATTCTATGATTCTCTAAGGGTCTCCTGCTTGAGAAGGGCTTTTGACTAGAACAGGGGTGTCAAACTCAAGGCCCGGGGGCTGGATCTGGCCCGCGGGCTCAAACTGGAAACAGCAAATGACCGGCCCATGGTGCCTCTGCTCGGGGAGCTCCGTTTTCACTGGCAGAGGGCTGCAGAAGGCCTTCGCGGCCAAACACGGAGCCTGGGCGGGCTGACGTGACTGAAAATAGAACCTCGATGAGTGACATCGTGCTGGTCACTCCCAACCTGGCCATGCCCCCCCCTCCCCAGCCCCCTGAGGTCAAACACATCCCTGATGCAGCCCTCAATGAAATCGGGTTTGACACCCCCAGACTAGAAGATCTCCCACTCTGTCACTCCATGATTCCGTAGGGGTCTCCTGCTTGAGCAGGGGGTTGGACTAGATGACCTCCGAGGTCCCTTCCAACTCTGTCATTCTGTGCAATTTCAACTTCCCCATTCATTAGCCGCTGTGTTTTTTCCTCCCCAACTCTCAATCTGCAACTCATCCTCTCCAGGAAGAGATGTGGTCGATCCTCTTCCTGGGGCGGAGAAAAACTGATTGCACAAGGGAGTGTCGATCCGTCACAAAATGCCAAAAGCAACTCCTCTAAACCTCCTCTGCATCACCTTCGCTCCGTCCACCTCTCCCGAGCTGAGCCACTCCAAAAAATAAGAGCAAATCCTGCACTTAGTCCTTGCCTTATGACCGCAATTGACTGCCCAAAACGTCTGTTGCTAACCGAGACATGTTTGAAGTGAGCTTCACCTCCGTTTTACGACCGTTCTCACCACTGTTGTTAAATGAATCCCTGCAGTTGTTAAGCGAATCTGTCTTCCTCACTCGTCAGAAGGTCACAAAAGGGGATCGTGGGATGCCACCACCGTAAATACGAGTGGGTTGCCCAGCATCTGAATTTTGATCGCTCGACCGCAATTAGTTTTTCAGCCAGTGACACGGTTGTTAAGCGAATCTGGCTTTCTGCTCCTCAGAAGGTTGCAAAAGGGGATCTCGGGGACACCCTTCCGGGCCACCGCAACCGTCATAAATACGAGTCAGTTGTCAAGCATCTGAATTTTGATCCCGTGACAGTCGTTAAGTGTGGAAAATGGTGCTAAGTCCCTTTTCCCCCCGCCCTCTTAACTTGGAACGGTCACTAAGTGAACCATTGTAAGTAGACGACTGCCTGGATAGATGAATGGATGGATGATAGATACAGAGAGGTGAATAGATAGATAGATAGAAAGAAAGACATGAATTTTGGAGTAGGAGGACGATGGGGTCTTTGGTCTCTCAGCTTAACTGTACAGAGAGTCCTCAACTTATGACCGCAGTTGAGCCCTATATTTCTGTCGCTGTTGTGAAGGGAGCTTCACTTCGTTTTATGACCTGTATCACCACCATTGTTAAGTGAATCCCTGAAGTTGTTAAATGAGTCACACGGTTGTTCAGCAAATCTGACTTCCTTCTTGACTTGGCTCCTCGGAGCTTTGCTCCGTTTTACCACTGTTTGCACCGCTATTGTTAAGCGAATCCCTGCAGTCGTTAAGTGAAGTGAGACGGTCATTAAGCCAGTCTGGCTTTCTGCTCCTCTGAAGAAGGTCGTGAAAAGGGGATCACATGACCCCAGGTAGCTACGACCGTCATAAATAAGGGTTGGTGGCCAAGTATCCGAATGTTGGTATATGTGAGCGTGGAGAGGACGCGACGGTGGTTAAGTGTAAAAAACAGTCATATTGCCAGTTTCTTTCGGTCCATTGTAATTTTTTAACGGTCACTAAATGAACTGTTATAAGTTGAGGTCTAGCTGTGCTGTGAATAGCTAACAGAAGAGATTGTATATTTTATTTCTTCATGAAATAGAGAAAGTTCTCGACTTACAACAGTTCATTCAGTTACAATGTTCCAAGTTGCAATGGCACTAAAAAAAAGGCAACATGACCGTTTTCACACTTACGACCATTGCAGCATCCGTGGGATCACATGAACAAAATTCATGACGCTGACTCATATTTATGAATGTCACAGAATCCGGGCGTCACGCAATACTCCATTTGTGACCTGATGAGCGAAGTCCATGGGGAAGCCAGATTCACTTAACAACCGTGTTCCCAATTTAACAACTGCATTGATTCACTTAACAATGGTGGCAGGAAAGGTCGTAAAATGGAGCAAAGCTCACTTAACAATTGCCTGGATTAACAGCTGAAATGTTGTCAGTACACGCCAAACTTTGATCCCATGAAAGGAATGTTGCGACGGTCATAGGTGCGAAGACCAGCTGCCAGTCGCTAAATGAACTAAAGGACTACCGAGAGAGTGGATAATCATTTTGCAACTGAGCTGCGTTGTTGTGTATTGCGGGTTTCCCTTCTGGACGCCTCCCTGATTGTGCAGCCTCTTGTGAAATGCAGTTGCCGGGACAGGAATGATGCCACATGGGTTGTGTAACACAAAGAAAACCCACAGCACAACACAATTTGGACTTTAAGGGGGGGGTGTCCAGAGGGGGGATTATAGTCTATTACAATCTATTTGGGGAAATCTCGATTTTTTAGATCAATACTGGGTTTTTTTAACCTTTTTTGAAGAAAAAAATAGAGAACGCAGAATTTAAAACTGTTTTTTTTTTCTAAAATAGATAGGATAATAACACAAAAATATCTAAAATATGTATATATAATACAAAATATATAATATATACTTTGTATATATACCATAATATATATACATATCTGTGTGTATACGTATGTACGTATATATACAGTATATATGTTTGATAAGACTAAAATATATAAAATATAAAAATACAAAATATATATAATATATATAATATATATTTTGTGTGTGTATATATAATAGGATAATAAGGTAAAAAAATATAAAGTATATAATACCAAATATATAGGTTTTGTATGTATGTATGTGTTTATATATATATATATATATATATATATATATATATATATATATATATATATATATATATATATATATATATATATATATATATATATATATATATGTCTGTGTGTTTGTGTATGTGTAGACACACACACACACACACACACACACACACACACACACAGGTAATAGGCATGCTTTAAGAGGGGTGGACTCCAATTCCCAGTATCCCCCAGCCAGCATGCTTTGAGAGGGGAGGACTTCGACTCCCAGATTCCTTTTTACCATTATCCTCAATCAGGGTGGATTTGATTTAAATCAAGTCAATGTAAATCACGATTTAAATCACTAGTAAAAAGGCTTGATTTAAATCATAATTTTTAAAGAGCAACTGTCATCTCTTGTCTCTGACCTGCTATTGACTCACCAACCGTCCCATTCACTTCAATTGGACGGCTGGAGATGCGGCAGGGACACAACAAGGGTGAGGGACGTGGCAGCAGCAGGTGAATGGATGCCAGCTAACAGGTGCTGCCATGATGGATCTGAAATGGCAGGCGCTCTTTAATATTATATTTATAAGCTGCTTAGAAGGTTTCGCTTTCATTTTTACTGCTTGCCCTTCCTCCTCACGCTTAGAGCCTGGTGGTACAGATGCATTTCTCTTCAAACAATCATACAGTTTGTAGTGTACATCGATTTGCAAAACAGTGGGATAAAGGAATATTCCTGAACTTTGTTTGTTTGTTTGTTTGTTTATTTATTTATTTATTTATTTATTTATTTATTTATTTATTTATTTATTTATTTATTTATTTATTTATTTATTTATTTATTTATTTATTTTGTGAGATTTATATACCGCCTCACAGCGCAAGCACACTCTAAGCGGTTTACACCAGTAAGCAATGTATATTTATATTGCCCCCAACAATCTGGGTCCTCATTTTACCCACCTCGGAAGGATGGAAGGCTGAGTCAACCTTGAGCCGGTGAGATTTGAACTGCTGACCTGCGGATCAGTGTCAGCTAAAGTGACCTGCAGTACCTGCCTCTAACCGCTGTGCCACCTCACTCTTAATGATTTTATGATTTATCTCATGGTCACTGTGAAAGTGTGTGAATGCATCAATTTGGTGCATGTTATCAGAACTTGCAGAGCTTGGATTCATTGAATGAGTTTACCAAAAATGTAAATATTATAGAATATGCTCATGCTACATAACTAAGCTCCATTTCATGCTGAATAAACTAAATTATTAACATATCTTAAATAGAAAACTATCTTTAAATTTTTACTCCAAAAGCATTTTATTAAATTTGATTTTAAAAAAATCGATTTGAATACAAAGAATCCGATTTAAATTTTAAAAATCCATTTTTATTTTTTTAATCAATTTTTATCCACCCTATCCTCAATTGAATTCCTGAAATACATCCAAGTTGCTTGATCTCTTGAAATGGATGACGTCAAGTGTATTTTGTAAACAGCTAGTCCTCGACTTACGACTGCAGCCAACCCCAAAATTTCCATTGCTAAGCCAGACTGTTGCAAAGCGAGCTTTGGCCCTGTTTTACGACTTTCCCTACTGTAGTTGCTTTGTGAGTCCCTGCCGATAGTGACACGGTCGTTAAGTGAATCGGTCTTCCTGCTTGTCAGGAGGTCGCAAAAGGGGATCATCTGACCCTTGGGACCCCTGCAACCATCATAAACATGAGCCAGAACTCTTATCACGTGACCATGGGGATGTCGCAACAGCCATTAAGTGTGAAAAATTGCTCCCTTTTTTTCGATCAAGCAGTCGCTAAACGAATCATCGTAAGTCGAGGACTAGCTGTCTTTCCAGAAATTAGCCAAACTGTTTCTGTGGCGGAGTGAGACCAATTTTGAAAATAATTTGCTTTATTTTATTTTTATTTTTTGTAGGGAGAATTGGGGTGCTTTGAGCCTTCCGCTCCCCCCCAAAGCTTCTTAGCTTTTGTACTCGTGCCGGCCTGGTGCCTGCATGGTGACCCGATGGCATCCCGCAAAGGATCGGTCACCGGTCCCGGAAATGCTCCCGTTGGCAATGGCCGAGACCGGGAAGACGTGGAGCTGGCTGAGCTCGGACCCCTTTTAGAGGAGAAAGCCGCTCGGGGAACGTCCCGCTCAGCCGACGTAAGTAAGGATTTCTGCACTAAGGAGGTGAGAAAATGAAACCATTAAAGTATGAATTCATTGATTAATTCAAGTATTGAAGCTCCTTTGCAGCCAGCCCAATGGAAGTTCGCGAGAGACTGATGGAGGCCAAGCTGCCTTTGGGGTGAAAGGCTCCCTTGGGATTTGTCATCGGGGGTGGGGGAAATAATCACCAATTCGCCCTAAAGAACGTTGAATGGTGACATTTATTTGGGGTATTGGTTTAAAATTTAGATTTATGAATTTAGAGGAAGGGAAGGAGGAAGGAAAGGAAAGGAAAAGGGAAGGGAAGGAAAAGAAGATAAGGGAAGGAATAAAAAAGAAGGGAAGGGAAGAGGAAAGGAAAGGAAATTTGAATAAGGGAAGGAAGAAGAAACGAGAGGGAAGTAAGGAAGGATGGAGAGGGAAGAAGAGATGGAAGGAAGAAAGGATGGAACGGATGGAGGTGGTAGGAGATGAGGAAGGAAGGCTGGAGAGGGAAGAACAGGGAAAGAAAATAGGAATGAAAAAGAAGGCAGGAAAAGAGCAAGGAAAAAGAAGGGAGGGAGAGGGAGATGAAAGGGAGGAAGGAAAGAAAGAAAAGAAATGTTCCTTCCTTTGGCCTAGGAACTAAAGTAATCATAAAGTAATGATATACGCAACAAGTGCTTAAAAAGAACTCCCTGAAAATTCAAAAAAGTTAAAAATTAAAATTAAACCTTGGTGTTCTAGCGTGAAACAACTGATTTGGGCAAAGTCTCCTGCTGGCAACTGGAGCCTGCAAACATCCTAAGAAGTTCCTAAAAGAGCATTTGCAGACAGATAGATGAGAGGGAGGGAGGGAGAGTTGTGTGTGCCTGTGTGTGTGAGAGAGAGAGATGATAGGAGGGAGGGAGGGAGAGAGAGAGAGACAGACAGACAGACAGACAGACTGATAGAGAGAGAGAGAGATGGGTGGATAGAGAGATAAGAGATAGGTAGGTAGGTAGGTAGGTAGATAGATGATAGATAGATAGATAGATAGATAGATAGATAGATAGATAGATAGATAGATAGATAGATAGATAGATAGATAGATAGATAGAGATGGGTGGATAGATAAGAGATAAATGATAGATAGATAGCAATAGCACTTAGACTTATATACAGCCCTCTCTAAGCGGTTTACAAAGTTCAGCATATTGCGCCCAACAATCTGGGTCCTCATTTTATCGCCCTCAGAAGGATGGAAGTCTGAGTCAACCCTGAGCCCGTGAGATTTGAACTGCTGAACTGCAGTGCTGCACTTTAACCACTGCACCACCTCGGCTCTTAGATAGATAGATGGATAGATGGATGGATGAATAGATAGATGATAGATAGATAGATAGATAGATAGATAGATAGATAGATAGATAGATAGATAGATAGATAGATAGATAGATAGATAGATAGATTTAGATAGACAGATGATAGATAGATTGATTTAGATAGATGATGGATGGATAGATAGATAGATAGATAGATAGATAGATAGATAGATAGATAGATAGATAGATAGATAGATTTAGATAGATAGATTTAGATAGATAGATTTAGATAGATAGATAGATTTAGATAGACAGATGATAGATAGATAGATTGATTTAGATAGATAATGGATGGATGGATGGATGGATGGATGGATGGATGGATGGATAGATAGATAGATAGATAGATAGATAGATAGATAGATAGATAGATAGATAGATAGATAGATAGATAGATAGATAGGAGAGAGATGAATAGATATGTTAGAGCCGTGATGGTGAACCTATAGCACACATGCCACAAGTGACACGCGGAGCCATATTGGGCATGCGAGCTCAAGTCCAGCGTGCATGTGCGTGCCTGCCAGCTGATTTTTGGGCCTTCTGGGCCCACTGGGAGTTGGAAACAGCCTGCTTTTAGTCTCCTGAGGGGGTGGGGAAGGCCCGTTTTTTGCTCTCCCCCAAGCTACAGAGCCTTTCTAGGAGCCTGGGGAGGGCAAAAACAGCCTTCCCCTCCCCACCCCCGGGAGGCCCTCCGGAGGCCAGAAATGGCCAGAAGTAATTTCTGAAGTAATAAAGTAAGTTTCCTAACTTCTTCAAGTTTCTGGCCTCCGGGGGGGGGGGGGGGAGGCCGTTTTTGCCCTCCCCAGGCTCTGAGAAATAGAGAGAAAAGAGATGATAGATGATAGGGAGAATTGAGAGAGAGATGATAGAGATTATAATGGATGATAGATGATAGAGAAAGATGAGATGATATATATTATAGGGAGGGGGGGAGAGAGAAAGAGAGAATTTTTTTGTGTATGCAGAATCTTGCTCTGTTACTCACTTGGAGATCTGGCCATCAATATTTAACTGAGGTTTAAAAGCAGTGAATTCTCTTAGTTGGCTTTGTGTGACATTTGGGTGTTTATCTACTTTTTGTACTTCGGACCATTTTAAACATTTTTTTCTAAATTTCTCAGCAAATACAAATCTCACAAACCCCAGTTGCGGAACCCCCAAATCTTCCAATGCAAATCCAGGGATTTTGGCCTCTGTTCTTGGCTTGCTTTTTTAATTATTATTATTTTTATTGTACTATTTTCTTGGTTTGTATAAAATTTCTATATTCACAATAAGAGTATACCATCTGGGTACAATCTCTGCAATCTCTATTGAATACAGATAGTAAATCTTATACACACAGTAGTTGTAACTATTATTCTCAATACATCTTCATCTTCACTTATCCTTGTTGAAAATTTTGCGTTATTTGATTAGGCCCTCTGTTCAATTTTATCTACAATCCATTAATAATACCAAACATTATAAACATCAAGTAAACATCACATTTATAACCATTAACTTCCAAATAATCATAAGGTTTACTTATCTTAATTATTCAATGTTCATTATTCAATTACACAAATTACTTCATCTTTGTTTACATATCTAGATTTGATTTGATTTTATTATTTATTATTTATTAGTGATATTTATATACCGCCTCACAGTACAAGCACTCTCTTAGGCAATGTATATATTTATATTGCTCCCAACAATCTGGGTCCTCATTTTACCTACCTCGGAAGGATGGAAGGCTGAGTCAATCCTGAGCCGGTGAGATTTGAACAGCTGAACTCAAATGATCAGTCAGCTAAAGTAGCCTGCAGTACTGCTCGCTAACCGCTGCTAATGTCTAACTTCTGCTGCTATTTTATACCCATGAAGAGAATAGTTCCCAAATTAAAAAAGTAATCTTTTCCCCATTTCTAATTTCTATCTTTATACTAATTCTTACAGGTATTTTTATCTTTTTCTATCATTTGTCGTTTTCCCTCCCCTGACCTTTCCTCTGTTCATTCTATTTTATTTTCTGTTTCCTGACTTTCCTGTTTGTTGTTCAATGTCTTTTGGTCATAATTTTCTGGTATCACAACTTTTATCTCCCTTTGGTTCCTTAACATCATTTCCTGGTACCTTGGAGTGTCAATAATATTTCTTTTAGTAAGACATTTATTTCCCCTTGCAGACCCATTTTGCCTTATTTTAATAAATTAACATTTTTACTCAGTAATCTATCAATATCCCAGTTATGTCACACCAAGATAGCCAATATTGGAGCAGTTCACACAATCACTCCATTAATTAGTCCCTTAATAGTCTCCACTTTGTTTCAAAACTCCAAGCTGTTTCACACTCTCACACTGTCCAACATATTTATAATCCTCAAGGTTCTAAAAGTTGAATGTTTTCACAGTCTGTCTCCAAGCACCAAGTATAATCAGTTTAGTGTATTCTATCCTAGTCATAACAACTTTCACTTCATCCACTTTTTCCAGCTCTATATTGCCTGCCTTGGACAGCAGGTGTCACTGTTACTTGTTTTCTCCGCTTTTACTGCAAATAAAATGTCTCCGAATAAAAATATTTCCCAGTAATTTCCCAAAGTTCTTCAAGTCAAGGTGGTAGTAAGAGTATAATCCAGAATTTTGAAACAATTTAATTTTTGAGAAGCTAACCAATCCAGTTGGTCCTTTATTTTTAAAATTACTTCTGGCTACAATTTCTTTTCTTTCTTTTCCAAATCTAAAAATAGCTCCGGGTGTCAGGCCTGGAAACCATCTTGGACGTTGGATCTTCAGGCCTGCCACATTTAGTGCTGTGGGAAACTGGGAGGGGGGATTGTGTGAGTCAAAATAACTATAGTCAAAATAACATTCCTTTCTCCTGAGAGTCAAAGTCACTCTGTCCTGCACCTGGAGGGGTGTTACTGGGAGACATCTCCAGTTGGGACGGTGGATTGATTTGACAGTGTGATGGACATGTGGGGGCAGGGGCAGGGGCTTGGACTTTCTTTTGGGTGGGGAAAACCTGGAAGCTTTCAGATTCGGGTTTTCCCACATGTGCCAATATGACATCTCTAATAAAATGGAACTTTGAGGAAACTCAGGCCTTGGAGTTTTCTTTCATTGGGGTGTTACTTGGAACCCTGACATTAACCCGAATCCCCTTTTAAAAAATTTACCAGCTCCCCTGAGCTCCAGGGTGCTGTCTGGGGTCCTGAGCCCTGAACGTCGACCCGAAACTGGGCGATGCAAAGACTCAGAGAAGATGGAGGGCAGCAAGAAGACCACAGAGGGGACCTCAGGGACTGGCTCGGCGATTTATGTCGAGGCCATCTACTCCCCTTCCCAAGCCTTGGTGGAAGCAGAAGAAGATGCGGAGAAAGAGCACCAGCAGGGTGCCCGGCCCAAAGAGCCGGCGCCTGAGCAAGCCATGCGACCGGATCCAACCCTGTGGGATGAAGCTGCAGGGTCCACACCTCTCCTGGAGATATCGACTGGAGCAGTGCTGTCAGAAACACAGATGGAAGGACACCGAGTGGAACAGATCCCAATCCTCGAATGGGGAGTGCCAGGGCAAAAATGCCACAAACATTCCAGAGAATGGGGATTTCCGCCACCATCGCGCAGCCAGTCGCCTACTGGTCTCCCAGAGCAGTTTGGCCAACTCAGCGTGGACAGTCCTCCTCAGATCCTGGGGACTGAGCATCCTAGATGGACCCTAGCACAGCCAGTGTTCACCTTCCCAGACCAGAGATCCGCAGCACCACTCAGCAGAACATCTACCTCCTTTCATTCGGCCAAGAGCGGTTCATTCCACACCTTCACATATTGGCCCCAGCCTTCCGGGATGACCCAGCAGCAAAGCTCATGGAACCAGCCCGGGTCAGTGCTACAAGGGCCGCAGCAAGGATCCTGGGGACCACATATTCCTCCCCAGCAGCCGGTCGCCAGGCTGCCTCCAGCGGACCAGATCCCTCCCGGCTGGGCATTCTACCCCGGCCAAGGCCGGGTGCAATATCGGTGGACGCCAGCCCCAATCCTGCAGCCAATGCACATCCACCAAACTGGGCACTTCCAGCCGCAGATTGTAGCCCCACAACAAATTCCGGCCCAATAACCAATGTCAGCCTAGCCACCGCTGCAGCTTCAACCACCATTCGTGGGTCCACAACAAGCTCCAGCCCAACAACCGATACTGGAACAGCCACCTGCACAAGCTCAGCAGCCGGACCCACCAGCCACAGGCGCTCTCCCCCCACGATTCTGAGCGACATTCGACAGAACCCCAGGGAAGCTAGCCTACTTCCTCAACCAAGTCTGGGCTTACATCAACCAATATGGAAATCAATACCCATCGGATCAGGAATTGATTTCGGCCATTGCAGACAGCATGAACGAAGGAGAAGCATCAGAGTGGATAACGAAGCTTCATGAAGAAGTCCCTGAACTGGACGATGACGATGAGTTCGTCCAACTGATGCGTAGCCGCTTCGAGGACATGGCCCACAGAGTGGAAGCTGAGGCCCAAATCAAAACTTTGAAGCAGGCGGGACGGCCCCCCAAAGAATTAATCTGGGAGTTCCAAAGACTGGCCGGGAAACAGAGATTGGCCGGAGTGTCTACTCATCCACACCTTCAAAGAGGCCCTCGACCCAGAACTCCGAAAAGCTTGTGGCATCCAGGGGGTTCCAGATTGCATACAAGCATGGTACAACACTGCAGTAGCCATGGATCTAGAAATCAACCCCCACAAGAAGCCGGCCACCGAAAAACCTGCAAAGAGACCCCTGGGCCGCAGAGCCTCGGCGAAGCTGCCCGAAGCGCTATTGCCCACACCTTCCAGGACTATCAAATGCTACCTGTGTGGGCAGCATGGCCATAGGGCTTCAGAATGCCTGGCTCCGGCACCAGTTCCCCAAGACCAGGTGCCAGCCACTCCCCGTGCAAGGAGGACCCCAGAGAAGGGGGAAGTCGAGGGAACTCCGGCCAGTGAACAAATCCCAACCTCCGCTAAAGGGAGTACCGGCAACAACAACTCGATGGTAAGTGCAGCCATCCGCCTTTTCACTATCAAGACCCGGATACTGGTGCCAGAAACGGGAGCCCAGGGGAAGGTAGAAGCCGTCATAGATACTGGCTGCACCAGATGTCTAATCAGTCTCCCCATAGTTGAACAGCTAGGCATAAAAACAAGCCCCCTAGCACGCCCCATCCGCTTTAAACAAGTCGATGGGACTCTAATAGGTGGAGCCCCAGCCACATTGGTAACAAAACTTGTCAGGCTGGAAATGGGCCGGCGCCACGAACTCATCCAGTTCGTTATCACCCCAAAAATGACTGAATCCATTATATTGGGCCTCATGTGGCTGGACAAATGGGGACCTACCATCACGTGGGAGGAAGGCTACAGAAAGCTGAAAATAGGCATCGGGCCACTGCCACCCATCAAGCCTGACAGCTGTCAAAAAGCCACCAGCCCCAGCAGCGCCAACAAACATGAGCCTGCAGCCCCGGCCACAGATGGACTACCAGGCAGCCCACAGGTACCAAGGGAGTACCGAGACCTGTCGAGGGTTGTTAGCGAGTAAGACTGCAACTTCCTGCCCCCACACTGCCCAACCGACTGAGCAATAGAATTCGTACCGGGAGCCAACCTGCCTAAACCAAAGATGTACTCCATGTCTCCCAAAGAAATGGAAGAACTGAGGAAATACATCAATGCCAATCTGGACCGGGGATTTATCCAACCAGCGAAATCCAAAGTGGAGGCCCCAGTACTATTTAAGGAAAAGAAAGATGGGGGGTTGGGGTGAGGCTTTGTGTTGATTTTCGCAGAATTAATGCCGCGAGTGTGGAGAACAGCTAACCCCTCTCTCTCATGAAGGACATGCTGAATCACTTAGCCAAAGGCAAGGTGTTCACCAAACTAGACTTAAGAGAAGCCTACTATCGCATAAGAATCAAGGGAGGGGACGAATGGAAAACCGCCTTTAACTGCCCGCTTGGTAGCTTCCAGTCTATCTATCTATCTATCTATCTATCTATCTATCTATCTATCTATCTATCTATCTATCTATCTATCTATCTATTTATTTATTTTGTGAGATTTATATACCGCCTCACAGTGCAAGCACTCTCTAAGCGGTTTACACCAGTAAGCAATGTATATTTATATTGCCCCCAACAATCTGGGTCCTCATTTTACCTACCTCGGAAGGATGGAAGGCTGAGCCAACCTTGAGCCGGTGAGATTTGAACCGCTGACCTGCGGATCACAGTCAGCTAAAGTGACCTGGAGTACTGCCTCTAACCACTGCGCCACCTCGGCTCATCATATTGGTCTGCAGGGAGCCCCTGCAGTTTTCATGCAACTGATAAATGATGTGCTACATGAGCACTTATACAACGGATTCCTAGTTTACCTAGATGATTTTTCATATTCAGCAAAAACCTCGAAGAGCACGTAAAATTGGTGCCGCAAGTACGAAAGAAACTACTAGCCGCCAAGCTCTACGCGAAGCTGTCAAAGTGTGAATTTCACAAGACCTCCCTAGGTTACCGAATATCCAGCGAAGGGGTGGAAATGGATCCTAGGAAATAGCAATAGTAGCAATAGCACTTAGACTTATATACCGCTTCATAGTGCTTTACAGCTCTCTCTAAGCGGTTTACAGAGTTCAGCATATTGCCCCCAACAATCTGGGTCCTCATTTTACCGACCTCAGAAGGATGGAAGGCTGAGTCAACCTTGAGCCGGTGAGATTTGAACTGCTGAACTAGCAGTAGCCTGCAGTGCTGCATTTAACCACTGCACCATCTTGGCTCTTAGTGAAAGCAGTGCAAGAAAGTGAAAGCAGTGCAAGACTGGCAACCCCCATGCACTCGCAAACAGCTTGAAAGCTTCCTAGGATTTGCAGACTTTTACAGGTAGTTCATCCCCTCATTCGCAGAAGTTGCTCTCCCCCTGACAGAACTGCTGAAAACTGGGCCCCCATCTACTAAGCCGCAGCCGAATCAACCGCTTGCCTGGTCGATGGATTGTCAAGGAGCTTTTGAGAAATTAAAACCACTCTTTGCAGAGGAACCTATCCTCCAACACCCAAACCCAGAGAAGCAGTTCATCGCCCAAGCAGACACTAGCAACGTAGCCATAGCTGCCATACTCTTGCAAGAAGAACCCACAAGGACAGCTTCTGCCTTGTGCGTATGTGTCTAAAAAACTCACCGACACCGAGAGGAGGTGGGCTATTTGGGAGAAAGAAGCCTACGCAGTCCGCTGGGCCCTCCTCTCCTGGAGACATTTTCTTGAAGGGGGTAAAGTGCCTTTTGAAGTCTGGATTGATCACAAAAACATTGAAGCCCTGAAAATGCCTCGAAAACTGTTCCTAAACAAATCTGTTGGGCACAGTACTTCAGGCGGTTCAACTTCGAGCTGAAGTACATCCCAGCGGGGGGGAAACCTACTTGCCGGTGCACTGTGAAGAAAACCGCAGTCTGACAGCTGCCAGGAGGAAGTCGTCCATGCCATCATTCCCCCCACTCAACAAGCCGCACAAGTCACCACTAGAAGCCACACCAGACGACCCCCTTGCCTTGCACAGGGTAAGTTGACGATAGCACTCAAACCCCCGCTTCCAGCTGACCCCTGGCTCAATGACAATAATGACCTCTTAACCATGAGGGATGGGCTAGCATGGAAGGGATCCAAGCTGTATGTCCCAGCGAGCCTGAGACTGGAAGTGCTACAGCGCAGACATGACTCAAAGCTAGCTGATCACTTCGGGTTCCTGAAAACCCTGCACCTGCCTAGGAGGCAGTTCTGGTGGCCAAGAATGAAAGCAGATGTGGAAGACTACGTAAAAAGCTGTGCCACTTGTGCAGCAATGAAGATGAGACCAGGAAAGCCCTGGACTCCTTCAACAAGTAGCTAGCCCCAGCAGACCTTGGGAGGAAATCGCAATGGATTTTATAGTTGAACTCCCAGAGAGTGGGGGGAACACAATAATTTGGACAGTAATCTACTTAATTTCTAAGCAAGCCCATTTTACTGCTTGCTCTGGTCTACCCTCGACAAAGAAACTGGCAAAAATGTTCATTAAACAGATCTACCGATTGCACGGTACGCCCTGCCAGGTGATATCAGACGGAGGAGTCCAATTCACTGCTAAATTTTGGAGAGAGTTCCTCAGATCTGTAGGATCCACCCAGGGACTTAGCTCGGCTTTTCATCCGAGTACGAATGGCGCAGTAGAATGAGCGAACGCAATGGTGGAACAATATATAAGATCATATGTGGATTATCAGCAAGAAAACTGGGCTGACCTATTGCTGTTTGCAGAAGTAGCTTACAACAACGCAGTGCATAACTGCACCAGATTGACCCCTTTCCAGATCACAAGCTGCATGGATTTTGTTCCCATGCCCGCGCTACCCAGAGAACCACCATCCTCCATGACATTGACTGACTGGATGGAATCGCTGAGGAAAGGGTAGGAGAACACGAAGAAAGCGCTAGCAGATGCTGCAGAAGCATATAAGAAGCAAGCGGACAAACACCGATCTCTCCAGCCTCCTTTCCGTGTGGGAGATCGGGTTTTCCTATCAACTAAATATATAAGACTGAAACTGCCGAGTAAAAAACTAGGACCTAAGTTTTTAGGTCCTTTCCCCATAGTGAAAGTAATTAACCCAGTGACAGTTCAGCTTAGCCTCCCACATAGACTAGAGAAAATACATGCTGTCTTTCATTGCAGCTTGCTGAAACCAGTATTCGGGTCAAGGTTAAGACCGCAGACTCCACCGGCTCCATAGTGGTACAAGGGGAAACCCATTATGAAGTAAAAAGGATCCTAGACTCCAGGTTATTTAGAGGCAGATTACAATACTTGGTACATTTGTCTGAAGCTATTTGGGTAAAAAGCTGGGATCTGAAAGCAGATAGGTTAGTGAAGCAATTCCATGATAAGTATCCTGATACGCCAAAGGGTCCTCCTGGGGGGGGAAAGGGGTGATTAGGTGATATTAGTTAACCCCCTCTGTTGCTCTCTGATCTCATTTCAGGATTCGATCATCGGATGAGGGGGGGCTGTCAGGCCTGGAAACCAACTTGGGCTTTGGATCTTCAGGCCTGCCACATTTAGTGCTGTGGGAAACTGGGAAGGGGGATTGTGTGAGTGGGGAGATATAGTCAAAATAACATTCCTTTCTCCAAGAGTCAAAGTCACTCTGCCCTGCACCTGGAGGGGTGTTCCTGGGAGGCATCTCCAGTTGGGACGGTGCATTGATTTGACAGTGTGATGGACATGTGGGTGCTGGGGCAGGGGCTTGGACTTTCTTTTGGGTGTGGAAAACCGGAAGCTTTCAGATTTGGGTTTTCCCAGATGTGCCAATATGACATCTCTAATAAAATGGAACTTTGAGGAAACTCAGGCCTTGGAGTTTTCTTTCATTGGGGTGTTACTTGGAACCCTGACACCAGGTCTTTAGTCGCTGCTATTTACCTCAGTTGAGTCCCACTTTCCAAAGGGGGAATTCCACGGCAAAAGTTAAAAGAATTCTTACCCAGACCGAGCACACTGTTACAGGATCTTTCCTTTCTTCTCTTCCGTTTCAGCTGTCTTCACGGCTTTGGTTCAGCCATAATGGCCGTCTTCTCTTCTGCAAGTTCAAGGGGTTTTCTTCGGCTCAGTCGAGACGACTGCGCCTCGCGACCACCGAAGCATCCCCTCTACCTTCATCACCCCTACAGGGTGACTTTCGGCCCTGTAGAGCCCCCGGACTGAAGAAATCGGCGGGACTTCGCGGAGCTGCCGCTCGTCCACACCGCTTCGCTGTGATATCAGCTCCCTTCTCCCCGTTCCTTGCTTGCTTTACGAGTTGCTCTGCTTGCATTTTAAACTTCTTTTCCTGCCCTAAAAAAATCCAGTTTTGCCAGGAGTGGGGGGAAAAAACACCTAAAAAGGAAAAATGTTTCTTTGACATTTTGTTTTTTTTAAATAATCTTTGAGTTTTTAGTTAAAACAACATATAAACAAGACATACCAAAAATACATAAAATACAAAGTAAAAACTAACCACTTTTACAGCTATTTCATTTCCAAATATATTTACACTTTACAGTATTACTATTTTAATTTAAACAATCACTATTGTTTATCTGGTTCTATATTCAATGGATTGAATCTCCTACTATATATTCACATCTATTTCTTCCATTTTAGTTATATATACCTCTAATTGTTTACATAAGACGTGAGAGTAAGAACATTTACAGTTTCTTTATAGTTCACCTTTTATAACCAAATTTGAAGTTTTTTGTTGTGATTTAACCACTTATACCATTTATTCCAAGCGTCATAGAATTCTGTCGTCTCCTTCTCATGTATCTCCATTGTTAGTTTGCACATCTCGGAGCATTCCAAGATTTTTCTAACAACCATTGAGGAAGTGGGGAGGTATCATTTTTCCAACTCTGCGCGTAAACAATCCTAGCGGCGATGGTTATATAAAGTATTATGTAACGGTCCTCTTTTTAAAACTTTTCTCTAAAAATTCCCAACAAGAACAGTTCCAGCTTCAAATCAATCGCCTATTGTGTAATTTCTTCCAGCCAATTTCTTATTTTATTCCAAAATACTTTGATTTTAGGGCACCTCTACTAAAGATGGTAGTAGGTCCCTTGCTCCTTCTTGCCCTTCCAACATTTCGAAGATATCGTCGGGAACATCTTTGCCAGTTGTGCTGGAGGGAGATGCCAGCGATAGAACATTTTATATATATTTTCCTTATATGATGCCGCCAGAGTCAATTTGTAATTTACCTCCCAAATTTTATCCCATTCTGCTAAATTAATTGCATACCCAAAATTTTGTGCCCATGCTATCATTGTCCCCTTAACCACTTCTTCCTCTAATTTATATTGTAATTGAAAGTTATATAATTTCGAAATCATTTTTTTTTCTGGGCCAAATAATATTTTATCTAATCCTTGATCATTTTGGAATCCAAATTGTGTTGCATCTTTCTTGTACCGTGATTGTATTTGTAGGTAATGCCACCAATCCAATTCTGTTGCTGCTGATTTAAGTTCTTGTTTTGTTTTAAGATCGTCTTGGTCATCCAGGAGTTGTTTATACGTTACTATTTTTTCCTCATTCAATAAATTTGGATAGATAATTGCCT
The DNA here is from genome assembly GCA_023053685.1 of Diadophis punctatus similis. Taxonomy (NCBI): domain Eukaryota; kingdom Metazoa; phylum Chordata; class Lepidosauria; order Squamata; family Dipsadidae; genus Diadophis; species Diadophis punctatus. The sequence continues at coordinate 4,613,977 of JALIGW010000044.1, read as the reverse complement.
CTATCGTCGATAACCATTTGGGGATAATGCTCATTTTTAATTTTTTGCCAAATTTCTAGCTGGGAGCCTCTTGTATAGTGTCTTTGGAAGTAGGTATGATTTTTGTGTGCCCCCCCCCCCAATATAAAGGCGTGCCAGCCAATTTGGAGGTTGAATCCTTCTAACTTTAAAATCCTTTTATTTTTAAGTGTAATCCAATCCTTCATCCAAATTAATACCACAGCTCGATGATAAATTTCCCAGTCGGGAAGTCCAAATCCACCTCTCTTTCTATTGTCGTATAGTAATTTAGTTTTGATTCGCTCCTTTTTTTTGAACCATATAAATTTTAGTACCATTTTGGTCAGTTCAGTAAAAAAACTTTTCCTTAATCTTATTGGAGCAATTTGGAATAAAAATAATATTTTGGGTAAAATGTTCATTTTAATTACTCCTATTTTACCATTGTAATTCTGTCAGTTTTTTGAGTAGTTTGGAATAAAAGGTTTTCTGGTTAATGTTGGGAGCATAAATTACCACAAGTAATATTTTCCTATTACCCGAATTTATTTCGACTATTAATATTCTACCATCTTTATTATTTATTTATTTATTTATTTATTTATTTATTTATTTATTTATTTATTTATTTATTTATTTGGGAATTCTTCTATGCCGCCCTACTCCCTAAGGACTTAGGGCGGCGTACAGCATTTTAAAGAGCACAATACTTTTTTAATGTACACTGCCACCCCTCTTTTTTTAACTGTTGCAAGGGCCGAGTTTACCTAATTTTAAGTATTCCAAAATAGTGTTTTGTTCTCTTTTAATGTGGACTTCCTGGAGACAAGTAATGTCCAGATTCTGTTTTGAAAGTCTAAGTAGTATTTTCTTTCTTTTTATAGGGGAATTCAATCCACTTATGTTCATTGAAAGGAACTGGGTATGTCTAGTTTAATGAAAAGAAGGACTAGGGGAGACATGATAGCAGTGTTCCAATATCTCAGGGGTTGCCACAAAGAAGAGGGAGTCAAAGTATTCTCCAAGGCACCTGAGGGTAGGACGAGAAGCAATGGGTGGAAACTAATCAAGGAGAGAAGCAACCTAGAACTAAGGAGAAATTTCCTGACAGTTAGAACAATTAATCAGTGGAATAGCTTGCCTCCAGAAGTTGTGAATGCTCCAACACTGGAAGTTTTTAAGATGATGTTGGATAACCATTTGTCTGAAATGATGTAGGGTTTCCTGCCTAAGCAGGGGGTTGGACTAGAAGACCTCCAAGGTCCCTTCCAACTCGTTGTTGTTGTTGTTGTTGTTGTTGTTATTTTATTATAAATCAAGTTTATTTCTCCTTCATCCCATTTTTCACTGTGCACTTTCCTTTGAACTTAAACTCTGTCTGCGCTCTTCTTCTTGCACCTTCCCTTTCATATCCTTTCTCTCCCTCCTCTCCTGTACTGTCATTTTGTCTTCTGAGCTTTGTTCCTCCAGACTATCTTTTTCTCCCTCATCTTTACTGTCTTGTCCTTTCTCCCCTCTAATATAATTTCCGTAGAAGTCCCTTGCTTCATCAACAGAGGATATTCTAATTCTTTTTTCTGGCAATGAGATCTACAAACTCTCAGGTATTAACCGTCTAAACGTTATTTTTTGTCGTATCAGTTGTGAGGACAGAAAGTTGTATGCTTTTCTTTTATCTCTTATTCTCCGAGGGATCTCTCTAAGAATGATAATTTCTTTTCCTTTGTAGGTAGGTGGGTTATCCCTTAAGGTATTGTATATTTCATCTGTTATAGTTCGTTTTATAATCCTTATATGTACCTCCCTGGGCAGTTTGTGTCTACGAGCATAATTGGTCTGTAGCCTGTAGACCTCATCCATTTCATCTAGTATTTCTTGTTTGGTCTTGTTTCTTACTCCAGATACTATTTCTGCCATTGTTTCTGGGAGGTTCTCATCCTTATATTCCGGTACATTCTGGAACCTTAAGAAAAATGCCACTTTCTCTATCTCCAGATGTGAAATAGCTTCCTCAGGGTCCCTATTTACCATCTCTAGTCTGTTCTCAGCTCCTTCCAACCTCTGATCTGTCTGTTCTGTTTTTTTCTCCATAGTCTTCATTCTCTTTTCATTAGTTGTTAATGCTTCCTGAATTGTTCCCATTCTTTCGTCTAATTTTTCCATCCTGTCGTCTATCTTTCTTATGTCCCCTTTCACTTCTCCCATATTTCCTCTCATTTCTGTGTAATGTTTGTCCATAGATTCTGCATTTTGACCATGGTTTCTTGTATTCACGTTAATGTGGTCTGCATATTTTGCGGATTCATGCTAGCATTCGCTTACTTTCCTGCAGTGTTATCTATAGGACATTGACCAGCCGGGGAAGGGGTTGTAGGAGTTATTTTCCCCCCTGTTTTAGTAATAGTTGTGGTTGCGCTTGTCATCTTTCATATATCCCAAAATCTATACCACTGTACCATATACGAGTTCTTATTAATTCTTATTAAGTAATCAGATAATTAAATAAGTAAGTTAATTCATATAAATATAAATAATTAATAATTAATGTGATATACTATAGCACTACCAATATATAAATAAGACAATTCAGTTAATATAAATAGATAAGTCAATTCAGTTAATATAAATAAATTATATAATTTTTAAGTTATTAATTTAAGTTAATTAATTTTATCACCCAAATAGTTACTTGCTCTGTTGGGTTGCCACCTTCCGTTCTCTCTAAGGTCCTTTTCTTTACCTTTCTCTTACTTTCTCCTACTTTCACTTGCTTTCTTCACTTTCTATTAATCCTCCTCGCACCAGACCTTATCCAATTTGTCCTTTAGCTCGCCAAACCATACACTTTCCCGAGCTCTTCACAAGATTCTTCACTCCAAGATTCTTCTCCAGTTCCACCAATATTCTTTACTCCTGTTTCTCGCCCTTGCCTCTATGAGTTCTGTGTTCAAGATCCAAAATCAGTCCTCTACAATTCAAGATGTCTGCCTTTGTCTCTTTTACACAGTCACTGCCACTATCTTTACTTCCAAGCACAAACCAATCCTTCCTCTGTGCAAGCACCTTTTCTGAATTGCTCACCACCACAAACAAGTTCACTCAACTGGGTGTCATTTGTCAGCTCCGATGTCAGCTCCGATATAAAAATGCCCAAGGTATCCACCGCTCGCATTCTCCTCTTTTCGCTGATTCCTTCTCTGTAGTCTCTCGCTTGTTCCCTCTTTGCTGAAGGAAGAAAGTGTCTGGGCTGTAGATCCAGTCCTCGATTTACGACCTCCATTGAAACCATACTTTCTGTCGTTAAGCAAGACCGTTATTCAGTGGGTGACGCCTCGTTCTACAACTTCGTTTGCCTTGTTTGAATTGTTGAGGGAACCAGGCGGTCGTTAAAGCAACAGCAGTGAAAAAAAGTGATTTATGACTGGCCCTTGCACTTATGACCATCACAACATTCCCTAGGGTCAGGTGATCAAGATTTCGGTGTTTGGCCACCGTCACATTTTTATGTAGCTTATACCGTCCCGGGGTCACGTGATCGCCATTTGCAACCTTCTCACTTAGCCAAGTTAAGAGGAGAAGCCGGATTTATTTAACGGCCGCACGATTCATTTAATAACTTCAGTCATTTGTTGAACAATCATGCAATCAAGGGAGGGAAGAGAAGGGAAGGGATTGGAATAGGAAGGGAGATTGGAATTGGACGAAAGGACAGGGAAGAAGAAAAGGGAAGGGAAGATGGAAAGGAAAATATAAGAAAGGGAGATGAAGAGAGGGAAAGAAGGAAGGATAGAGGGAAGGAAGGATGGAGACAAAAGAGAAGGAAAGAGAAAGGGAAGGATGGATAGAAGGAAGGAAGAGAAAGAAGGAGAGAGCAACGGAAGGAAGGGTGGAGAGGAAAGAAAGAAGGAAGAAAAAAGAAAAGGAAGAGTACAAGGGAGAGGAAATGGAGAGAGAGAAAGAAAGAAAAGAAAGAAAGAAAGAAAGAAAGAAAGAAAGAAAGAAAGAAAGAAAGAAAGAAAGAAAGAAAGAAAGATTGACATTTCTTAGCAAGCACAAACCTCGCAAAGCCCAGCTGCCACACCCCAAAAACCAGAACTAAATCAAAGTCCCAACATACATCTAATCCTCGGCTTAAGGACCACAACTGTGCCCCAAATTTTTGTGGCTAAGCAAAACATTTGTTAAGTGAACTTTGTTCCATTTTACGATCTTTCTTGTCCCAGTGTTAAGTGAATCATCTTCAGTTCATAAATTATGGTCGTTAAGTGAATCTGGCTTTCTCATGGACTTTGCTGGTCAGAAGGTTGTAAAAGGGGTTCGCCTGATCCAGGGAAACTACAACTGTCATAATTATGAGTCAAGCTTCACAATTTTGACCCTGGGGACGCTGCAAAAGTTGCAAGTGCGAAAAATGGTCACAAATTGCTTTTTTCAATCCCATTATAACTTTGAACGGTCACTAAACAAACGGCCGTAAGTCAATGACTGCCTGCATAGCGTTTTTTCAACCCAGAGGGGCCACCGAGTTTGCATAGCTGCAGGTTCAAGAGAGTGTCCCGAGACCCCTTTTGTCGGACATTCACACCTTCGTGGTCTCTTTTTCTCTCCGTAGAGCCCGTGTCAGCCATGCCCAGTTACTCAGGAGGAAGAGGAGGAGGAAGTAAGGGTCTTAACCCTCCCCTTGCAAGCCCACCATGCTATGGAGAAGATGGAAGAATTCGTTTACAAGGTAATTTGTGAGTTGTCTGAGCTGGAGCCTGGTTCGGAGGAAGGAGAGGGTCGTGTTCCCGCAGGTATCAGCGAGCGTTTCTCACGAGAAAAAAATGAGCACAGAGCGGCATCAAAAGGAGGATTATGAGGATTTCCACTAGACCAGGGATGTGAAACTCGATTTCATTGAAGGCCAAATCAGCATTGTGGTTGTCCTCCGGGGGCTGGGGAAGGGGCGTGGCCAGGGTGCTTGCAGCCAACTGGGCGTGGCCAGCTTGACGGCACAGCGCTGATCTGAAACTTGTGGCATCCGCGCCAGGATGGATGGGTCAGACCTGTGGGCACGTGCGCACGCCATCTATTCACATATATGAACACTGGGCTGGCATGGGGCCAGGCCGAACCAACACGGGTCGGTCCCTTACAGTTTCCAGGACAGCCGCGCGGGCCGGATCCGACCACATTGTGGCCCGGAACCGGTCCACAGGCCTTGAGTTTGCCACCACTAGACTTTCTGTGCCCAAGAAACACCAAACTAGGCTTCCGTATAACCCGTGCGAAAGGCCAAAAAAAATTAATTTAGCCCATCCTGGTACATGTCGGGGGCAACACCATCCGGAATGTCCTCAATTTACGACCTCAACAAAGGTATCCTCAATTTATGACTGTAATGGAATCCGAAATTTGACGTTGCTGAGTGAGCTGGTTGCAGAGGGAGCTTTGCCCATGTTATCACCTTGTTGAGGGAATCGTTGCCATTGTTAAGGGAGCTTTGAACTCCCTCTTACGCCCGTTCTTGCCGTGGTTGTTAAGTGAATCACTGCAGTTCATAACTTCATCACACGTCATAAATTTAAACCAGTTGCTGAGAGTCCAAATTCTGATCCTGGGAAGGTTGCGACGGTCATAAGTGGGGAAAATGATCCTAACTTTGCTCACTAAATGAGTGGTCATAAGTCGAGGACTAGTCACTAAATGAACTAAGTTGTAAGTCGAGGATGGTCACTAAATAATAGTTGTAAGTCAAGGACTACAACAGTTCATTTAGTGACCGTTCGAAGTTCCAACGGCACTGAAAAAAGTGACAGGACCGTTTTTCACACTTAACGACTGATCCCCATTGGTCACACTATTTACATTCGGGTGCTTGACAACCGGTTCATCTTTATGACGGTTGCAGTCTCCTGGGGTTCCGTTTTGCATCCTCCTGATGAGCCAAGTCAAGGGGGAAGCCTGATTTACTTAACAACCATGTGACTAATTTAACACCTTCACTTAAGAAATGTGGAAAAAAAGTCAACTACTTTACACATTTCTCGCTTAGCAACGTCAATCCTGGGCTCCATTTTGGTCATAAACTGAGGACTTCGTAATCTTTTTGTTGTCTCCTCTTGAACGATTGTCTCACCTTTGGGGCAAATTTGGCAGAGGTTTTTCAGGGGGGTTTGGGGGGGAGGAATCTGACTCAGGGCCCGTTGTTTAGCCTTTCCTAGAGATCTGGACCAACACCACCCTTACGAGGTAGACCGAGCCAAGTGTGCACGGTGAAAATAACCAGATTTTTGTGCATTCCAGGTCTGGGAAGGCCGGTGGCGGGTCATCCCCTATGATGTGCTGCCCGACTGGCTGAAGGACAATGATTACCTGCTTCACGGACACCGCCCGCCCATGCCGTCGTTCCGCGCCTGTTTCAAAAGCATCTTTCGCATCCACACTGAGACCGGCAACATCTGGACCCACCTTCTCGGTGAGACTGGCCATTGTTTCCACAAAGAGAGGATTAACACACACACCCCAAAAAAAGCAAAATTGAATTCCATTCCTCCCTGTGGTTTTCCTTTCCTTCACCCGTCCGAAATCAAGGAATTTAATCTGGCTGGGACCTGAGTTCGAATCTTGCCCTGGTAAAGGCCTTTTCATCCAGCCCAAATAACAAATGAAAAAGAGATCCTTTCTGATCTAGATGGCATTTTATCCCAATTATGGGGATTTTTTTTTATTTTTACTTTTTCCCACTGTTGTTAAGCGAATCCTTGTCGCTAAGTGAATCTTGCTGTGCCCATTGACTTTGCACTTTGGGAGGTTGCAGACAGCAAGCACGTAACGGCGGGAGGCCACAACCGTGCTAAATAGACCCTGAATTTTGATCATGTGGCCATAGGGATGTTGCAATAGTTGTAACTGCGAGGACTGGTCATCCTTCATGTTTTGCCCTGCCTTTGTAACTTCAAACGGTTGTTAAATGAACACGGGTCGTCCTTGAGTTACAAGAGTTCCTTTACCGACCGTTCAAAGTTACCAGGGCACTGAGAAAAGGGACTTACGACCATCACAGCATCTCCATAATCACGTGGTCAACATTCAGATACTTGGCAATTGATTCATAATTACGACGATAGCCCAGGGTTACGTGATCCCCTTTGCGACCTTCTGACGAGCAACGTCAACTGGGCAACCCAGGGACACTTAACCACCGTGTTACTCTCTTAAAGATCTTGGCTAGAAAGGTTGTAAAACTGAATAACTCTCACTTAGTAGCAGAAATGTTGGGTTCAATTGTGGTCGTAAGTCAAGGACTATATATAGAGAACAGATGGTTCCCTTAACGGGGGACATTCCCTTAACGACCACTACAAAATCATGAAACGGGGTCGGTTGCAGGGGCAACCTGCTTTACCACCATCACGTGGGCGACCTGCTTTATGACTGCCACACCTTTACGACCGCAGTAGTCATGTTCTGTTACAGTTGTAAACTGAGGACTACATTTAATTTAAATGGGCGCCATGTTGTGCGGATTTCACACAAAAAACAAATGAAAGGTGCCTTATTGAGTCCTGTTGTGTTTATCTTCCTTTTTTGTAACACACAATCGCATTAAACAAACACACCGAGCGAAGCCCTTGGGATTAAAGCATTGGGCTGATCGCAGGGTGCCTTGACTCAGCACCCCTCAACGGGGAGGGATTACTGGCTTCGGAGTCCGTCGGTGTTAAGCTGCTCCTGGCCGAAGGAAGTCACCTTGATCTCACATTGTTGTGATTATTTCATCAAGTGGCTTATTCCTCCTTGTCAGCAGTCCTCGACTTATGACCATTCATTTTAGGACACGGCTGAAAAAAGGGCTAGTCATCGCACATACGTCTCTTTATTAGAGTTTTATCCGCCCTTAATTATTTTGCAAGTGGTTCAAGTCAGTGAACATCCCTAGTGCTCCTTCCTCCTCCTCTTTTCCCCCACAACAACGGCCCTCTGAGGTGGGTTGGGCTGAGAGAGAGGGAGAGAGAGGGAGAGAGGGATTGGCCCAAAGTCCCCCAGCTGGCTTTCATGCCGAAGGCGGAACTAGAACTCACTGTCTCCTGGTGATTGGCCCAAAGTCACCTCTCCCTAACCCTCCCTGTTTCCTCTTCCCCAACAGGCTTCGTCCTCTTCCTGTGTCTCGGGGTCCTGACCATGCTGCGTCCCAACATGTACTTCCTGGCGCCCCTGCAGGAGAAGGTGGTATTCGGGATGTTCTTCCTAGGCGCCGTGCTATGTCTCAGCTTCTCCTGGCTGTTCCACACCGTCTACTGTCATTCTGAGAAGGTGTCGCGTACGTTCTCCAAGTGAGTGTGCCCCGAGGGGCTTCCCTAGGTCCGCTTCTTGGGGTGTCTTTGTGTTCGGAGGTAGTCCTCAACTTACGATGGTTCACTTAGCGACCGTTCCAAGTCATAACGTCACTTGGAGAAAAAAAAGCGACTCGGGACCGTGTTTCACACTTATGAACGTTACGGCTTTCCCGTCATTCAAACTCTAGACACTCGGCAAGCGACTCGTATTTACGATGGTCACGGCATCCCAGGGATCAACAGCACTGGGGAAAAAATGGATTTAGGACCGTTTTTCACACTTACGACCGTGATGTGATCATAATTCGAATGTTTGTTAACCAACTTGTATTTATGACCGGCAGGGGTCACATGATCCCCTTTTGGCAACATTCTGACAAGCCAAGTCAACAAGGAAGCTGGATTCACTGAATGACCATGTGACACACTGGTTCACTTAACGACTGGGGCAGAAAGGTCATAAAATGGAACAAAGCTCACTCAATGGCTGTCTTGCTTAGCGATATCAATCATCGGCTCAATTGTGGTCCTCAGTCAAGGCCTGGCTGTGCCGGTTGCAAAGCAGCCAAAGAAGGATGGTGTGATGGTTGTAAGTGCGAGGACCTGGCAGATTAATACAGACAGCCCTTGACTTACGACCAGAAGTGGGAGCGAATTTCCTTTGTTAAGCAAGGCAGTTATGAAATGGGTGGTTATTGTTTTTTTGCCTCGGTTGTTTAGCGAATCTGTGAAGTTGTTAAGTGAGTTGCCTCATCGTTAAGTGTATCTGGCTTCCCCTATAGACTCAGCTAGTCAGAAGCCGGCAGGGAAGGCCATAAAACTGCGATCACAGGTCCCTGGGATGTTGCAACAGTCATAAATATGATCCAGTTGCCCAGCGCTGGAGATTTGAGCACATGACCGTCGTAAGTTTGAGCACCAGTGGCAAGTCCCTTTTATTTTCAGGACAGGTGGTCCTTGACATATGACCCGAGTTGAGGCCAAAATTTTTGTTGCTAAGAGAGACATTGGTTGAATGAATTTTACCTTGTTTTGTGACCTTTTCTGCCACCGTCATTAAATGAATCACTGCCATTGATAAGTTAGTAACATGGTTGTTAAGTGAAACAGCCTTTCCGATTGCTTGTCAAAAGGTCGCAAATGGGATCATGTGACTCCAGGAACTGCGACCGTCATAAGTATGAGTCAATTGCCAGGCATCTGAATGTTGCTCACGTGACCATGGTCATAAGTGTGAAAATTGCTTGTAACTCTAAAAAATGGTCATGTGTGAAAAACGGTCATAACTCACATGGGAGTTATGGGAGGAGGGGAGGAGCCTCGGCGGAGATGGCGGAGAAAAAATCTGACTCCGCATAAGATCTGAATTCTCTGCCGCCGTCTGCTCGAAGGAGACCACCCCCAGAGATCCTTTTTGTTCTGGGTGGAATTAGATCACAGCAGGTACCCAGCGATTGTGGCGGAATAACTGGCCGCACGCGGATAGTGCCGCTAAATTCTCCTTCAGGATTAACATCTGCGGAGACGGTCATCCATTTTGGAGTGGCAAACTAGAGAGGAACTTCGGGAGGAACTTCGGGAGGGGTTTCTTAGAAAACCATCACCAATTCGCTAAACTGCTAAATGGCGAAAAAGGGAGGAATTTGACACCAGCCTGCAGGGAGACTGCGAGCTCGGACGGCGTGCCTGTCATCGGCAGCGAGGAGCTTTGCTGTGCCCTGTCAGAGGACTTGGCTGAGCCTGGTTGGAGAGATCAGCTGTGGTTTGCGCGTTGGGCGCCGCTCTCCAGTTCTGGCCGGGAAGATCGATGGCGTTTTTGTGAGCGTCTTTGGAGCAGACCGACCAGGTGTGGGAGGCTATTGAGAGCTGTGTGGATTGCCAGGAGTTGGCCCTGCGTTCCGGGAGTGAGAACGGCGGGAGTGAGAACGGCGACTAATTAGATCCTTGACGCTGATTATGGAGATCGCTGCCATTTTCTCATGGCGGAGGCTTGCTTCCAAAAATTAGCCTCACTCTCTGATACTCTAAGGAACGTTTAAAGAACGCTACAACCGCCACCATTACTGCCTGTTTTATTTTTCACCTGGGTGGTTTTGGTGGGTGTCTGACATTACGTTAATGGCGCGGGAGTATTTCCCAAGCGCTACAACCTCCAATATCGCTAAATTGAACCAAGGGAGACTCTGGACACGAGGTTGCTTTCTGCCCCTTGGGACCTCCCGTTGTTGTTGCTGTCGAGGGGGTGTAGATATAGCTTGGGCATTGACGTCTGTCTTTGGATGCCCGTAAGAACTTCTCTCTGGAGGGATCGCGAGAGGCCGCCATTGCTGCCTGCCTGTCATCTAGAAGGCAGTTTCTGGAAGGCATAGTGACTATAATTATTCCGGATGCTCTTCTCAACACCACCTTGGCTCCTGTGGACGTTTTTAGTCGCTTTATTGATTAAGGCAACCAAGACGAAGATGCTGACCCCCCCCTTGGCTAAAATTCGATCATGCACTGAGGGGTGTAAGACTTTAGACTTTCAAAGCCACCTTTGTGATCCTGCCACCTTTTTAGAATTTTTTAGAAACCGTTTTAAATTGTATCCTCCCCTCTGAGATGTGATATGAATGTGGGTGAATGTGGGTAGAATGAGATGAGTGTTTGAGTATCAGTAAGCGTGTGAAATGGAAAATGGAAAAGCTAGGGACTGGGACTTTGCTCCCCCCCGCTGAGTGTAAAAACAGAAGTGGGCGGGGAGACCCGGCTACCCTTTCCTGTAAGAATGGTATGTATGGCCTGCAGGAAGGGAGGGAGACCAGCGGGGGAGGGGAGGGGGTCTCTGGTGTAGGCGAGAGCCGGACCATCTCGGTCATAACGGGAAGAGGCAGATATGACGGGAGCAGAGGGGCGGGCCGCTCTCGGGGAATAAGACCTCGCTGTTTACAAGCGATCCCTTGTTCCGGCCCCTCCGACCCGGTTCCATCTTGCTCAACCCGGATACCTGGCAACCAGGGTTCTCAGGGCCCTGGGCTCAGGATGCTGCTGCTTAATGCCAGGTCATTGTCAACAAAGCCCCCTTGATACGTGATTTAATCACAGAGGAGGGGGCAGACCTGGTGTGTGTTACCGAGACCTGGCTGGGGCAGGAGGGGGGAGTAGCTCTCTCCGAGATATGCCCAGCCGGTTTCTCGGTGCAGCACCATTCTCGACCCCAGGGAAGGGGGGGAGGAGTGGCAATAATAACCCGCGAAAATCTGCATCCTCGTAGGATCCCTGCCCCGGAGATTGTTGGGTGTGAGACGCTCCTTTTGAAGTTGGACTTAGGGGTACAGGTGGGCCTTTTCTTGACGTACCTGCCTCCCAGCTGCGTAAGCAAGGCCCTGCCTGAGCTGCTCGAGGCAGTAGCCGGCTTGGCAGTTGAGTTCCCCAGGCTTATGGTGCTGGGGGACTTCAACTTGCCATCTGCTGGCGAAACCTCTGGGGCGGCTCAGGAGTTCATGGATTCCATGACAACCATGGACCTGACCCAAGTAATCCAGGGTCCGACTCATGAGGGTGGTCACACGCTCGACCTAGTGTTTCTTTCGGGGCAGTGGAGAGATGATCTGAAGATAAGGGATATAGTCATCACCCCTCTGTCATGGTCAGATCATTTCCTACTGAGGTTGGATTTCGCAGCCCCATTCCTCCCCCGCAGGGAGGCGGGACCAACTAGGTGGTTCCGCCCCAGGCGCCTAATGGAACCGGAAGGATTCCAGAGGGAACTTGGGGAAATACCTGAAACCCTGGTACACAATTCGGCTGACTCCCTGGTGGCTGCTTGGAACACCGCAGCATCAGGGGCCCTAGACCGAATTGCGCCTAAGCGACCTCTCTATGGCAGTGGATCCCGGAAAGCTCCCTGGTTTACCGAGGAGCTCCGGGAGATGAAACGCCAGAAGAGACGTCTAGAACGCCGCTGGAGGGCCAGAAAAACCGAGTCTGATCGAACACTATTAAGAATTTACATCAGATCTTATTTAGTGGCGATAAGGGCGGCAAAACGATCCTATTTTTCCGCTCTTATTGCGTCCGCAGATTCTCGCCCGGCCGCCTTGTTTAGGGTGACGCGCTCCCTCCTTGCAAAAGGGGGGAGCGAGGAACACTTACAAGGCAGAGCTGAGGAATTCGCTGAGTTTCTGTCGGATAAAGTCGCTCAGATTCGGTCAAACCTGGACTCTGGCTGGGCAGAGTCCATTGAGTTGACAGGGGCTAGTCCTAGTCCATCATTATGGGAGGAGTTTGGGCCTGTTTCTCCTGAGGATGTGGACAGGGCTGTGGGAGCGATGGGTACCTCCACCTGTTTATTGGACCCGTGCCCCTCCTGGCTGGTCTCGACCAGCAGGGAGGTGGCACGCGGCTGGATCCAGGCGGTGGTCACCACTTCTTTGAGAGAGGGATCCGTACCGCAGTCGTTAAAAGCTGCGGTGGTGCGACCCCTCCTGAAGAAGCCTTCCCTGGATCCAGCTGACTTGAAGAACTATCGTCCGGTCTCCAACTTACCTTTTTTAGGGAAAGTTGTGGAGAAGGTGGTGGTTACTCAGCTTCTGCAGCTCCTGGATGAAACAGATCATCTAGATCCTTACCAGTCGGGCTTCAGGCGTGGCTACAGTACAGAAACTGCCTTGGTCGCTCTGATGGATGATCTCTGGCGGGCCCGGGATGGGGGGAACTCCTCCATCCTGGTGCTACTTGACCTCTCAGCGGCTTTCGATACCATCGACCATGGTATCCTTCTGCATCGTCTCAGCGAGTTGGGAGTGGGAGGCACCGTTTTGCGGTGGTTCTCCTCTTATCTCGCTGATAGGATGCAGTCGGTGCTGGCAGGGGGGCAGAGGTCGTCCCCTAGGCCCCTATCATGTGGGGTGCCTCAGGGGTCGGTTCTCTCGCCCATCCTGTTCAACATCTACATGAAACCGCTGGGTGAGATCATTCGCAGACATGGGGTGTGTTTCCATCAGTACGCTGATGACACCCAGCTGTACATCACCACCCCGTCTGACTTCAGTGAGGCAGTTGATGTAATGTGCCGGTGCCTGGACGACGTTAGGATCTGGATGGGGAGGAACAGACTCAGACTTAATCCCGACAAGACTGAGTGGCTGTGGATATTGCCTCCTAAGGATCATGACAACTGCCCCTCCTTGTTCCTTGAGGGAGCGAAACTGACTCCCTCGGACCGGGTCCGCAACTTGGGGGTCCTCCTAGATCCACAGCTAAAATTGGACCATCATCTTTCTGCTGTGGCTAGGGGGGCCTTTGCACAGGTTCGCCTGGTGCACCAGTTGCGGCCATATTTGGAGAAGGAGGCTCTACTCACGGTCACTCATGCCCTTGTCACCTCTCGTTTGGACTACTGCAATGCGCTCTACATGGGGCTACCCTTGAAGAGTATCCGGAGACTTCAGCTGGTGCAAAATGCGGCTGCGCGTGCTGTGGTGGGTGTGCCAAGGTACACCCACGTGACATCGATACTCCACCAGCTGCATTGGTTGCCCATCGGTCTCCGGGTCCAATTCAAGGTGTTGATCACCATCTTTAAAGCCCTTCATGGCTTAGGACCAGGTTATCTACGGGACCGCATTCTGCCTCATACTTCCCTCCGACCGGTTAGGGCCCACAGAGTTGGCCTCCTCCAGGTCCCGTCGGCCAAGCAATGCCGGCTGGCGGGCCCAAGGGGGAGAGCCTTCTCTGTGGGGGGCCCCGTGCTCTGGAACCAACTCCCCCCAGAGACCCGAACTATCCCCACTCTGCTGGCCTTCCGAAAAGCCGTTAAGACATGGCTCTTCCTGCAGGCGGGGGGTAGAGCTTAATTCACTCGAGCTCACCCCCAAGTATGTATGATGTTGAATGGTTGTTGATTTCTTATATTGTGTTTTAATTTTTATATTGTTTTAATTACTATTTTAGATTTTGGTTGTTCTTGTATTTTTCACTGATGTACGCCGCCCTGAGTCCTTAGGGAGTTGGGCGGCATATAAGAATTCCAAAATAAATAAATAAATAAATAAATTTTCAGTGCCGTCGTAACACTGAACAGTCACTAAATGAACTGTTGTAAGTCGAGATGACATCCTGGGCTACAGATGCCAGCCCAAAAATAAAGTCTTCAACTTACGGCCAGAATGGCGCCCCAAAATAATGGATATTCTTAATTGAAAATTTGTTAAGTGAGTTTTGTCCCATGTTATGATGTTTCTTCCCGCGGTTGTTACGTGAATCTGGCAGAATAACCAAAAAATTGGAAAAGGGACCTCATAGGTCATTTGGTCCAACCCCTTTGAACGGTCACTAAAGGGACTGTTGTAAGTCCGGGGCTCCCTGTACTGTTGTAACCACCCGTGTTCGTTAAGGAAACGGTCGGTACGTGAGCATGGCCTGTATTTTTATTTTTTTAACGACGCTGAGCCTGTTCTCTCCGTCATAGGTTGGACTACTCGGGAATCGCCCTGCTGATTATGGGAAGTTTTGTCCCGTGGCTTTACTACTCCTTCTACTGCTCGCCCCAGCCGCGACTCATCTATCTGTCCATCGTCTGCGTCCTGGGCATATCCGCCATTATCGTGGCCCAGTGGGATCGCTTTGCCACCCCCAAACACAGGCAGACCAGAGCAGGTATGGGCGTTGTTTCCAATCCCAGAATCCCCCAGCCGGCATGCTTTCAGGAGGAGTGGACATTCGAGGCTAAGCTTTGACAGGAACACTTTCCTCACATACTGACGGGCTTCTCTTTCCCTTCTCAGGGGTCTTCCTCGGGCTGGGCCTGAGCGGCGTGGTACCCACAATGCACTTCACCATCGCCGAGGGATTCGTAAAGGCCACCACGGTGGGCCAGATGGGATGGTTCTTCCTGATGGCTGTGATGTACATCACCGGAGCCGGACTTTACGCAGCTCGTATTCCAGAAAGATTCTTCCCGGGAAAATTTGACATCTGGGTGAGTTTTTTGGGGAGGGGGGGTGATTTTCACGGGGTGGAGGAGACAGTGATGGGACCTGTAGTTCGACCCATCTAGATGGATAGAAAGAACCACCAATATGGGCGGTCCTCATCTTACAACCAAAATGGAGCCCATAATGGATGTTCTTAAGTGAGAACTGGTAAAGGGAGTTTTGTCCCATTTTATGACATTTCTTGCCACCATTGTTAAGGGAATCCCTACAGTTGATCAGTTTGTAACCTGGTAGTTAAGGGAATCCGGCTTTTTGTATCTGTGCCGTTGTCAACTTTGAATAGGTCATCAGAATGTGGATCACGTGACCGTGGTCGTAAGTGAAAATCACTCATAACTCTAAAAAATGGCTGTATGTGTGAAAAACAATCATAACTTACTTTTTTCAGTGCCGTTTTAACTTCAAATGGTCACTAAATGAACTCGTAAGTTGAGGACTCCCTGTAGAGATGACACCCCCTGGACAGAGGTGCAAACAGCGGGAAAATCCCAGTCACAAAATACAGGGAGTCCTTGTCCTACGACCACAATGGAGCCCCCAAATGGATGTCCTTAAGTGAGAATTGGTTCAGTGAGTTTTTGTCCCGTTTTACATTTCTTGCCGCGGTTGTTAAGAGAATCCCTGCAGTTAAATAAGTTAATAGCCTTTTGCATCAGAACAGCACAGATCCCAGCCACAGTATACAGGGAGTCCTTGACTTACGACAACAATGGAGCCCCCAATTTCTGCTGCTAAGCAAAATGGTTTTGAAGTTTCTCTCCATTTTACGACACACTGCAGGGAATCACTGCAGTTGTTAAGTCAGTAACACGGTTATTAAACAAATCTGGCTTCCCCATTGACTTTGCCTGTTGGAAGGTCACAAAAGGGAATCACATAAACCCTGGAATACTGTGACCGTCATAAATATGAGCCAGTTGCCAAGTGTCTAAATTTGGATTGCGTGAAGACGGAGGTGTTGCAACGGTCGTAAGTGTGAAAAATGATCCTGTCCCTTTTTTCAGGGCCATTGTAACTTGAAGGTCACTAAACAAACAGTTGTAAATCAAGGACTTCCTGTATCAGTGTATATCATTGAAGCGATTACAGGGAGACATCAATTTTTTTTCCCTTTGTGCAAGAAAATGTTTCAGACACTCCTCGACTTACGACCTTAACAATCTTCCCATTCCAGTCATCAGTCAGGCTGGTCGTAGAGCAGATTGCTCTCCCAGCCAACCTGGTTTTATGACCTGTTATATTTTGCAGCGTTTAACGGATGTTGAGATTGTTAATTGAATGCCGTGGTTGTTAAGCGAACCCATAAGGCCCAAAATTAGAAGTAAACACTAATTTTAGCAGAAATGAAATAACTGGGAGGCAGAAAATGGACATAAACATGAGTCGATGGCTGAATGCCACTACTACAGTCACGTGACTGTGGTGCACATTGTCATAACTTCTCAGTCATTTCTGGCAGTATAATGAAACTTCAAACAGATTGTGCGTAAGTCAGGGACTACCTCTGCTATCAGGTTGAACCCGGACAGGCAGGGGAGCATGGGCTTTTTCAAAAAGACAAGATGATCACCCCCTGTGATACGTATGTGTGTTGTTTACATGTAATTGATAAAATCAATCAATACGGGTCATCCTCGGCTTACGGCCTCAAATGAGCCCAACATTTCTGTCACTAATGAGAGATTTCTGAAGTGACATTTGACCCATTTACAACTTGAGTGGTTATGTGAATCACTACCGTTGTTAAGTTAGGAACACGGTTGTTAAGTGAATCTCATTTTGCTGGTCAGAAGGTGTCAAAAGCGGATGAACCTCATGTGAACCCCAGGACGCTGTGACCAACCTTAGTATGAGTCAGTTGCCGAGCGTCCGAATTTTGATCACGTTGATCATGGGGCAACGGTCGTAAGTATGAAAAATGATCAGAAGTCAATTTTTTCAATGTCATAACTTTCAACTGTCGCTAAATGAATTGTTGTAAGTCAGGGACAACCCATACATAAATCAAAACGCTGCCCCTTTTCAGCGGGTCGGGTAACTCATCTGTCCCGCAGACAGGATAACATTTAGTGGTCTCAGCAACCAAAAAGCGTGGTAGCTTAGAACATGGATCCCAACCCCTTACACACGCAACCTGAACTTCAGACCGGGGATTAGGCAGGATACGGTAAAGTCGGGAGGTGGGTACCTTTCGGCGAAACCGCAATGCTCGCCGTCGTGATTCTCCCTGTCTTGACTGGTTTTTTTGACTTTTCTGCAGTTTCAGTCCCATCAGATCTTCCACGTCCTGGTGGTGGCCGCAGCCTTCGTCCACTTCTATGGCGTCTCCAACCTGCAGGAGTTCCGGTACGGATTGGAAGGCGGCTGCACAGATGACTCGCTGCTCTAAGGATCGCGGGAAACGATCGCAAAAAGTTCCCGAAGGGCTTTTCTGGCGGACTTCGTCTTTCTCGACTTAAAACCGAAAGATAGCTTTTTTTTAAAATTAGAAATGAAACTCAACACAACGTTGACCGCGCCTGCTGTTTGGCGCCTGGTGAGAAAAGAGAGCGGGGTGGCTTGTTTCTGAGGCTCCTCCGCATTCTTGACGAGACCGCACACAGCTTGTTGGATTCCTTGTTTCCCGTCGGGAATGTCTTGCTCGGCAGCGCTAGCTCCTACGAGGAACCCCCAGGCTATCCCGCCAACATTTGTCTTTCTCGACAAAATCATGTACGGCTAAAAGGAAAGTATTTAATATTTAAGAAGAAGCTTTACAAGCGAGGTGCTGCCTGTCGGCTTCTGGATCCTGACGTATCGTCGAAGGAGCTGTGAGCCAGGCACGGGGTGGGATTGGGCGTTGCCAAGCTGTGACTTTCGGTGTGGAGGTGATTGGAATAAACAGTCTGAGGCTGTGGATGATGGGGAATCGGGTCGAGGGGGGGGTATTTCCAAGGTGTGCACGCATCTACTAAATCCAGAGTCTTAGCCTGAAGATTTTGCTTCTGACAACACGGTCCTTTTGCCGGATTTTCCGTGTCCCATCCAAGTCACACGCGTTGATTTTCTCGACTGGCTACTTTGTCTTGCCATGCAGAAGAAAGGGAGGAGGATTTGAAAGTGGTTGAGTTTCTGGTTTGCCAACGGCACCTATGCCGACAGATAAAAAGAGGCGGAGCAAAGTTATGGCAAGATTTTTGCTGAACCTACACAGATATAGAAAGTTGCCATGTCTTGCACTCCTTGGATCTAAGAGCACAGATGGTTGTGAGAGTGAATTGTCCACCTGAACTGGTCTTCCTGGAGTAACCCTGCTTGGTCTTACTCCTACTCCATCCAACTTTCTCACTTGTGCTTGTTGGCTTTCTCGTAGACATTTCACAACCCAACTAGGGAACATCATCAATGCTAAAAGGAAAAGGGGTTTGCTCTCTGTTTATATACAATCTCTTCTAGCACTGATCATGTTCCCTAGTTGGGTCATGAAACGTCTCCGAGAAAACCAGCCAGCTCGGAGAGCACCAAGGACCTACTACAAATATTCTCGTCTGTCGGTATTTCTTACTTGGTTTGTTCAGATATTTCCTAGGGCGCCTCTTGTTTCCTAAAAGCTTGCTTCGGTTGGGTGCTACTGTTGTTCGTCCCTTCTTCTGCGTTTAATTGTAGGTTGTGTAGGGGGAGAGCCGTGTCTGTACTGTGTCCAGAATAAGGAATCTGATAGCCCCTTTCCTGACTCAACAGAATTTATTAAAAAGAATCAGCTTGTGAGCTGCAGAAAGCCGATGCCTTTGAACACAATTTGTGATTTGGAAATAATAAGAATGGTGTTATCTTTCCCAACGATTTCCTGATAGGATGAGTCCAGCTGTGAGTTTACTTCTTACCCCCTTTTTTAGCAAATAAAACCAGCTCTCCCCTCGTACAATCATGGTGGCGGACACTGTGTTGTATAGACGGCAAAGTCCCTCCTGTTATTTCAGACAGATTACACAAATGAGATTAGGCTTGCCAGGTGTGGAAAGTACAAATCGGCCTGTTCCGGTTTTGCACTTTCCAACTCGTCACCTTAAGCTCTCCAGGTTCTTTCGTGCAACTTGTGCTTTATTGTATGAAGATCTGTTAAGAGTGTGCAAGGTTTTGGATGCAAACTGGAAAAGATGCTGTGGAATGCAGAGGTCACATTGTCCGGCAAGAGAGGTAGCTATTTTCATGAGCTTGGAACCAGTGTAGCTTGTTCAGATATAGCTGCATTAATGAGCATTAAAGCCTTGTTGGATGTTGTAATTGTTTAACAAGCTGCAAACTAGTGCTAGGTGGTTAAGATATAGCTGCTTTAATGGGCTTGGAACCAATGCAGGGTTGAGAAGAAGCTGCTTTAATGAGCTCTGATCCGGTGCCTGGCTGTTGAGATGTAGCTGCATTCATAGGCTTCGAATTTGTGCTTGGGTGTTGAGGTGTAAGTGCTTTAATGAGCTTGGAACCAGCACATTTTGTTGAGATATCTACTTTAATGAGAATTTAAACAGTGTTGGGTGTTAAGATGTAGCTGTTTAAGAAGCTGCAAACCAGTGCTGAATTGTTAAGGTATAGCTGCTTTAATGAGCTTGGAACAGTGCTGGGATGTTGAGATGTAGTTGTTTTCATGAGCTTCCAACCAGTGCTAGGTTGTTGAGATGTGGCTGCTTTAATAAGCTTCAAACTAGTTCTGGAGATCGAGATTGAATAAGCGCCAAACCGGTGTTTGGTTGTTGCAATGTAGCTGCTTTAATGAACTTGGAACCAGTGCCGCTTGTTGAGATGCAGCTGTTTTCATGAACATTAAAGCTGTGTTGGATTTTGAGATGTAGCTGTTTTAAAAAAGCTGCGAGCTAGTGCTAGGTTGTTGAGATAGATCTGCTTTAATGAGCTTCCAGCCAGTACCAGGTTGTTGAAATGTAGCTGTTTTCATAGGCTTCGAATTTGTGCTGGGGTGTTGAGATGTAGGTGCTTTAATGAGCTTGGAACCAGCACAGGCTGCTGAGATATAGTTACCTTAATGAGCATTAAAGCAGTGCTGGATGTCACTAAATGAACTGTTGTAAGTTGAGGACTACCTAGATTTCTCGTTTAGTATTCCTTGGGGGACCGGAGAACGGAATAAAAACAGATTTTGTGCTACCTCAACACTGCCTAAACCAGTTGTCAACTTGTTGGTCCTTCAGAGGACTGTTTGCGGTCCACACAACTTGGCATGTGTGGCTTTCTTCAAATAGAGCAACTTGGAAAATGCGTGGACTCCAATTCCCAACATTCCCCTGCTGGCATGGGGAATTCTGGGAGTTGAATTCCTGACATGCTGGTTGGACAATTCTGGGAACAGAATGCTGCACATTTTCCAGTTCCCATAGGGCAATCATTGTGCGACTGATCAACACAAAGAAGGACTTAATGTTGATGGGTTTTTTTTTTAAAGTCCGCAGGACGGGCTGAGACCAAACATTTTACATTTTTGGCTCAAATATCCAAATCTTTCCTAAAAATGTATCGTCAACTTTGATGATAAAAACTCTCCACCCCCTCCTCCCCAGGAAAGACGTAAACTTCGCAAGTCTCCGTCTCTTTCGAAATTAATTAAATTAAAATTTGCTTTTAAAACAGTTCAAGTAGTCCTCGACTTTCAACCATTTGTTTACTGACTGTTTGAGGTTACAACTATTTGAAGTTACAATTTGAAAAAAGTGATTTGCGGCTGGTCCTTGCAGTTATGACCGGTCCTTGCATGACTGTTGCAGTATTTCCCCACGGTCACGTGGCCAATCTCCAGGTGCCTGGCGATGGCGTGTATTTAGGATGGTTGCAAGGTCACGTGATCGCTCTTTGCAACCTTCCCAGCCGGCTTCTGACAAGCAAAGTGAATGGGGGAAAGCTCGATTTACTTAACAACTGCATGAGTTACTTAACAACCGTGGCAAAAAAGAGTAAAATCGGGTGTGACTCACTTAACAACCAACAATCTGTGGGGTCCTTGGTGTGCTCAAGCAGACATTTCGTGACCAAACTAGGTAACATCAGTGCAATCCTGTGAAAGTCTGATCCCAATTGTGGTCGTAAGTCAAGGATTCTTTCTATCCGGGTCCTTTATAGAAGGAGTCCTTGACTTACGACCACAATTCTAAAAATTGTATCTGTGAGGCAATCCCCTTCCCCCGCCCACAAGATGGTATTTAAACAAACGTTAAAGGAAAGTGAGATTTTAAGGTAACAATAGAATTAGTCACACCTATGTAATAACTTGAGATATCAAGATAGATAGATATATATTTATGAAAGGAACTAAAGTGATGGTGCAAAAAACTTATTAACACCTCACGGTAATGATCGGGATAATGTGGATTATTATGTAGGTATAAATGTTCAATTATAAGAACAGATGTGTTCGGCATATTTCTTTTTACTTTCTTTTTTGGACGGAGACGATGCCTTCGTAACAACGAACCTTTTTTTCTGCAGTTTGTAAACTAGCCAAGGTTGTAGAGATTTCTCAGCAATAAAAAAACCTCTTTTTAAATTAGTTTGCGTCTGTGTGCTGTTTTCACAACCCGTTGGCCGAGAGTCAGTTCTGCCCGAGGAACGTCTTTTGGTGCAGTTGGTTACAAGAATTTCACGTCATCCCTGAGTTTATAACTATTAGTTTAGCAATCATTCAAAATGTGAACGGCGCCGAAAAAAATGTAATTTACAATTCGTCCTCACACTTAGTTTGTTATGGCGCATCGCTTATAAAACAGAATCTTGCCAAACTAAAGCAACTGTAGCTCTATCAATATACAACAGTCCTCAATGTACAACAGTTCATCTAATCACCGTTTGAAGTTAAACCGTTGAAAAAAGTAAATTATGGCCGCTTTTTCACACTTAAGACTGTGGCAGCATCCCCAGGGTCACGTGATTAGAAATTTGGATGCTTGGCATCTAACTCACATTTATGACAGTCGTAGTGATCCCATTGTGCGACCTTCTGACGAGCAAAGTCGATGGGGAAGACTGAGTCATGCAACAACCGTGTGGCAAACTTTACAACTGCGGGAATTCACTTAAAAACTCCAGCAAGGAAGGTCATATAACGAGGCAAACCTCACTTAAAATCGTTATCGATTAGCAACGGAAAGTTTGGCCTCAATTGTGGTCGTAAGTTGAGGACCACCTGTATTAACGAATTTGAAATCAAAGGGAATAGTAATAAGACTCAAACTCTGGAGGAATAAAATAACAGACAGGAATTGTTTGAACTCACAAAGTGGCAAAAAATTTATTCAACAGAATAAACGGGATTCATTCCAGCCCTTTCGCTGGTAAATAGAATACTGGATAATACTTTCCAAAAATTTCTCAATGGGAACTATTAATTTTTAATTATTGTAAGAAGTTCATGTTACTTCAATTTCACTTTTTCAATTAAAATTTTCTCCTACCTTGTAAACCAGGAAGAGTAGTTTTGGGGGGGGGAATGATTTACAACTTCTAGACTTAGACTTGAATTCTCAGTGGCGGTTGTACAGCCTGGGGAATTCTGGGAATTGGAGTCTACACACTTTGGGGAAATCTAGGTGTGTAAGATAAGGTGCAGTTTATATCCCGTTTTCACATAACCGGCTGCGTTTGCGAAACCCAACATCATCATTTTGTTGGCGTGGCTTCTCCAGACTGACAGCAAATTCAACAAATTTTTGTGGGGGTAAAATTTACTTTGATGCTCAATTTAAGTCATTGTTATTCGACTTGGTGAATAGATACAGTGGCTTGCAAGAATATTGGAAAAGATCAATTTGGTTTCGTTAAGTGGGCAAGGGAAAGGACCCCTGCCCAAATCCAAAGGGGTCTACAAAAAGAAACTTAATTTTCTCTGACAACCCTGCAACATTTTGAGTCTGCAGGATGTATGTTCGAAATGAGGTGGTCAATCTACACAAACCCAGAGATAAACTCTTCCTTCTGAGTAAACTTTTAAAAATTTACAGAAAAGGGGTGGCCTCCTGTTCAAAATCCAGCCTTTTTTGGGAGGGGTCTCATTAAAAAAGGGGTAAACTGTGAGATTTGGGAAGATCTGACAGGAACTGAATGGATTATTTAAAGATTTAAAGAAAATAAATTAATTTAAAGTTATAGGGATGTTTGTGAAGGAGATGGAGGGGGGGCTGGCACTTAAGAAGGGGCACCTTAAAAATTTCATGATTTTCTTTGCTTGAGATAATAGGATGTTGTTTCTCAAACTTTGTACTTGAAGAGGGGTGGACTTCCACTCCCAGAATTCCCCAGCCAGCATGCTTTAAGAGGGATGGACTACAACTCCCAGACTTAAAGCATGCTGGCTGGGGGATTCTGAGAGTTGAAGTCCACCTATTTTCAAGTTCTTGAGATTTCAGACCCGTCAATCTTGACCAAAAGACGAATAGAAAATAATTAGAAACTCAACTTCAACTCAAATTTAAATTCATCTTGCTGACAAACAATTGTTGACTCGTATTTTTGGTATTAACAAAAGAATTTCACTTCCATTTGCCCTTTGCAAAGGATCCCAACAGAATAATACACTTGGTGAACCCGAGTTAGGAAACGGTCAGAAAAAGACAATTTCAAGTATGTCATTCTCCTTTTTTTCACCCAAAGTTCAGCCTTCCCCAAAAACACATTGGGGTATCATCCCGAATTATTAATTTTGGTGCAGCAATACTTCGAATATCGGATCATTTTCTCCTGACTGTATTCTAAGCTCCGGAGGGGAAAAAAAGTGATTTTTAAACCCACAAGTTCCCGGGCTGTTAATCAGTTTCCTTTCCCGAGAAAAGCTCTTCAGAAACACTGCAATAATTTAGATTATCATCCTATATATATTTATATATATCCATACAGAAGAGAGATCAGTCTTTTAATGCCGCTACAAGAGGATTTGCAGACTTGGTCTGAATCCAAGGAGTGGATGAGGATCTTTGTTAATGAGAAAGTTTGTTGCAAAGAGTCTGTCGCCGTCGTTCCTGTTTCCGGGATTGGAAAGTTTGGAAAAAAATGGGAATTGCGGACTAGGGCGGAGCGTGGAACAATTCACCAAATCCAGTCTCGATTTAGGAGGCGAAGAAAAAATCCTTGTTTTTGAAGAATACTTATTGCAACTGGTATTCTAAAGTAGTGTTTCTCAAGCTCGTCCCCTTTAAGATGGATGGACTTTAACTCCAGGGATTCTGGGAGTTGAAGTCCACCCATTTTAAAGGGGACGAGCTCGTGAAAAACTTCATCTGGAGACTTAAAACCGGCATTCAAAAAGAGTAGAACAGAATAGAATTTGCATAGGCATCAAAGGGGGGAATTATGGAAATATTTATCCTGCAAAGACAATCCCGGGAACGATAAGACTACAGTTGATTGCATATTTCTCTCCTCCGTCTCACTACGATGTCCATCACTGCACTGAGCAGACGTCCAAAATGCAGAATTTGGCTCGGCAGGTGGGACAAGGCACATGACTGGAGAGCCAGGTCTCCGGGTGCTGCTGGTCCTGTTGGCTGGCGAACCATTTGCCCATACAAAGCAAGCACCACATGGGGTAGCAGAAACACGGCTGACATTCGCCCTCGTGCAGCTCCCGGCAATTCTTCAGTAGTTTGATGTTGGCCCGGGACTGCATGCAGCCAATGCAGAGGTCCAACTCCTGTAGAAGGGAGAGAGGGGAAGATGAAGCAGTAGGTCATTAAAAAGACACTGAGCTGGGTGGTTTTCTTGCAGATGTCTCAGTACCCAACTAGGGAACATCATCAGGGCTAGAAGGAAGAGGGGGAGGAGGAAGATGTGGGATCCTGGGTGCTGAGCTGGGTGGTTTTCTTGCAGATGTTTCATGACCCAACTAGGGGACATCAGGAAGGCAGGCAGGCAGGAATTGTGGGGTCCTTGTTGCTCTCCAAGCTTTTGTTACAGACATCTCATAACCTCAGTAGGTAACGTCATCAGTGGCAGAGGGGAGTGTGCATAAGCAGAGAACAAACTGCCCCTCCCTTCTGGCAACAATGATGGCCTGTCTTTACGACAGGGGTGGCCAAACCACGGCGCATGCGCCAAACATGGCGCATTGGATGCTTACAAGTGGCGCATTGCATCCTTGCGCCTACTTAGCTCGGCTCCTCTGGGTTCTGCCTACGGCAATTTAAAACGCACTTCTGCCTGCAAGGAAGAGGGGGCGAGCATCAATCCCTGCCTCTGCGCAGGCAGGAGCACGTTTCAAAACGCTGCTGAAGGGCTTGAGAAGCAAACTTCCTTGTCGCCGTACCTTTGGGCTCCGCCTCTTGCCGCCACCTCCCTCACTTGCTGGACTGGCTCGCCTGCTCTGGGTTGCCTTCGGCAGCATTTTAAAACATGCTTCTGCCTGCGAAGAATAGGAGGCAAGCATCGGTCCCTTCATCGCAGGCAAAACGCATCCCTTCAAAACGCTGCCGCAGGAGTTTGGGGGTTTCAGGTGGGAGATGGGGCGGGGCGTGAGTGAGGAAGGCGGCGGCGACAAGGAAGTCGCCATCACCTTCCTCACTCATGCTGCGCCGCGCCCCATCCCCCACCCAAAACCCCCAAACTCCTGCGGCAGCGTTTTGAATCCTGCCTGCGATGAACCCAGAGCAGGCGAGCCAATCTCCTGTAACTTCGGCTCTTCGGCTTCCAAATCCAGCCTGGAAAGCAGCCGCTCTGGACGAGCGTCTAGGATGCGCATCTCGCGCTGGGGCAGGGCGGGGCGCACGTCCTCCTCCCCGCCGCTTCTGGATTTGGAAGCCGAAGTTGTATGGCGCATCTGAACTCGTCTATGAAAAAGTTGGCGCATGGTATGCTTAAGGTTGGCCACCAATGCTTTACGACAATCTCAGCATCCTTCCAAGCTGCCTTTCCAACAACCCAAGTGTTAAGGTTATAATTAACCAGATTGGGTTTCCTAATATAAAAAAAGTAAAACTGTAAATCCAAGTTTGTATAAATATGTATTGTTGCTTTAAGTGAATCCAGGTTTGTTTGCTAATGACTAAAAAGAGAGAGCAAGAAAGCGCATATGCAGAGGAGTGCATGCAGCTTGGCTTGACAGAGAGAAAGAGAGAGGTTTGCTTGATTGTTTATTACTCACTGTGTGTGAAGGACTAAAGATTTCTGAATATAACTTACAAAGAAGTTCAAGGTATTCTACTAGAGATAAGTAAAGAACGGACTGTTTATGTTATTGTGCTGTTTGTTTTAAGTAAAAGCTTAATTTCTACAACACGTTATCAGTTACTGACTATATCAAACCACAACCACCCATTCCGCTTCGTAAACCCTGAACTCTGCAACTTCATTCCTTAACACCAAGTCAAAAGGGAAAGCAGATCTGCTCAACACACGAATTGGTCATAAGTCAAGGTCTGCCTGCCATCCCGTCATCAGAACCAGACAGAAACTCACCTGGTTGCTGGGAACCAGGTAAGGCGGGTTCCTCTCCACCAGGGAGCTGAAGGTCTCCAGAAAGAGATCACTCAGGCTCTGATGGATGACCACGTTGGCCCTGTTCTGGATCGGGTTCCGGAGCTTGTCCTGCAGTTCCCCGTATTCCGATGAGTTGAGCCTGTAGGGAAAACAAAGGTCAGGTCCTGATTTTGGGAATAAACAAAGTTGGATTCCAAAATAAACGACAAACTGGCATGCTTTTTAAACCCAGGCGACTTAATGGCAATTCATTTTGTGGACTGTTCCAAGTTACAACAGCCCTGGAAAAAGAACCCGGGAATCTTTTTTTCACCCTTACGACCATCGCAGCTGGCTAATCAAACCAGCTCGAATTTGTGACGGTCGGATCACCCTGGGTTCCTATGATCCCCTTTTGCGATTGGGATGTTCTGACCTAGGCTTCCCGATTAAATAAAACAGCACAATAGGCGTCTCACAAACCTCTTTTATTTGTAAAGGATTGCTAAATATGTTCATTAGCAATCATCATAAGTCCAAATAAAGTAAAATAAGTCCGACTAAAGTCTTTTCAAGGAAAAGCAGATAACACACACACATGAACCATGCTCTTCTTTGGCAAACTGCCAAAGACCAATTTGCAGGAAAAACCTGGCAAGTTCAAACAGGAACAAAACTGAGTCTTCAGTTGCAATGACGAGATCTAGGGATGAACTGAGTTGCTTCCTGCAAAGAACCCTTTCGTGTTCTCCACTTATATAGCCTATGGGAGGGCCACTTATCCCCAAGCCTTACTCCTGAGTAGTCCTTCTCCTCTGGAACTGTTTTTGCCTTTTAGCAGCTCTGCGCATGCGCGCATTGAGAACAGGCTCCTCCTGTTCTTCTTCCTCGCTCATGTCAGCCTCTGGAGGTTCTGGAGGCGGTACAGACCTCCCCAATGGCCCTGGCTGGATCCCTGCCTCTGGCACCGAGCCTTCTGCAGGCCTGGCCCAGGTTCCTCCCCAGCCTCCTCACTGTCCGACTCTGCTGCCAGCTGCACAGGCCGCTGGCAGACCACAACAGGGGAAGGCCAATTCACTTAATGACCATGTGACTCATTTAGAGTTCTTTCGGGAATTGGGCGGCATAGAAATGCAAATAATAAATAATAATTTAAGGACAGTCATGATTCGCTCAAACAAGTTGGAAAGAAAAGCTGTAAAATGGTACAAAACTCAACAAATTTCTCAGCTAGCAACACAACTGTGATCATACATTGAGGACTACCTTGAAATAAAATACAGATAGTCCTCAACTTATGACCACAATCGAGCCCCAAATTTCCATCGCTAAGTGAGACATTTGTGAAGTAAGCTTTGCCCCACTGGAAGGTGTCTCTCGCCACAGAGGTTAAGAGAATCTTTGTGGTTGTTAAGTGAGTCACGCGGTCATTAAGTGAAGATGGCTTCCCTCCTTGACTTTGCTGGTCAGAAGGTCGCAAAGGAGAATCAGGTGACCCAAGGATCCTGCGACCAACGTAAATACGAGTCAGTTGCCAAACATCCGAATTTTGATTACGCGACTTCAGGAATGCCGCCATGGTTGTTTGCTTAACGACCATGTGTTTAAAACCTGCAGTGATTCATTTAACAACTGCGATTAAAAACTGCGGAGACTCACAATAACTGGGGGTGAGAACTGTAGTAATATGGGGAAAACCTCAACGAGCCACAAAATAAAAATTTGCGGTCGTAAATCGAGGACAACACACATAAATGGAACCACCAGAGAAAATGACCCAAAATGCGTTCCAGATTGCTAAATCTCCACCTCAAGAGTTCGAATTAAACCACCACCACCCCAAAACAGATACGGGAAGAACGCTTACCGGATGTCGAAGGCTTTGACGTGGGGATTGGTGCTGGCCACGCGGATGGTGAGGAACTGAGCCGGCATGCTGGCATCTGGCAAGAGCTCCTGCTGTCTCGAATCTACAACAGTCAGCTGGATGTCCCGCTGTTGGGCCACATGGAAGGAGTAGGTGGTCACTTTGAGAAGCCAACTGTCGGTCACAATCAGACGGGCCCCTGGCGGCCCCGTAGCAAACTTGTCGATCCGCCGGAATTCGGCATTGATGGAGGAGGCCACGGCGCACCAGCCAGTGTGGGGCGGCAGAGCGAAGGTGGAGAGGATCTGGACCAGCGGGTGGTGGGACCAGCCGTCCCGGGACCAGTAGTAGGCGAAGGTGCCCGCGAGGACCAGGAGGAGAAGGGCCCCAGCGAAGAAGGTTTTCCACAGTTCAGGCGCCTGGGAGATGGTGCACAGCTGTTTTTCGGGTGCCGCGAAGCACATGCCCAGATAGTAGCCTAGGGAAGAGGAGAGAGGTCTGTCTGTCTGTCTTTCTCCCTTTTTCTTTCTTTCTTTCTTTCGCTCCGTAATTTTTTCCTCCAACCGATTCCTTCCTCCCTCCTTCACTTTCTTTCCTTTTCCTTTCCTTCCTGTTTCTTTTCTTTCGCCTTCCCATTCTTTTTTGCTGCCCTTCCTTTCTTCCTTTTTCTTTCTCTCCACCCTCCTCCTTCTCCATTCCTTACCTACTTCTTCCTCCACCCCTGCCTTCCCCCTCCTTGGGGCTCCCCCTTCCCTTTCACACACACCCTGCCTGTTCTCCCCCTCTTGGGGGTTCTTTCCCTCCCTCCCTCCCTCCCATTGGAGTTCCCCCTCCCCTTTTTCCTGCCCCCCAGCTGAATGGGGGGGTCGAGCCAGACCCTAAGCGGCGGGGGGGGGAGGGGGAGCCTCCCCCTCCTTGGGAGGCTCTCCTTCCCCCCTTGGGGCTCCACTGCCCCTTTCTCCTCCCTGCCTCTGCCATTGGTGGGGGCTCTCCTCTCCCTCCCCACCTTTCTCCTTTACCCTCCCTGCCCCCCTCCTTGGGGTCTCCTCTCCCTCCCTCGGGATTCCCCCTCCCCTTTCTTCCCCCCCCCCCCCCGCAGCTGAATGAGGGGATCCAGAGCCAGACACTAAGGAGGGGTCAGTCCACCCCTTCTCCCCTTTCCCCCTCTCTGCACCCCCTTTCTAGGGTGGTCTCCTCTGCCTCCCTCCCTCCCTCCCTCGGGGCTCCCCCCTCCCCTTTCTTCCCCCCCTCCCCCTCCCTTGGGGCTCCCCTTTCCCCAGAGCCAGACCCCTTCTCCTCCTCCTCCCCCCGGGAAGCCCCTCACCCAGGGGCAGGGCGGCGTGGACCAGGAGGGTGCCGGTGCCCCTCCGCAGGTGGTAGTGCACGAAGGCCGCGTCCTCGCTGCCCAGCCAGGAGCCCAGCAGGTTCTGCACCGTCAGGCCGGCCAGGTGGAACTCGTTGGGCGGGAAGACGAAGCAGAAGGTCAGCACCAGGTAGGCCAGCGTGAAGGTGGCCGCCGTGGGAGTCTCCATGGAGCCCCCCAAAACCTCTCCGCGCGGGTGATTGCGGGTGATGTAGTCCCGACTACGCCTCCTCCTCCCGCCGCTCTCGCCCGCGGCCTTCTTCCGCGCAGGGAACTCTGGGAGTTGAAGTCCCGCCCCCTTAACCCTCGAAGTCTCTAGGCCGGCGGAAGCAGAGCGCGAGGAGCTCTGGGAGTTGAAGTCCTTCCCCCGGACTCAGCCTCCGTTTCCATTCGCCCGTGAGGCACGCTGGAAAGATTGAAGTCCCGCCTTACGCCCGCCTGAGTTGCGGAAGCGGCGCGCGAGGCAGTCTGGGCGTTGAAGTCCCGCCTCCGGTCTCAGCCGCGATATACATTCGCCGGCGAGGGATTCTGGGAGTTGAAGTCCTTCATCTCGGCCAGGCAAACACGCATGAGCTTCACATGAGCTTCACAGCTTCGCCGGCGGAAGTCACGCGCTGAGCCCTCCGCCCGTTTGAGCTCACAGAACGGAAAAGCCCTATTCCACCCGCCGAGAATGCCGGGAGATGTAGTTCACCTTCTCTCACGCACTTCCCTCTTGAGCGTGCGTGACGTCTCACGCGAGGATCTCTAGGAGTTGGTCTCTCTGCCTTTTCCGCTTCTTTGTTGCAAATCGGATTTTCGGGTTTGCAAAGCCCCCCCCCCCCCGCCAAATTGGCCCTTGGCGGCCCCTGATTGGCTTGAATGAGGGCTAGCAGCCCAATTTGCCTCAAGGAAGTGATTTATGCCCTGTACATTTCATAATATAGTCCTCAACTTAAGACCGTTCATTTAGTGACCATTCCAAGTTACTGGAAGCTGCTTTTCACACGATTGTCGCATTAGCCTTCTGGTCACATGATCAACCTTGGCAACTGATTCGTCTTTATGACGGTCGCAGGGTCCTGTGGGGGTCACCTGATCCCCTTTTGCGACCTTCTCACCAGCCAAGTCCATGGAGTAGCCGGATTTGTCACTAACTGAACAAGTGCAGTCATTCTTAACTAGTGTCCAGAAAGCTCATCAAATTCGTTTGCAACAAATGTCTCAGCGACGGAAACGTGGGTCTCGACTGTTGCACGCAAGTCAAGGAATAGTTATTGTGAAAAGAAATCGAGCAGGCTCTGGTTCTTGCAGGGATCTTCTGGGCTTGGATATAGGAAAGCAACTCTGTTGTGGCTGGAGTTTTTTCTTTCCCCACCACTTTAACTTACAACCCTTAGCTCTCCTGGTGGCCTCCCATCCCAAACAGGACCTTGCTATGTCAAACCTCCCTCCAGTCAGAGTTGATTCCAAATTAAGTTTTGAGCTTCCCTCAAGCCCAGATTCTTTTTGTCCAATTTATTCTAAGGATTTATTCAGCTTCCTTCTAGCCCAGAATATTTTTTTCCATTTTAACCTAATGACCTTGGCTCTCCTGGTGGCCTCCCATCCCAAACAGGCCTTTTCCCCCCGAGCTACATCAAACCTCCCTCTGGTCAAACTTGACTTCCTAATTCAGCTTTGAGCCCAGATTCTCTTCCAATTTAAATTTCCCAAGTTATTCTAAGGCCTCTCCTGGTGGTCTCCCGTCCCAAACCTCCAATATCTCTTTTCTAGGTCAGCTTGGCATTCAGCCATGCTGAGCCAGATTTTATATACAGGTAGGCATTCATTTAGTGACCGTTCAAAGTTACAACGGCCCGGGAAAAAAGGGACTGGGTACCATTTTTCATACTTAACGACTGTCACACCTGATTAAAATTCCCCAGCTTGGCAACCAACTCATCTTTATGACCGGTGGCATCGTCCCGGGTCACATTATCCCCTTTTGCAACATTCTGACAAGCAGGAAGCCGGATTCACTTACGAACCGGGTCACTAACTGAACAACGGCGGGGATTCACTGAAGAACGGTGGCGAGAAAGGTCATAAAATGAGGCAAAACTCACTTCACAACTGTCTCACAAACATTTTGGGGTCTCAATTCTGCTCCCAAATCAAGGACTGCCAATAAAAATAGCAGGTATTTATATCTGCCGCTGCAGATTATCTTTATATATCTTGTTTCCATCTCTAATAAATAATATTTTTAAAGTGTTTTTAAGGTTTAGTAAATCCAGCTGGGGAATTCTGGGAATTGAAGTCCCACCAATATTTAAATTTTCAAATGGTTTATTAATTTTAAGCATGCATTAAAATTACAACACATTATTTTTCAAGGTGTTGTACACAAAAATCTTATTTCCAGGATTGTGACGGGTGTACGGGGTTGTGCGGTCAGCTTCCGGAAGACCTTCGTTGGTTGGCTTCTGCGAGGACAGTCGCGAAAAACCCGCCTCGTTTTAGAAGTCGGGACGGTCTTTTTGCAACTTGCTGTAATCCATATTGACGGCAAAGAACTGGAAAAAGAAAAAAGAATTATGAAAAGGAAGGTGGCCGCTTTTGCAAAAAAGAGAAAAAACTTGAAATCAAATGCGAAAAAATAAAAAAATAAAAAACACTTAATGATTTTGTACTTCCTTGGATTCCAATTTTCAACCAAAATATGGATTACTACAACTTTATTAAGTGGCCTTACTATTGAGTTACACATTACTTTTAACCCTGCTGTAAGTCAATCCGCAAACCCTAATAGTTAGATGGACAGAACTTTGCAACAGGGTGAAAAATTTCCCAGTCTCCAGGAGACAGTTCTAGTCCCGCCTTAGGCAGGAAAGCCAGCTGGGTGACTTTGGGCCAATCACCAGGAGACGGGGAGTACTAGTCCCGCCTAAAATAAACAGAATAAAAGAGAATAAAATGACCGAGTTGGAAAGGACCTTGGAGGTCATCTAGTCCAAACTCCTGCTCAACCAGAAGACCCTTATAGAATAACAGAATCACAGAATTGGAAGGGACCTTAGAGGGCATCTAGTCCTTGAGCAAGGTACCACCTATAATGAAGGTTGTAAAAGACTTGACCTTAGAATTTAATCCGCTTTTATCGTCTTAAGTTTTTATTTTTGTTAGCCTGGCTGAATCCTGAAGCTAATTTAAATCCAGCCGTTTAATCCGTATCCTTTATAATATAAGCTCTGGGTAAATTTCAAAACAAAATACTTTTGAGGGAGGGAGCCCCTTAAAATAACAGAATAACGGAATTGCAGAGTTGGAAGGGACCCTGGAGGTCATCTAGTCCAACCCCCCTGCTTTGAATGCCCTGGCAAAGCCTGTCATATACCGAGCGTCGTAATTTATTTGACTAAATGTCAAATAACGCCCCACCTTGTAACGGTGAGTGGGATCGAGGTTGTTCCATGGCTCCGGGTTATTCTTCTTATCCCATCTAGGAGGACAAAGGGGGAGAAAACAAACACAATCAGGACACTGTATGAAGGTAGTCCTCGCTTAACGACCGGTTGCTTAGTTCTAAGTTACGACGGGCTTTGCAAAACTACTCAAGACCCGTTTCGAACTTTTAATGGCCGCAATGGCTGGTTTGGGACATAAAAAAGTCCATGTGGCTGGGGAAAACGGGCTCACTTAATGACTGTTGTGTTTAACATTTCATGACCCAACTAGGTAACATCATCAGTGCTAGAGGAGGAGGAGGAAGGGAAGGAGGACTTCAGGGTCCTTGGATGCTCTTTGAGCTGGGTAGTTTCATGACCCAACTAGGTAACATCATCAGTGCTAGAAAGGATTGTATATAGAGAGCAAAACCCACACTCCTTCTAGCACTGATGACGTTCTCTAGTTGGGTCATAAGGCGTCTGCAAGAAAACCATCTAGCTCAGAGAGCACCCAAGGACCCCACAGTCCTTCCTCCTCTTCCTCCTCCCTTCTAGAACTGATGATGTTCCCTAGTTGGGTTATGAAACATCTGCAAATAAACCACCCAGCTCAGAGAGCACCAAGGACCCACCTTCCCCATGACGCTTGGGGAATTCTGGGAGTTGAAGTCCAGACAGCATAAAACACTGTCATAGGTCACTTTTTTCAATGCTGCTTCAAATAGTCACTAAATGAACCGTTATTACGTCACAAGGGGTCCCTGTGTTAAATTTAAATGTTCATAAAAAACACGGCTGGTCCTTTTACTCTGAGTGTTGTTTTCTTGTTTGCAAAATGAAAAAAATAGCAACAGCTGCAAATGACAAATTCAGCTCCAGATAATTTCTTCCAACCCAACAATTGTGGTTTGTAAGATAATAAACCAGGTTTAATGTGGGGGCCACGGAGACATACCTGACTTCGGGGCAGTACACAGCCAGACGCATCAAATAGAGACCGGCACCGGCCACTGCAGTCCCCATAATTAAGAAAAGCGGAATAAGCTACGAGAAAAAAGTAAAAGGTAGGATTAAAAATTAGGAGCGATACAGGAAGTCCTCGGACTTATGGCCCTTTAGCGATTTGCCTTTGGGAAAGAGCCCAAAGTAAGAAATACGGGCCGTCCTCGCCTTAGGACCACAACGGAGCCCCAAAATTTCTTTAAGGGAGTTCTGAAGGGAGCCTTGCCCCGTTTTCTGACCTCTTGCCACCGTTGTTAAGCGAATCCGTCTCCCCCATTGACTTTTGCTGGTCAAGAAGCTGGCAAAAGGGGATCGGGTGACACGGCAGCCTGCCATAAAGACGAGTCGGGGTTTTGATCACGTGCCGGGGAAGATGGGGGCTAGAGTCCAGGAACATAAAAGACCCCGAAGGTGGGCTACCCCGTCAGGGGATTATGGGAGCTGGAGTCCAGGCATACAAATGACCCCTAGGGTGGGGCTGCACCGGCCGCGGATGATAGGGCCTGGAGTCCAGGGATGTAAACGACCCCAAAGGTGGGCTACACCGGCCGGGGATTATGGGAGCTGGAATCCAGGCATGGATTCTGGAATCCATGGGAGCTGGAATCCTTAGGGCGGTCCGTCCCTGCCGGGGACGATTGGGACGGGAGTCCCGGTGAGCCACTCACGCTGGGCCGATGCTTGACTTGGTGGCGGAGGAAGCCAATCAAGCCCGGACTGGGGCCGGCAGAGCCGGCGGCGGCGGCGGCGGCCGGAGGGACGCGGGGCTGCTGAGGCTGCTGCTGCGACATGGCGGCCAAATCAATGTCAAGCTAGGACCCCGCGCAGGCACTCAAGTAGACACCTCTGCGGAGGACCAGCCTCACTAGGCGGTCACGCGCATGCGCTATGGCGAACAAATCTCTCTCACTTCTTCCGCCACCCCCCAAGTCCGCACTGAAGTAGCCACCTCTGCGGAAGACCAGGCTCGCGAGGCCACTCTGCGCATGCGCGGACGCCCGCCAGCCTCCCCGAGCGCGGCTGCGCACTACACTCGGCCGCCAGGGGGAAGCCGAGACCGTGAGGGAGAAAAAAAATTGCAGAGAAAATTCCCATTCAATGTTGGAGCTGACCCGGCTTGGGCTGGGCCAGAAGGACAGACCCCGCCATAGAGACTCCGCCTGGCGCGGCATGCCTCTTCTCTACCTAACCGGAAGTCCTCAGTGGTAGTGGAGACACGGCTTTAGCTGGTGTCCCACCATAGAGACTACGCCTAGTACGGCGTGCAAGCCCCCCCCCCCGCAATACAGTTTCCTCTAAGCGCGGCGTTCTTTTTCCTCTACCTAACCAAAAGCCGCATTCAATTGTTTAGCGGACCGGAAAATCGCCCCCTTGCAATACAGTGTCCTCCTAGGGCGCCGTGCTTTACTAACTGGAAGCCCCCTAATTGTGGAAGCTCGGATGCCCCTCTGCCGGAAAACCGGACTCGCCGCCATAGAGTCCCCTTCTAGCGCGGTACCCTTTCCTTTACCTAACCGGGAGCCCTATCAATTGTAGAGCCGATCAGAAAAACCGGCCCGTTACCATAGAGTTTTCTTCCTAGCGCGTCTTCCCTTTTCTCTTACTACCTAACCTGAAAACCCGCCGCCGCCCATAGAGAGAGCGTCCTCCTAGCGCGGCGTGCTCCTTCCAGAGCGGAAATCCGTCGTGTCGACCTTTTCCGCTTCCTGGGCCGGCCTCTCGTAGGGCTGGCATTTAAAGTGCCGCCGCCGCCGCCGCCCGGCTGAGTCTTCTCTCTCTCTCCCTCTCTGCTTCCTCTCGCCGCGACGATGTTCAGCTGGCTGGGCGGCGACGACCGCCGTCGGAAGGACCCGGAGGTCTTCCAGACGGTGAGCGAAGGGCTGAAGAAGCTCTACAAGGCGAAGCTGCTGCCTCTGGAGGAGCACTACAAGTTCCATGAGTTCCACTCGCCCGCCCTGGAGGACGCCGACTTCGACAACAAGCCCATGGTGCTGCTGGTGGGCCAGTACTCCACCGGCAAGACCACCTTCATTCGGTAGGGGGCGCCCTTCTTGGTGGAGAGGAGGAGATCGCCAAATTTGATAGAGAGCGGACTACAGCTCCCATCATCCCCCCAGCTGGGACCGATGGGTGGAGTAGCCTTGTTGGCTTTGGAGTAGTTGGGCGACCCTCAATGGTTAGAGCTCAAATTGGGCCTCTTTAAAAAGATGGGGGACTACAACCCCGCTGGGATCAATGAGCGGAATAGCCTTGTTGGCTGGGGAATAATGGGCGACCTTCAATTGATGGCCCTTGTCTAGTGTTTCTTTAAGAGGGGTGGGCTACAACTCCCATGATCCCCCAGCTGGGACCAATGGGGGGAATAGCCTTGTTGGGCTGGGGAATATTTATTTATTTATGTATTTATTTATTTTGTGAGATTTATATACCGCCTCACAGTGCAAGGACTCTCTAAGCGGTTTACACCAGTAAGCAATGTATATTTATATTGCCCCCAACAATCTGGGTCCTCATTTTACCTACCTCGGAAGGATGGAAGGCTGAGTCAACCTTGAGCCGGTGAGATTTGAACCGCTGACCTGCGGATCAGTGTCAGCTAAAGTGGCCTGCAGTACCTGCCTCTAACCGCTGCACCACCTCGGCTCTTATAACACTTGAATAACACTTGATTCTCAATGGGTAACTCCCACCCGATGTTTCTCAAAGCTGGGCCCTTTTCAGAGGGGCAGACTACAACTCCCATGATCCTCCCCAGCTGGGATTGATTGACACAAGAGGCTTGTGATGGGGCTGGGAGTCAGGGTCTCAGCCCTCCTTTGGTGGCTCTCATTGAAGGCTTCTCAAAAGTGCTCCCCCCCACCTTTAAGAGGAGTGGACTACAGCTCCCATCATCCCCCCCCATGGAATGGATGGGTTGAATAGCCTTGTTGAGTTATGAAGTAACACTCCACGTTCAATGGTTAGTTCTCAAATTTGGACACTCTTAAGATGGGGGTAGAGAGACTACAATGCCCATCATCCCCCAGCTGGGATCGATGGAGGCAAATAGCCTTGTTACGATGGGGTTGTGTGTGTGTGACAATAATGCTCAACCTTCAATTGATGGCCCTTGTCCAGTGTTTCTCAAAGGGGGGATGGCCTTTAAGAGGGGTGGACTACAACTCCCATGATCCCCCCCAGTTGGGATGGATGGGGAGAATAGACTGATTGGGTTATGCAGTAATGCTCAACCCTCAATTGGTAACTCTCACCTGATGTTTCTCAAACTGTGGGCTCCTTTAAGAGGGATGGACTACAACTCCCAGAATTCCTATGTCTGGTGTAGGGGAGAAATGCTCATAATAAACAATCAATAAAATAGGAAAATTGAGCATTTGGGGCATTTGGGCCATAAATGCAATTTATTTCTATTTGTGTGGGTGGCTGGGTGGGTGGGTTCCTTGCTGCTCTCTGAGATCGGTGGTTTTCTTGTAGACATTTCATGACCCAACTAGGGAACATCATCAGCACTAGAAGGGAATGGGCTTTGTGGAGGAAAAGTAGTGGGAAACTAAAGGACGGGCGGACGGACTATTGGGTCCTGGGTGTTCTCTGAGCTTGGTGGCTTTTTTGCACATCTCACAACCCAACTAGCTTATATCATCAATCTCCATTTATATTCTCTCTCTCTCTCTCTCTCTCTCTCTCTCTCTCTCTCTCTCTCTCTCTCTCTCTCTCTCTCTCTCTCTCTCTCTCTCTCTCCCCCCCCCCCCAATCTCTCGAACTCTGGTCGCTCTGCCCGTTAGCCCCTCGTAGAAAAAAGTAAAAAAAATTATACTTTGCTCTGGCTCCTCTCCCCCGGCATTTCTTACTCTGGACCTGGCTATCGCTTTGCCGATTCATCCTTCTCTCCCCCCCCCCCCCCCATGTTGCTTTTTCACAAAAAATGTGCTCTCCATGAAGGTTGGGAATTTTTTTAAAAAAATTAAAAATTGATCTGTGTGCGAATAAAGACACAGCTAGAATAATATCGAAAAGCGAGCCTCCATCCATCTTCATAAACCAAAGATTACTGATTGAAGATTAGGCGATTTGAATTCAATTTCCATATTCTTACCTTAAATGCCTCCAGAAATTGTGAATGGTCCAGTACTTCTTTTAAGAAGAAACTAGATGTCTCAAATTGTATAGGATCTCCTGCATGAGCAGGGGGTTGGACTAGAAGACCTCCAAGGTCCCAACTCTGTTAATCTATTCCATTCCATTCCTTATTCTATTCTATATCCTATCCTATTCTATTTTCTATTCTAATTTCTATTCTATATTCTATTCCTATTTTCTATTCCTATTCCATTCCATTCCATTCCTCTTTTCTTTTTTCTTTTTTTCTATTTTTTTCTATTTCATTATTTTATTTCTTTGTTTTATTTTATTTCAATTTGTTTTGTTTTAGTTTTGTTTTATTTTACTGTTTCATTTTATTTCTTTGTTTTGTTTTATTTTTATTTATTTATTATTTTACTTTACTTCCTTTGTTTTGTTTTATTTTATTTTTTTAATTTTACTTTATTTATTTTATTGTATTGTATTTATTTGGTTTGTTTTATTTTTTTAATCATTTTATTTTTAATTTTCTGGGGTGTTTTTCCTTAAAACAAGACACTCACATCTTCGATCTTGTGTCCGTTACACGTTGGGTGGAAATTAAACAGGGAGTCCTGGAGTTATGACCGTAATGAGCTGTGCCTGCAACGGTCATGATTCAATAGCAATAGCCCTTAGACTTATATACCGCTTCACAGTGCTTTCCAGCCCTCTTTAAGCGGTTTACAGAGTCAGCCTCTTGCCCCCAACAATCTGGGTCCTCATTTTACCGACCTCAGAAGGACGGAAGGCTGAGTCAACCTTGAGCCTGGTGAGATTTGAACTGCCACATTGCAGGCAGCCGGCAGGCAGCAGAAGTAGCCTGCAGTACTGCACTCTGAACACTGCGCCACCACGGCTCCATAATGAGCAATAATCCTCATTAAACAATTCCAGTCATGTTTCTGTTCCAATTTTATTATCCTTTTTTTTTGCAACGGTTGTTAAATGAACACCATGGTCGTTAAGCGAATCCATTGTTGGATGGGGGGGGGGTGTTTGCCAAGGACTGGAAATAAGTTTCCTGGTTTTCAGCACAAATATAAATTGTGGTCAGATGTTCATGGGAATGCTGCGAATGGCCATTCCTATTGTGACTTTATATTATTAACAGTCGTAACTTTGAGGACTACCTATATATCACTTGAAGTGGGTAAGGCTGACTGAGCCGAGTCACTCCATGAATCCCCATCAAACTGAACCCCCATCTCTTCAATCACAATGTGATAGTCCTCGTTTTACGACTTCAATGAACCCGGACATTTCCGTTGTTAAGCGAGACGATTGTGAAGTCATTTCAGGCCCATTTGGGGACCTTTCCTGCCGCCATTACTAAGTGAGTCGCTGCAGTTGCTCCGTTGGTCATGTGGTTGTTAAGCGAATCCCGCTTCCCCATTGCTCGTCGGAAGGTCACAATTTTAGATCACGTGATCCCAGACCGTACGACCGTCATAAACATGAGTCAGTTGCCAAGCATCCGAGTTTTGATCACGTGAACCATTATGACTGCAAACGGTCGTAAGTGTGAAAACCGGCCCTCAGTAGCTTTTTTTAGCCCTGTTGTAATGTCGAGCCATCACTAAATGAATGGTCGTAACTCGAGGACTACAATTGCACGTCCCAGATTCTGCGTGACAGCGCCCGCCTGGTGTTTTTCCACGACAAACCAGCCTTATCATTAATACCAGATAATCTTATTGCCTTTATTCTTTTATAATTCTTGTGATCTTTGAACCAGGTTTATTGTTGCTACTTGAACCTTGATAACTTTCCTTTGTCAGGTACAAGCTACACTTTAATCACGGTTAATGATTAATCAAATTAGTGGTGATTAATAAAAGAGCTTAGCTTTTTGTGTGTGTTTTTTTCCATCCCGATATTCCTTGTCATCTTTGTTCAATGTACAATCGCCCTTCGGATGGTTATGTAGGAATTCAAAGAAACCAAGTTTCATTAGAGCTTTTTTTTTTAATGTGCTGCGCTGGATAAGGATGATGGTCTTGAGTGGCTGAAGGGAGGCCCGAATGGTTTGTGGTTTCCCCAGTCATAAATTGGGGATTTAAAGTTGACAATGGAGAGCAAAAAGATCTCTGCTTAATGCAGGCTTTAAACTGGGTTAATCTGAGACAAGGAAAATTGTCAGGCTCCAGCATGTTGGCTGGGGAATTCTGGGAGTTGAAGTCCACCCATCTTCAAGGCTGCCGGCTGAGAAACGGGTGGATGGATGGATGCTAGAAAGATGGAAGGATGGATGGAGGGGGGGGGAGGAAAAAAGAGAGTAAACATTGCTTTTCAACATGCTGCCCAGGGAATTCTGGGGGTTGAAGTCCACCCATCTTGGCCAAGGTTGAGAAATGGATGGATGGATGGATGGAGTGAGAGAGAGAGAGAGAGAGAGAAAGAGAAAGAGAAAGAAAAAGAGAGATCAGTGCTTCTCAATATGCCTGGGGAATTCTGGGGGTTGAAGTCCACCCATCTTGGCCAAGGTTGAGAAATGGATGGATGGATGGATGGAGTGAGAGAGAGAGAGAGAGAGAGAGAGAGAGAGAGAGAGAGAGAGAGAGAGATCAGTGCTTCTCAATATGCCCAGGGAATTCTGGGGGTTGAAGTCCACCCATCTTGGCCAAGGTTGAGAAATGGATGGATGGATGGATGGATGGAGTGAGAGAGAGAGAGAGAGAGAGAAAGAGAAAGAAAAAGAGAGATCAGTGCTTCTCAATATGCCTGGGGAATTCTGGGGGTTGAAGTCCACCCATTTTCAAGGCTGCCAAGATGGACAAACCCTGTTCCAGCGTCTGAGAAAACAGAGATCAGAGTCTGTTTTTTTAAGGTCAGCAAAGCACAGCTGGAAACGCCCATCCGGCTCTGGGATTCTCCAGCTGTGCCTTGGGCTCTTCTCTTCACTGGAAAAATAAAATTAAATGAAAAGTCTCTTCCATCAAAACTGGCTTCTCG
This sequence comes from Diadophis punctatus similis, assembly GCA_023053685.1. Lineage (NCBI taxonomy): Eukaryota > Metazoa > Chordata > Lepidosauria > Squamata > Dipsadidae > Diadophis > Diadophis punctatus. The sequence goes on along the minus strand of JALIGW010000044.1, from coordinate 4,572,542 downwards.
TTTTCACTCTTAACTTGGTTTGTTTGTCTGCTGAGTCAGATCCACTCGGTCTCCTGAGTTGTCTTCCACCGTCATCCTTTGGCTGCAATACAAACCACATTCCGCATTGCCGATTCGGCTCCGATAGAGGTCGTCCTCGACTTACGACTTTCCATTGCTGTGCGAGATGGTCGTTAAGCAAGTTTGGCCCCCATCGGACTCCCTCGCTCACCACTTTTGTTGAGTGAATCCCTGCCAGGGGTTGAGTGAGTGGCACGGTTAAGTAAATCTTAGCTGTTTGTTCACTTCAGGTTGTCCTCGAGTTATGACCGTGGTGGAGCCCAAAATTTCCATCGCTAAGTGAAACATTTGTTAAGGGAGTCTTGCTCTATTTTATAACCTTGCTTAACACATATCTGTTTGATGTCTGGTTTCTGCCACCAATCATGGCTTGGGTGGGGTTGATGTCTGGTTTCTGATACCAACCATGGCGTGTCTCTTGATATCTGGTTTTTGGTACCAGTGATGGCTTGTCTGTTTGATGTCTGATTTCAGGTACCAATTCTTGGTTTGTCTGGTTTCAGGTACCAATGATGACTTGTCTGCTTTGTTGTACCAGTCATGGCTTGTATGCTTGATGTCTGGTTTCTGGTACCAATCATGGCTTGTCTGCTTTCAGGTACCAATCCAGGCTTGTGTGTTTGATGTCTGATTTTGGGTACCAATCATAGTTTGTGTGCTTGATGTCTGGTTTCAGGTACCAATGATGGCTTCTCTGCTTGACATCTGGTTTTTAGGTACCTACTGGAGCAAGATTTCCCCGGGATGCGGATCGGACCCGAACCCACGACGGACTCCTTCATTGCGGTGATGCAGGGCGACGTGGAAGGGATCATCCCTGGCAATGCACTGGTGGTGGATCCCAAGAAGCCCTTCCGGAAACTCAACGCCTTCGGCAACGCCTTCTTGAACAGGTCAGTCTGGTGCGGCATTCTGAACTGGTTTGACTGGGGAAACTGGTTTTTGGAGGCCTGGGTCAGGCGCACCTGGTCACTGTCGGTTCTTCGGCAGCATAGCCTGGTTTTTCTTATCTGTCAATCACTTTTTTTTAGCTTCAGAAATATTACTTCTGACTGCAGGTGGTCCTCGCTTAATGACCGCTCACTTAACGGCTTCATGACCTGATTTTGGAATTTTCACTCTCTCTCTCTCTCTTCCCGTCTCTCTATTTCTCTCTCCCTCCATCTCTCTTCCTCTTTCATACTCTCTCCATCTCTTTTTGCTTTAAGAGGGGTGGGCTTCAACTCCCAGCCACTGTGCTATAACATGCTTGGACTTGGGATATCACAGATTTCCCCAGGCAGCATGGAGTTGAATTCTGGGAGTTGGAGTCCACCCCTCTTAAAAGATGCCAACTGGGGGATTCTGGGAGTCGGAGTCCACGCAATTTGAAGTTCCTAAGAATCATGCCAAGAATGTTATGGGGAATGATCCATTCCTGTAGTACAAATGAGCTACGTTCTTTTCTCTCCAATAACTCAAGTTTTCCTTTCCCCTTTTTCCCCTCAGATTTGTGTGTGCCCAGTTGCCAAATGCGGTCCTGGACAGCATTAGTGTGATTGACACCCCTGGAATCCTCTCCGGAGAGAAACAAAGGATTAGCCGAGGTGATTATCATTTTCATGTGACTTTTAACTAGGATAAGTTAATTGGAAGAGAGAATTGGAAGGGACCTTGGAGGTCATCTAGTCCAGCCGGGCGCGGGTGCAAATGTGGCACACTGTGAAGTTGTGTGCCCTGCCCTCTTGTTGAATCTCAGCTTGGGCGGGATGTGTAAAGCAGCCTGTGGTTCCCACGATAGTTTTGGAAAAGCAGACTTAAACCCCCGTCTCCAAATCAGGTCTGTTTTTTGTTTTTTTTTAAATCAGGTCTGTGATGGCTCACTGGTGGGTGCGGCTGTGTGGGCGTGGCCATATGAGTACTGCCAGTTGGGCGTGACTGGATGGGCATGACCATCTGAGTGCTGCCGGTTGGGTGTGGCCATCTGAGTGGGCGTGGCCATCCATGTCGCCAGGTGGGTGTGGCTGAGTGGGCGTGGTCATCCGAGTGTCCCTCCCCCAGGAGGCCTGACTGAGTGAGCACGACAATATGAGTGCTGCCAGTTGAGCGGGACTGGGTGGACGTAGCCATTTGAGTGCTGCCCTGTGGGTGTAGCCATCTGAGTGGGCGTGGCCATCCATGTCACCAGGTGGGTGTGGCTGAGTAGGCGTGGCCATCCGAGTGTCCCTCCCCCAGGAGGCCTGACTGAGTGGGCGCGGCCATACGGGTGTGCCCCCAGGGGGCCTGACTGAGTGGGCGTGGCCATCTGAGTGCCCCCAGGTTGGTGTGGCTGAGTGGGCATGGTCATCTGAGCGTCACTGGGTGGGCATGGGCGTCTTGAGTGCTGCTGGGTGGGCATGGCTGGATGGGCGGGGCCAGGTCATTTTGTGAGGTCGTCCAATTTTGGTAAATCCGATTTTTCTCGCCATTTCATTTTCATCGGGGGAGACCTTGCCAGTTTTGTTCGTCGGCAGGCAGATATTCTACAGATTGTCTTCGACTTCAGGGCCACGACGGAATCCCAAATTTTCCATCGCAAAGCGAGACATCGTTTCAGTCAATTTGTGGCCACGTTTTGTGGCCTTTCTTGCCACCGTTGTTAAGTGAATCCCTGCAGTTGCTATGTCGGGAACACGGTCGTTAAGGGAAGCAAATCACTGTGGTGAACATTGACAATACAAGCAGTCCTCAACTTATGACCAAAATGGAGCCCATTTCTGTCGTTAAGGCAGACGTTTGTTAAGTGAGTCTGGCCCCAATTTACGATCATTGTGAAGTGAATCCCTGCAGTTGAAAAGTTAGCAACACGGTCATTAAGGGAATCTAGAGGTCGTCGGGAGGTAGCAAAAGGGGATCGCATGACCCCTGGACACCGTGACCGTCATAAGTATGAGTCCATTGCCAAGCATCTGAATTTTGATCGTGTGACTAACGGGGAGGCTACAATGGTCGTCACTGTGAAAAACACCCCCCTTTTTTCCCAGCGCTGTCATCGCTTCGAACGGTCGCTAAATTATTAGCGTCGTAAGCATAGCATAGTGACTTATGAAGGTATGGCCCATCGTAAGTCAAGGATGGCCTGCCTCTTCCATTCGGCAGATATGAGTTTCTTCTCGTTGGGACCGTCGGAATCTTTTTTAAAAAATACTTGATTGATCATCGCTTGATATGCGAGCGAGATTTTGCAGCCAGTATCTCATTCAGCAAATGAATTTCTCTTCATTGGGACTGGCAATAATAATAATAATAATAATAATAATAATAATAATAATAATAATAATAATAATAATAATAATAATAATAATAATAATAATAATAATAATAATAATAATAATAATAATATAGTAAAAAATAGTAAAAATATTAATAGTAATAATAATGATATTTGTGATTCATTTTTAAATGATCAGTTGACTGAGTTTCATATTTAATGAATAAAAGTTGTTATTGTTGTTGTTTCTCTTGGCATAATTCTCTGTCAGCAAATTTCCTTCCCCCCCCCCACCTCCGATTGTTCTGAAATCTAAATTATGTAAGACAATGTTTTGTTTCTTACAAAAGCTTCATTGTGGGTTTATTAAATAATAGATAGCATAGCGATCAGATTTTCCGGAATTTGGTGACATACAGAATTCAATTAAGGAGGTGACTCATGCTTACGATGGGTCCAGCTGAAATAAGAGCTTCAAGATCTTCGGAATAGGGTTGCTGATAAATGTTTAATTTAATTCAATAGTAACACAAGAACAGGAGTGGGAAGGGACCTTGGAAGGTCATCTAATCCAACCCCCTGGCCCCCCATGCACGAGCAGGAGACCATTTCTGACAGATGGCAGTCCAGTCTCTTTTTGAAAGCTTCCAGTTAATTTCATTTAACTTCATTTAATTCAATTTAATTAATTTAATTTCATTTTTTTCATTTAATTTATTGTATTTTTCAGACTATAAGATGCACTCCACACACACCCCAAAAAAGTGGGTGGAAATGTCTGTGCGTCTTATAGAGCGAATATTACGGCTGGGGGAGGGGGATTGGTGCGGCGCCGATCAGCTGTTCTAGGCAGCGGGGATCACCACCGCCGCTGCCTATCATGTTTCCCCAAAAATAAGACCCTGTCTTATATTTTTTTGAACCCTGAAATAGGTGCTTGGCCTTATTGCCATGCACTCAAAAGTCCGATTGGGCTTATTATCAGGGGATGTCTTATTTTGGGGGGAAACAGGGCATCGCCTATTGCCTATATTCTCTGGCGAATGGGCCATGGCGGCAGTAAACAGGCCGTGGTGGCAGCGAACAGGCCGTGGCGGCGGCTAATGGGCGGTGGTAATCCCTGCCACCTAGAACAGCTAATTGGCGGTATTCCGGGAGGCAAATCCAATCACCAATCAGCTGCTTGGCAGCAAAGGCTCCAGCGTTTTCCGGCGCCGGCAGCAGCTCAGCTCAGTTGACCGATGGTGGGCGCAACAGAGCGGAGCCCTGACGAGCCACGTGCTGGGGCTGACCAGGCTGTTTGCTTTAAGGACGCTAGCCAGATGAATACTGACCGGATAGATGCTGTGAGGGGAGGCAGAGGCAGATTTTTTTTTATTCCTCCTCAAAAGCTAATGGTCTTATGGTCCGGTGCGTCTTTTAGTGTGAAAAATACGGTAATTTTTTTTCATTTTGTTAAATTATTTCATTTCATTAATTTTATTTAATTACTTCATTTCATTTAATTATTTATTTTAATTATGTAATTTAACTTGTGCAATTTTATTTAATTAATTAAATTTAATTTTTAAGTTTTTTAATTTAATTAAATTATGTAATTTAATTATTTAATTTATTTAATTATTTACTTTTTGCTTTAACTTTATTTAGTTTAATCATTATTTTATTTTATTGTGTAATTTAATTTAATAATTTACTTTTTTACTTTAATTTGATTTAACTTTTTATTTGATTTGTTATATTTAATTTATATAATTTTATTGTATAATTTTATTGTATTATTTAATTTTTAATTTAATTTGATTTTTTTTTATTTTTATGAAATCTCTTAGCTGCCCATCGTACCTAAAGGGGAATGCGGGGTGGCTTACATTTTTAAAAAGGATAACACTATAGAAAACCTACATGTTAGAAGAATAAAAGACTTCCAATGCAAATGCTCACTTTATGAAATAGAACGTATCAATACGTTCCAATTTTATTACTTTATTTAATTTCCTTTTTATATCTGAACTTTATTGTGTTTTTAGTAATAAATCAAGGCAAATATACCTCATGCTCTTTCCTCCACCTTAGTTTCCCCACAACAACAACCCTGTGGGCTGGGCTAAGAGAGATGGACTGGCTCAAAGCCACCCAGCTGTCTTTCATGTCTAAGGCGGGACTATTAACTCACCGTCTCCTCCTCCAATTGTCCCAAAGTCACCCGGTTGGCTTTGCTGTCTTAAGGCAGGACTAGAACTCTACAACGCCTGGTTCTTTGATGATCAACTAAATACTCCCTCCCCCCCCCACCCCGGCAGGCTACGATTTTGCCGCCGTCTTGGAGTGGTTCGCTGAGCGGGTAGACCGCATCATTCTCCTCTTCGACGCCCACAAGCTCGACATCTCCGACGAGTTTTCACAGGTCATCAAAGCCCTGAAGAACCACGAGGATAAGATGAGAGTAGTCCTCAACAAGGCCGACCAGATTGAGACCCAGCAGCTCATGCGGGTCTACGGGGCCCTGATGTGGTCGCTAGGGAAGATCGTCAACACCCCCGAAGTCATCCGGGTTTACATCGGATCCTTCTGGTCTCACCCGTTGCTGATCCCGGATAACCGTAAACTCTTCGAAGCTGAGGAACAGGATCTCTTCCGGGACATCCAGAGTCTCCCCCGGAACGCAGCGCTTCGGAAACTGAACGACCTGATTAAAAGGGCCCGTCTGGCCAAGGTGAGGAAATCGCTCGAAGGGTTTGTGTACTGCGATGTTTCGATAGGGAGGGAGGGGGAGGGAGGGAGGGAGAGACAGATAGAGATTATATAGAGGTAGGTAGGTAGGTAGACAAACAGACAAATAGATAAATAGAGATATAGAGCTTTATTTATTTTCTGGGGATTTTTATACAAGGGTATAATATTTTTTTAAAAAAACACCTCACCGCACTCCCTTTAGCCCTGAGGACATTACCTAATTGGGTTGTGAAAGGTGTGCAAGAAAACTCCTGAGCTCAGAAAGCACCAAGGACCCACAATTCTCCTCCTCCTTCTCCACTTTTTACTTCTCCTTTCCCTTCTCCTCCTCCTCCTTTTGTTCCTCCTTGTCCTCCTCCTGCTGCTCCTGTTCCTTCTCCTTCTCTTAATTCTCCTCCTCATCTTCCTCCTTCTCTTTTTACTTCTCCTTTCCCTTCTCCTCCTCCTATTCCTTTTCATTCTCCTTCTTCTCTTCCTTCTCCTCGTTCTTCTTTTCCTTTTCCTCTTCCTGCTCCTTTTCCTTCCCCCTTTCCTCCTCTTCCTCCTTCTCTTTTTACTTCTTCTACTCTTCCTTTTACTTCTCCTCCTCCTATTCCTTTTCATTCTCCTTCTCTTCCTTCTCGTTCTTTTCCTTCTTCTCATCCTCCTCTTCCTCTCCTTTTCCTTCCCCCTTTCCTCCTCTTCCTCCTTCTCTTTTTACTTCTTCTTCTCCTTCTACTCTTCCTTTTACTTCTCCTCCTGTTCTTTCTCCTTTTCCTTCCCCTTTTTTTCCTCCTCCTCCTCCTCCTCCCTCCTAGCACTGATGACGTTCCCCAGCAGGGTAAGGAAACGTCGGCGAGAAAACCATCCAGTTCTGAGAGCAGCCGGGTCCCCCAATGAAGGCTTTTTAGAATGGCAAAAAGTCATAAATAGACAGAAAAAGAGAACATAACATGACATATTTATTTTATTTTATTTAAAACAAATCCACACAGCCGCCCCTACGCACCTATGGGGGGACTCCGAGAATGTCAGAATCTCCCCGGCTACCAATATTTTTATTTTTTCTTCTTCTTATTTTAATTCTTTTATTTCTTTCCCCTAGGTTCAGGCCTATATCATCAGCTCTCTGAAGAAAGAAATGCCCTCCGTCTTTGGCAAAGACAACAAAAAGAAAGAGTTGGTCAGCAACCTGGGCGAGATTTACGGCCGGATCGAGCGAGAGCATCAGATCTCCCCGGGAGATTTCCCCAATTTAAAAAAAATGCAAGTGAGTGATGGGTTGTGGGGAAGGACATTCGTTCTTCTGAGGGGCAGGGGGAGGGAGCAGTCTTTTGATGTGTGGACTTTGACTCCCAGAATGCCCCGTGTCAGCCGATTGGCAACCGGCCCGCATTTACGACGGTTTGCAGCATCCCATGGTCAGGTCATCAAATTGCACCCATTTGTTTCCTCCCTCCTTTCTTCATTCCTTTGCCTTGTGTCCTCCCTCCTTCCCTCTTTCTCCTTCCTTCCTTCCTCTGCCGTGTCCTCCTTCCCTTCCACCCTCCTTCCTTCCTTTCCTCCCTTCCTTCTTCCTTCCTTCACCTTGTGTCCTTCCACCTCCCTCTTTCTCCTTCCTTCCTTCCTTCCTTCCTTCCTTCCTTCCTTCCTTCCTTCCTTCCTTCCTTCCTTCCTTCCTTCCTTCCCTCCCTACCTCCTTCCTCCCTCTCCTTTCCATTTTGTCTTTTCCACTTTCCTTTATTTCCTTTTCTTGTGTGTTTGTATATCCTTCCTTCCTTCCTTCCTTCCTTCCTTTGCCTTGTGTCCTCCCTCCCTTTCTTCCTGTCTTCCCTTTCCCTTCCTTACTTCCTCCTCCTCCTCCTTACAATAACAGAGTTGGAAGGAGCCTTGGAGGTCTTCTAGCCCACCCCCCTTTTGGCAGGAAACCCTTCTCCTCTTCCTCCTCCAAATAACAGAAGAACAGAGTTGGAAGGGGCCTTGGAGGTCTACCAGTCCAACCCTCTGCTCAGGCAGGAGACCCCCTAACCTTTTCGACCAGGGTTTTCTTTCGTCCCTGCCACCTCCTCAGCCTGTGTCCCATCTCTTAACGTCCTTCTCCAGGACCAGCTCCAGGGTCAAGACTTCAGCAAATTCCAACCCCTGAAGGCCAAACTGTTGGACGCGGTGGAAGACATGTTGGCCCATGACATTGCCCAACTGATGGTGATGGTGCGCCAGGAAGAATCCCAGCGGCCGGCCCAGATGGTCAAAGGCGGTGCCTTCGAAGGGACCCTCCACGGCCCCTTCGGACATGGCTACGGGGAAGGAGCCGGAGAAGGCATCGACGACGCCACCTGGGTGGTGGCCCGTGACAAGCCCATGTACGACGAGATCTTCTACACCTTGTGCCCCGTTGATGGGAAGATAACCGGGGCCAATGCCAAGAAGGAGATGGTGAGGTCCAAGCTTCCCAACACCGTGTTGGGCAAGGTCTGGAAACTCTCCGACATCGACAAAGATGGGATGTTGGACGACGAAGAGTTTGCCTTGGCCAACCATCTCATCAAGGTCAAGTTGGAAGGCCACGAGCTTCCCAGCGAGCTACCGCCTCACCTCGTCCCGCCATCCAAGAGGAAAATGGCAGACTGATCGACCTCTGGAATGCCGTCGGGGGAGATGGGAAAGGTTCCTGTCTTGGTTTTTTTGAACCTCTGGAGATGTGCAGGTTGTCAAGTAGGGTTGTCTTGATGGGACAACCCTACTTGAGAAGACAAAATCGGAGATAGATCTCAACCGTGCTTTGTTGTCATGTTATGCAACTCTCTCTTCTTGATATCATATCTTGTGGCCTGGTCCCTGTCAATCAAAGGAAAGTCACAGTAGAACTTCAAGAAGAACGTCCGTTGGCCTTCAACCAAGGGCTTGAATTGGATTGGATTCATCTTCAACCAGTTGAATTGAGCCTTGTAAACCAAGTCAACCCCTTGTATTGAAATACAGCACTTCACATTTACACTTCGGTGTATTGGGAAGATGTCTTGACGTTCAACATTCCTGGCCTTTGGTGGAAGACTCGGGCTACCGATACATCTACCCCATGACTTAGCCTTCAGCCCATCGGGAACCCGTGGTCCACCAGAAACGTGGTCTTCTCGCATTTATCTTCACGGATGATGCGAAGTCTCCTCTAGGGACGTCCCAGAAGACCACGTTGGGAATTAGAACTTGGTGGGTTCATTCTCGGTTGTGAAAGGGGGACCTCTAAGATTTAAGGAACGACAAAAGTTGGGTTTGGTGTACCTCCAAAATTTCACGATCAAAAAGGGTTTCTGGGAGGTTGAACCATGATCGATGTCACCAGGGTATCTCCAACTTAGGTCATGGCCTTCCAACCCATAAAACGAGTTAGATCTTCCCCTCTGATAAGCTGGACCTTCAATCGTTGCCTTTCATCCTACATGTACAGACCGCATGTCAGCTCTGTTAAGAACCGAAAGTCAGCTCCGTTGCGATGTCCACTTGTTGTTGGCCAACCCTACAACAAATCACAACCTTCCTACCCCAGTGTTGCCTCTAAAGAACCTTCTATCCCGCGAGGAGACCATCTCCCTCTTGGGTGGTCTTCAGGCGGGCCGAACTACATCTTACACCTTCCCCAGGCGCCCCTGCTGGAGGTTTAAAATGTGAAACTGAACCCAGAGCTGAGCCAAACTCCTACTTTTCATTCCACATCTCTCGTTGTGATTTTGTCAACCTCAATTGGGGGTGTGTGTGTGTGTGCAGACACACAACTTGTTCTCGCTTCGGACAGAACGAACTTCTACTGTCCCTTGAAGAGTGCGAGAAACGGAGAACCCAGACGCCTATAACTTATTTTATTTTAATATTATATATAAAAAGATATATATCCCATGTGTGTGTAAAATATATATATATATCTCCTTATCGCAATGCATTTATCATGTGTCTAAAAAAAATTGCAAAAAAAACCCCCACATTAGGAAAGGAAAGGAAAGGAAAGGAAAGGAACGAAGGCTGGAAGGAGTTTTTGTGTAGCGTTTGTCGTACACAACCAGAAGGAATTTTCGGCTGCTTCTGAAATCGTTCGTTTTTGTGCAATTTCACTCTTTTTTTTCCCCTTCTGTTTTTAATTCTTCCGTGTTTTCCGATCACTAACTTCACTCCTACCTGGAAAGAAAAAAAAATTAATCAGATTTATAGGAAAAAAATAGGAAAGCCGCACAAGGGGTTTTGAACGGAAGAATCAAGAATCCACAATTTCGGTAGGTTTTTTTCCCATTTTTAACCTGGTTTGTCCCATTTATTTGTAAAATAAAATGTTTTTATTATCGTAAGAAACGGAGAAAATATTTAAGTCTTACACATGTCGCACGGTTAAACAATGAACCTTTAAATTTAAAATGCAGTCAGAGAACTGAACAAAAATCAGTGCATTTTCACAGTGAAAAGTCTCTGGAGCAGCACATAATTATGAGGAACCTTTCCACCCTTATATTTTGCATTTTTTTAAAATTTCCATTTGTTAAAGCATAGTTTGTGTGTGTGTATGTATGGGTCTCTCTCCCTCATTAGGTTATTTCTGCATCTCTCTTAGCTTTCCGTTTTTTTGTGCAATCCTGTCTTGCATTCGAAATGAAAATGGCAAAACTGTGTTTTCACTGACATTTTAGAAAAAATAAAGAGTCTATTAATAAAGTGAATGGGGCATAACCTTCTCTTGCGTGTTAATTTTTTTTTTTTAAAAAAAGAAGCTCCGTCTTTATTTTCTTCCCAAAAAAAAAAAAAGTTAAAATGCAAAACGCCCCCAAAAAAATTTCCAAAGAAAAAACAAAAAGGGACATTTTAAAAAGTGCATTCAAAAAAGAACTACCGTAGCATACATAAATATACACATATTGTCTCCCTTATTTGAATACTTATTAATATTTTACAACTGTTTTAGTTTCTAAAACAGGCCCTACTAATTTACTACTAGATTACTAATAATTTACTACTAGATTACTAATAATTTACTACTAGATTACTAATAATTTACTACTAGTGATTTAACTACTAACTACTAATTTTATTTGCAGGTTATTATACTGTTGTCTATACTATATTAATTACAAAACAAAGAACAGGAAATACAATACAGTTAGTCCTCGATTTACAATGGTTTATTTAGTGACCCGGCACTGAAAAAAGTGACTTATGACCGATTTTCACACTTACTGACTGTCGCAGCATCCCGATGGTCGCGTGATCAAAATTCAGAGTCTTGGCAACTGTATTTATGGCGATCTCGGGATCACACGATCCTCTTTTGCGACCTGATATGCCAAGTCCATGGGGGAGCCGGATTCACTCCACGACTGTGTGACTAACTTTTAACAACTGTGGGGATTCACTTAACCGTGGCAAGAAAAGCCATCAAATGGGGCGGAACTCACTGAACAAACAAATTTGGGGCTCAATTGTCGTAATTCAAGGACTTACCTGTACCCTAATGAAGGAACTACCAAGTAGAAAACCATACTTCCGCCCAACACTATAACAGGGGAAGCCACTAGTATATAAACTGAGAGGAAACCCCACACACCTAGCACTGATGGGATTTCATAGTTGGGTCATGAAAATGTCGGCAAGAAAACCACCCAGCTCAGAGAGTACAAAGGACCCCACAGTTGTCCTCCCTTCTAGCACTGATAATGTTACCTAGTTAGGTCACAAAACGTCTGCGAAAAAACCACCCAGCTCAGCGAGCACCCCACAGTTCAACCCTGAACTCCCACTTCGGTTCCAAAACTTTTACTTAATTGTAATGTATATGAACATCAAAACTCTATCCATCTTTCTCTCCCTTCCAATCTTCTAAGTGAAACCAAGGTGGGCTGGCTTCAATTTTCTTCAAGTTTGCTTCTAGGTCCTACCTCGATGGGTGTTCCATAATGTTCCTGGGGTCCAGTTCTCCTACTCCTCTTCTTCCCCCCAAAAAGAGGTAGTTGGGAACCGGGTGAACATTGATGGTGGGTCTAACGTAGGTTTCTCAAGCAGAGGGTACTCAGGTCACTCCAACCACATGTCCTCCTTGACCGGCCAAGGAGGAGACTGTATTGGATGCTGTAAGATTGTCCCCTTCTGCAAGACTCACAACCTCAAACATCCCCTAGATCAGGAGTCTTCAAATTTGGCAAGTTTTAAGACTTGTGGACTTCAACTCTCAGACTGACCCCCGGGGAATTCTGGATCTGAAGATGTTCCTTCCCTTCCTATTGGGTCTCCACTTAATTAATTAACAATTAACTAATTAATCAATGGAATAGCTGGCTCCCAGAGTTGTGGTTCTTCCATCACTTCGACAATAGACTGGACAACCATTTGACTGGGATGTGCCTTGAGCGGGGGTTGGGCTAGAAGACCTCCAAGGTCCCTTCCAGCCTTATTGAGTCTATGTTCTATGAAATGGGGGACCTGGACAGCCCTCCAGAGATGCAACAAAATTACAAAAAATAGTTGTGTAGACGTCTCTTATCACACAATTGGGTTTTTGATCCAGGATCATACATATGTCCAGTTGAACATGCTTCATCTTCTGAAATGATGTTCTAGGTCTCTCATCCATGGTTTATTTGCCAGAGTTGAGGAGCCTCAGAACAATCTTTCTCAAGCAGTGTCTCTTTTCATCTACACAACACTTTGAAGGTCCTTCAAAGTGGATCTCTTAATTAACAGGCCATCTTGAAATTGTAGGCCTGTCCTGGCAGGACGTTGAGATAACGGTGGGTGCTCCATCACTGGAGGTTTTTAAGAAGAAGAGATTGGACAACCGTTTTGTCTGCAATGGTATAAGGTCTTCTGCTTGAGCACAGGGTTGGACTAGATCAGTGGTCACCAACTGGTGGTGGTCCACGAGAAAATTTTGGTGGTCCGCAGAAAAATTATTTGCATTCTTTATATTGCACTAAAGCAGGGGTCCTCAAACTATGGCCACTGAGCCGGATACATGCAATGAATGTTTGTGTTGCTGCAGAGTATCCCCCTTCGGGGTCTTTTTGTGCGGTCGGAGGGGGGCAGAAATTCTGACTTGGGGTCTGCTTCAGCCTCCTGGTGTGGGGCTTTGGGCGAAGGCTGGAGGGAAGTGCCACTGGTGGCGAAGAACTGGAGGACCTTGTTCCAGTGGGACTGCATCATGGCCTGGAACTGGCTGACCATCTCAGTCCGCTGAGCCTCCAGGCGCCGGTACCTGGCCTTGCACTCCCACAGGTCTTCCCTCTGCTTCAAAAGCCTATGCTCCTAGTCCTCAGTGAGGTGCTTCTGCTGAGCCTCCTTCTCGCCTAGATCCAATTTGAACTGAGCCAGCTGTTTTAGCAACTCTTTCTCGCTGTGGCTGCTTAGCTCCAACAACTGCTTCCTGTTGGGGCCCTAAGGAGCCCGGGCAGGAAGGGGAGGAGTGGCTGGGAGGGGAGGAGCGAGTAGAGGCTGGTGAGATGCCCAACACCCACCCAGTCACATGACCACCTAGCCACACCCACCCAGCCAGTCATTAGGCAGGTCATATTAGTGGTCCGCGGGATTTGAAATTATGAAGTTAGTGATCCCTGAGGTCCGAAAGGTTGGGGGCCCCTGGACTAGATGACCTTTAAGGTTCCCCTCCAACTCTCTTATTGAGCAAAGGGTTCCACTAGAAGATCTCCAAGGTCCTTTCCAACTCGTGCAGAGGGTTGGACTAGAAGATCTCAAAGATCCCTTCTAACTTCTCTTATTGAGCAGGCGGTTGGACTAGGAGACCTCTGTAGACCTCCAGCCCTTGTCTTTTTCTGGCAATGGTCTCCTCATTGGGAAAAGACTCAGATCCTGGTTCATGTGACCCGGAAGGATTATCAGGTCTTTGGGAAATGGCCAACCCAGGGGAAAAATAATTCAGCAAGTCAGCAAATGCTGACGGATCCAATCCTGTGGGGCTGAACTCTTGTTGAGGATGTCTTGAGTTGGCCAAGGGACAAGACGGTACCTCCAGAGTCCTTTCTTGCAGAGAGAAAACAAACCAGAAGTCCTTTCAAATAAAATATAAGATCAGATAATGAAATATAAAATAAAATAATAAAAGAAAAAATAAACTAAAATGGAATGAAATAAAAAATAATAAAATAAAATGAATCAAATCAAATTAAAATAAAATACAATACAGTAAAATAAAATAAAGTAAAATGAAAAAATGAAATGAAATGAAATAATAAAATAAAAAGGAATTAAAAAATCAAATTAAATATTAAAATTAAAACAAAAAATAAAACAAAAATAAAATGAGTGGAATGAAATGAAAAAGTAAAATGAAATTAATAAAATAAATGATAAAATAAATGATAAAAACAAAAATAAATAAGATAAAAAGATAAAATGAAGTGAAATGAAATAAAATAAAATAAAATAAAAGTGGAATGAAATGAAATGAAATGAAAAATGAAATAAAAAAATGAAATATAATGAAATAAGTAAAATAAAGTATGAGATATAATAAAATAAAATGCTTGCTTGAAAAAAACCCAAATCTCAGAGGCACTCCAGGAGTTTGGAAAGACCTAAGAGGCAAAAAAAAAAAAACGAGGCTCCTTATTTTGCTGCCTCATACAATGAGAAGATTCTGGGCAGGAGGCAAAGGGAAGGGAAATGCCAGATAATTGAAAATATTTTCTCTTCCCGCCTCTTTTCCCGCCTCTTTTGTCAAGGCTGAGGGCCAAGCCATCCATTAACCCCAGGCAGGCCATTTCCACCACCGATAATAATAAGAATAATAGGAATTTCCTGAGCTGCTGATAAAAAGCCTTTTCCTGTTTTGGAAGTCTTCAGAAATAATTGACTCCTGTCAAACCGAAGCAGGGAAAGAAAATTCCTCCCCCCACCCCACCCCACCACCTTATAATTTTGCAATTCTCCTTCTGCTTAAAGTTTTCCTTTAAAAAAAAATGACGCGAAATAAAATAACAGAAAGAAAAGATAAGCAAAATGAAACAAACCAAAATCAAATATCATTAAAAAACACACGCACACGATAAAGTAAGAAATAACATGCAATAAAATCACAGGAAATGAAATGAAAAATATAAAATAAAATACAATAGAAGCAAAGGAAAATAAATCAAAAGAAAATAAAATAACAGCGACCAAGATAAAATAAAATAAGAAATAAATGCAATAAAATAAAGTAAAATAAAGTATAAAATGAAATAAAAATGACCAAGACAAAATCAAGGAAGAAATAACTGCAAGAAAATAAAATGAAATATAATAAAAAATAAAAAATAAAATAAACCATAATAAAATAAAAATTCTCCTGCTTAAGGTTTTTCCGAACTAAAGTAAAATTAAGCAAAATAAAACAAAACAAAACATAAAATAAAATAAAATAGTGAAGTGAAGTGAAGTAAAATTAAATTTAAATAAATAAATAAAATCAAAACAATCAAAATAAAATAAAACTTTGCAATTGTGGCGAATCAAATAAAACAGAACAAAACATAAAATAAAATAAAATAGTGAAGTGAAGTGAAGTAAAATTAAATTTAAATAAATAAAATCAAAACAATCAAAATAAAATAAAACTTTGCAATTGTGGCGAATCAAATAAAACAGAACAAAACAGAATAATGAAAGTAAAATTAAATTAAAACAAAATAAAATTACATTGAATAAAACAAAATGAAATGAAACAAGTAAAATCAAATGGAATAAAAGAAAATAATGAAAGTAAAATTAAATTAAAACAAAATTAAATTAAAACAAAATAAAACTAAACAAAATGAAATGAAAAAATAAAATGAAACAAGTAAAATAAAATGGAATAAAGTGGAATAAAATGAAACATATAATAAAATATAATAAAATATATTATTTTTAAAGTGGATCTGGCTTTCCCATTGACTCTGCTTGTCAGAAGGTCGCAAAAGGGGATCACGTGACCCGGGAACACTGCGACCGTCATAAATACGAACCAGTTGTCAAGAGTCTGAATTTTGATTAAATGACCGTGGGGATGTTGCAACAGTCCTAACTGTGAAAAATGGTCATAAGTCGCTTTTTTTCAGCACTGTGGTAATTTAGAAGGGTCACTAAACGGTCATAAGTTGAGGACTACCTATAATTACACTTCTGGTCATCCCTGATTTCTCCTTAAGGAGATTATTGCTTGCAGAAAGAGAAAATGACATTGAAGATTAAGTCTCAGTCATGAACGAATTCACCCATTGTGCCCACACACCAAAATTTACGACGGAGACTTTCTCGGTGTGTGGTTGTATTCTCCTCAGGGAAGTGGATTTCCTGAATGTCACGCTTAGCCAAACGAAAGGAAGAATTTATGAGGTCATTTGCAATTTCCTCAAAGGACCCCTCTGCCAGTTATTTAAATCTCCGAGAGTTTTTTTTTTTTCAAGATAAGATAACACAAGCTTTGTATTTTTATCGAGTTGCGTATTTTTGGCCACCGGAACAGCTCCCGGTACGTCGCCATTCATTTGGAAGAAAGATACTACATAATCGGTCATTAATTAGGAATAAATATAGTATGCCATCAGTCATTCATTAGGAATAGACAAAGTCTCCTTGTGCTCCCAGGTTTTACAGTGCCAACAATTTCTTGTTTGCTAAAGTAAAAGTGCTGCGGGTAGTCCTCAACTTACAACAATTCATTTAGTGGCCGTCGAATCATCAGCTCAAACTCTGAAGGCCAGACGACAGTGACTGGGGAAAAGCTTGTTTAAAGACAATACAAACATAGGTCTGAGAAGGAGGAACAGGCCCAAAGTCAACCAGCCAGTTTTGTGCTTAATAGAAGACTAGAACTCTCCGTCGCCTGGTGATTGGTCCAAAATCACCCAGCCAACTTTCAGCCCTAAGGCAGAACTAGAACTCGCTGTCTCCTGGTGATTTGCCCAAAGTCACCAGGCCAACTTTCGTGCCTAAGGTGGAACTAGAACTCGCTGTCTCCTGGTGATTGTCTGAAAGTCACCCCACTGGTTTTCATGCCTAAGACAGAACTAGAACTCACTGTCTCCTGGTCATTAGAAACTGTTAACTCAAGGAAGACATGGGTGAACGTCGCAAGTTGACTTTAGCTGGAGTCCATTCAACACAATCACACTCTTGAACCTTCTCAAGGACTGGCAGTGGGCTCCACAGATATTGTGTTGCAATAACAACCTCCTCTGACCAGCTGGCCAGCGGACATCTTGAGAACAAAACAGTCATTGTAACTCTCCGGAATTCTTCACACGGGTTGCTCTGCGTTGCAGTGTATTTTGGAATCTAACCTTGGTGTATTGTGTGTGTGTGTGTGTGTGTGTTGGAAAATTCAGCCTTCAGATGTCCTGGGTGGGTCCTGTTTCTAGAAGAACTTGACCTCATGCGAATGTACATGATGATATCCCATTCCCTCCGGTCGTGAGATTGTGCCATCTGAAGGAAAGGATTTGACTTTTTACCAAATATACAGTTTAAAAGTGTTGTGTCTCTGCAACCACACAACTACACAAGTGGTGTGGGCAGATCTTAAGGCATCTAGGTGGGCTTGGGTCGTAGCCAGTGGAATGAGGGTTAAGGGTAGAAGAGAATATTTGTAGCTCGGGGTTGAACGGTGGGCTCCTTGGTGCTCACAGGTTGTGTCATTTCACACACTCAAAAAGAAAGGAGGAGGCCAATAGAAACCACACGAGTTGAAGTTTTATGGGACGTGCGGCATCTACGGAAACAGACCAAGATCATCCTGGCTTCAGGGCTCTAACTTTGCAATGGCGGACATCAGAAGGGTATCAATAAAAGAATATTTGGGGTTGGATTGTGATGCTCTCTGAACTTGGTGGTTTTCTTGCAGACGGTCTCATGACACAGTTAGGTAACGTGTTCAGTGATAGGAGGGAGGGGGGAGAAAAAGGGAAGAGGAGGCGGAGGAGGAAGGACCATGGGGTCCTGGGTGCTTTCCTTGCAGATGTTTCATGACCCAACTAGGTAACATCTTCAGTGCTAGAAGGGAGGAGGGTTGCAGGGAGGAGGAGGAGGAGGAGGAGGAGGAGGAGGAGGAGGAGGAGGAGGAGGAGGAGGAGGAAGAAGAAGAAGAAGAAGAAGAAGAAGAAGAAGAAGAAGAAGAAGAAGAAGAAGAAGAAGAAGAAGAAGAAGAAGAAGAAGAAGAAGAAGAAGAAGAAGAAGAAAGGATTGAATGGATTGTGGGGTCTCTACTGCTCCGAGAGATTTCCAGAGTCAATAATTGGGGTTCTTGATTGCAGGCTACCCCTGCCAGAAGAAAACAGAATTAAAAGTTTGATTTAATCTTCTGTGATTTTTGCCACAAGCACAAATATTTTTGGCCCACTGCGATCGTTTGCTTGTGAGGTCGTGAACTCAGAGAAGAGCCGAAGTCAAGGACAGAACCAGTGTGAACTCATCCAGGGTGTGTCGTACAAAAAGCTTTTCAGCTAGGGATGATGAAGGAGACTTGACAGCTCTTGATGAATCTCAAAATGTTCTGCTCCACAAAAATACCTTCCTGATAGCGATGGGAGTAAATTTCCTTTTTTCTCTCTCTTTCCTCCAGGAGATAAAAGTAAAAATATTCCTTGATAAATGTGGAGCTATAAAAAGGACTCAAAAAATTCCATGACCTTCACACTTTAAAAAATGACTTTTTTTTCTCCTGCGTGGAATTGTACAACTTCCCTTGATGAAGCTGTTAAAGGGACCATCACTGAATTCAATTAATATTATTAAATCAATAATTTAATTCATCACAATTAAACGTTTCAAATGGCTTATTTTAAAAGGTTTTGATTGCTTTAGTTGTAGGACGTTGGGTTAAAATATTGTAAATATCAGATATTTCACTGTAGTAGGGAGCCGGTTTGGTCTAATAGTTAAAGCATCTGGTTCATAAGAGGGACACGCTGAGTTCTAGTCCTGCCTTAGGGATGAAAGCCAGCTGGGTGACTTTGGACCAATCACTGGGAGATTGTGAGTTCTATTCCCGCCTTAGGCATGAACGCTGGCTGGGTGACTTTGGGCCAATCACCAGGAGACTGAGAGTTCTAGTCCTGCCTTAGGCAGAAAAGCCAGCTGGCTGACTTTGGGCCAATCACCAGGCGAGGGTGAGTTCTCGTCCCACGGTAGGCATGAAAGCCTAAGAGTTGACAGTTCAACACTGAGCTACAAGGATTCTCTCCTACCAATATTATTCATAATTTGTGCACCAGACCGAGGTGGCAACCTCCATTTTGTGAAGGTTACAGCAGAATTTCTTCCATTTCCTTTCGCATGACAGCAATCCTTGCTGACTTTTGCAACTGCAAACATTTGAATCAGTGTCCAATCATTCAGGGGCTCGATTCCTACAACCCAGTGGACCTCCAACTAACCAGCTATGGTTTTTTCCAAGCTGCTTGGGTAATCTTAACCCAAGATTGTTAGTTTGTGCCACAATGCTGGCCTTCTAAGCTAGGGGTCTAGCAACTTTAAGACTGGTGGATTTCAAGATTTCCCCAGTCAGCATGGGGAATTCTGGGAGCCAGCTGGGGAATTCTGGGAGTTGAAGTGCATAACTTTTCAACTTGCCAAGTTGGAGATACCATCCTTAGAAGATAAGCTGAAGTCCAACAACTGGTGGACTTCATCTCCCAGAATCCCCCAGTCAGCATGCTTTAAGAGGGGTGGACTTCGACTCCCAGAATTCCCCAGTAAGCATGGTGTGGACTTCAACTCCCAGAATTCCTCAGCCGGCATGCTTCAACTGGTGGAATTCTGGGACCAGCTGGGGAATTCTGGGAGTTGAAGTCCTCAAGTTTTAAACTTGCCATGTTTGGAGAAGTTCCACCTTAGATCAGCTGAACTGCATGAATACGTGGACTTAATCTCCCAGAATGCTCCAGCAAGCATGGGGGATTCTGGGAGCCAGGTAGGGAATTCTGGGTGACGAAGTCCACAAGTTTCCATGTTTGGAAAACCGTTTGAAGGCAACAAGCATTTGGTATGTCAGGAAAGGTTTGGTGAAAGTTGACCTTAGTGAAAAATCCGGACACTTCCTTAAAACTCTGCTGACTGGGGAATACTGGGAGTTGAAGTCCACAGGTCTTAAAGTGCCAAGGTTAAGTCCTGATTTAGAATACAAGCATTGTGGCACAAACTAACCATCTTGGCTTAAGATCACCCAAGATGCTTGGAAAAGAATACCAAAAAAAATTCTATTTTAAAAGTTTGATCCAAAATTTCTTTTTGTTCAGTGAAAAGACTTTTAGGAAATGGATGTCCTTGCCAATGAAGGAAGCGTGCCTCCTATTTCATATTAAGCCTTGAAATGCATAATTTCAAGGCAGAGAAAGGCGGTCTCTGCAAGCGATGTGGTATGCTAAGAGCACGGCAAGACACGAAAGACGCCCTGGTCAACCACTGCACCCAGCCCATCTCCAACTGTCTCGACTCTTGTCCTGCTATTTGGAGCAAGACGGAATCTGGGAAGAGAGAGTGAGGCTGACTATGCGCACCTCTCCCTCACTTTAATCCAATTCATGTCAAGGTCCTCTTCGAATACGATGGATGAACATCATCATCATGCCTTGAAATCTATTTTAATGTTTATATCAGGGGTGGGCAAACTATGGTTCTTTGAGGATCTGTGGACTTCAACTCCCAGAATCCCTGAGCCAGCCATGCATGCATGGCTAGCTCAGGAATTCTGGGAGTTGAAGTCCACAGGTCCTCAGAGAACCATGGTTTGCCCACCCCTGGTTTATATGTTAAATATATTTTAAGCTAGGCATTTAAATGTATGTTTCTGGAGAAGAGAAAGCCATCAATCTCTCCTAAGGATTTATGGCATGAGAACCTGATCCAGCAAAATGGATTAAACCAGTCAAACACTGCCACCTGCTGGCCAGATTGTGGATAAAACCCTTGGAAAATACAGTCCTTGACTTACAACAGTTCCTTTGGTGACAGCCATTTATTCCGGAATGTTGTAGGGTCTCCTGCTAGAGCCGAGTGTCAGACTAGAAGACCTCGAATGTCCCTTCCAAGTCTGTTGTTCTATTGTAGAAGACACCTGAAGGTATCCTGGACCACTAAGAAACTGAATCAACGGACCACCAAAGTAGTCCTCCAAGAGTTCTCACTTGAGTCATGAAGGGACAGGCTCAAAGTTACCCTTCTTCAGACACATGGCGTGAAGAGTCAACCATCTGGAGAAGGTTCAGGATGGTGGGACAGTAGAAGGAAAGAGAAGAGGCCCATCAACAGCCAAAGGGACAAACTCAGGGACAGTGGTCACAAGGTCTCCGTTGGTAGAAGACTTGAAGGACCTCATTGGGCCTGAAGTTCCCGCAGAAAAAGATCTGTGTGGTCACCAACAGTTGACCTCAACTTGATGGCAGATTTATGGACATAGTTTGGGGTGATAGACTCAAGGGACGTTATGTGGGACAGCAAGAGCTCTGTGACTTTAGTCTGATTCTGCAGAGAGGATGGTTGGGTCCTTGGTGCTCTTGGCTTGCTGAGGTCTGCCTCTTCCTTTCCTTACACACTCCCCACTAGCACTGATGGTGTTATCTAGTTGGGTCATTGAAATGTCTGTAAGGAAGCCACCCAGCTCAAGAGATCAATCCTCCTCCTCTTCTTCTCCATATACCCAATCCCTTCTAGCACTGATGATATTACCTAGTGTGGTCGTGAAATGTCTGCTCAGACGCCACAGCTCTCCTCCTCCTCCAACCCTACCCTTCTGGCACTGATACTTAGTTGGGTTATGAAATGTCTTTAGAAAACAAGCTCAGAGCACCAAGTGTTCCTTCCATTGTTATCTTGAGCGCCAGGAATCCCTTCCGCCATTTTCAACCGGAAACCACCAGAACCAGCTTCGAAAATCGTTCACCGGCTCGATTCCCACGATCCTTTGGACCTTATAAAACTAAACAAGTTGGCGAGTTTTTTGACTAAAGCTAAGGTGGTTAGTTTGCAATACGATGTTGGTCTTCTAAAATCCGGGGTCTCCAAACCTTGCCACTTTTAAGAGTGGTGGACTTCAACTCCCAGAATTCCCCAGCCAGCATGGCAGACTGAGGAATTCTGGCAGTTGAAGTCTACGAATGTTCAAATTGGCAAATTATAGTTTATTGTTGTGAGGCAATAAATATTGAGTTTGTTAGAAAAGTTTGGATGAAAACAAAATATTTCATCCTTTCTTTAGAATTCCGCATTTGTGGACTCTCCTTGAATAAATTTTTTTCTGAGAAAACCCATTTGTCTAGGGTGGTACAAGCAGTCCTCATTTAGTGACTGTTCGAAGTTACGGCATTGAAAAACATGGTCAAGTGAACGAAATAGAGGTTTGGCAGCGGATTCGTATTTACGATCATGTGAGATCCCCTTTTGCGACCTTCTGACGTAGCCAGATTCACTTAACCACCCCGTTACTACTTTTTACCGCTGCGATTCACTTAACGACAGTGGCAGGAAATCTCAAAAAAAGGAGGCCAAACTCACTTCTTACTTAGCGAGAAAAATGTTGGGGGGGTCCATTGTGGCCATAAGTCCAGGGCTTTTGTTTAAAAAGCAGAAACTCACATCCAAAGATGGCACAAAACCACACAATCCAGGCAAGTCCCGTAGTTGTTACATACATCGTTTAATATAAAATCAGGATTAGGGTTGAACTCACAAGGGGGTTTGGCATCAGGATTCGAACTCAGGACGCCACAAGCAACTCAACGGGCATGAAATGGAGAACAGGATATTTTTTTTACAAAATCAGCTTTTGGGACAATATCTGAAGATTGTGAGAGACAGTAGGGCATACATCCAGGGTTAGAATATTTCCTAAAGGAGCCATCCAAACCCCGGCCAGGAAGTCCTCAGCTTACGGTGGCTCCCAGCCCAAAGTGATTTCCAATTCCATCGTCCGTCCTCCCTGCATTCAAGCAGTTTGCGATATACATTTTTTCCTCAGAAAAGCAGCATTTACTTCCAATTTCAAAAATTGAAAATAAAAATGAAGCAAACCCACGATTTCCCCCGAAAAAAATGTGGGTTCACTTAACATGTTCGCTTAATGACCGCCACAAAAAATATTGGATGAAATCAGGTCCGGTTTTGTAACAATCCTTTGAATGACAAGCTGTGAGTCACAACAGGAATCGCCACTCGGTGATGGTCGTTATCTTGAGGACTAGATGTATTATAGGGGTTTCTTTAGCCCGTCGTGCCTGGCCCACACGAGTTACGACTGGAATTGCCAGACGATGACAGTCATAACTCGAGGCCTCTGTGTGATAGCATTTGTGTATCCCATCATGCCTGGCCACACTGTGTAAGTCACAATATTTTCCCAAGCAGAATTGGGAGAAAGAAGCAGATGTTTTAGCCTGCGCACAACTGAAGCGTAACACAACTGAAGTGTAATGCAATTCAACTATTCTTTCGTGTAAAATATCGCCTGTACCAAAAAATATTTTTTTAAAAAGGTACATATGCATATGGAGGTCCTCAAAGTTACGGCCGAAATATAACGGCGATCGTGACTTTGTGTAACACTTTTTTGTGTGCATTGCGAGAAAGTTTTTCTGCCTGCGGGACCCACATAAAAACGGCAACGTCACCATTGCCATTTTGGCTTTTTAAACTAACTTACCTTGTGAAAAAAAAGGCCTATTTTTACACACACACACGCACGCACACACTGCATACTGGACAAATAAAAACATGTGACCTTTAATGTATATATTTTGGCTAAATAAGTTAAACATCTACGGTTTTAATAAAGTATAATAAATACAATTGTGAATAGTTTGATCAACAGCCGAAGTGTTTAGAATGCTCCCTCATTTCTCTCTCAGTCACAATGTTGTGGTTTTTCTGGTGTCCACGGGCACCAGTGTCGAAAAAAAAGCACATTTAACAGGGCGACAGGATCTCAAGCGACAAATAAAAACACCACAACTCGTCACAACCTTCTCCAGAAATGGATTTAAAAAGCAATTTTTTGTGACGGTGGATTGATGATTTGTGGTCTAAATTCATTTCTGAAGGATGCAGGGAAAAATACACAAAATGGAGTGTGTGTTTTCCCCAAAAGGTTGTCTGTGAGAGAGAAAAATCTGGAGTCGCCTCGGTCTCACATAGAAACGGCAGTGAAGAAACAAAGCTCAATCTGTGGTTTTGAGCAAACGAAAGTAAAATAAAATAAAAAATAAGAGATTTTTGTGACACCCAAAGGAAATCTGGCAGCAGGGAAGGTTGTGTGTGGAACAGTTATAAGATTAGAATTAAATTTGTTTCCTCCCCTCTTCACCGCAGCCAGTTATATGTGGAAAACTATCCCTATGGTAGTGAGGAACGGTAGGGCTTCAACGGGTTTCCGAAGACTTCGACTGAGGCTTCCAGACGTAATCACGGATCATGGTATAGACCACACCTGGAAGACAAAAAAGGAGAAGAAAAAAATAACAATAAGCAACTTTGGTGTGTGTGTGTGGGGAATGTGTTGATGTAGTAACCGTGAGAGGGATCTTGGGAGTCCTAGCGGATGATCGCTTAAAGATGAGCCGGCCGTGTGCGGCGGCAGCCAAAAGGGCCAATAAGGGATGTATTAACAGAGGGATAGAATCAAGATCACGAGAAGTATTAATAAAGTGTTGATAAAGCCTTAGTAAGACCCTATGTGGAATACTGCATCCAGTTTTATCATAAAATATTATACTTTATATTATATAAAATATTATATTACATATTTATCATATTATAAAACATTGTACTATAAAACATTGTTAAAATATTATATTGTAAAATATTATATTGTATTATAAAATATGACATATTTTAAAATACTACATTATATTGTATTATAAAATATAAAACGTAGAAATGGTGGTAGACTTTAGGAGAAACCCTCCCATACTTCCACCTCTTACAATACTTACAATACTAGACAACACAGTATCAACAAATTTCTAGGTTCTACCATATCGCAAGACCTAAAATGGTCACCTAACATCAAAAACGTCATTTTTCTGAGCCAACTCAGGAAGCTCAAACTGCCCAAGGAGCTACTGATCCAGTTCTACAGAGGAATTATTGAGTCTGTCATCTGCACCTCTATAACTGTCTGGTTCGGTTCTGCAACCCAACAAGACAGACACAGACTTCAGAGGAAAATCAGAACTGCAGAAAAAACAATTACTGCCAACCTGCCTTCCATTGAGGACCTGTATACTGCACGGGTCAAAAAGAGGGCTGTGAAAATATTTACTCACCCCTCGCATCCTGGATACAAACTGCTTCAACTCCTACCCTCAAAACGATGCTATAGAGCACTGCACACCAAGACTAACTAGATACAAGAACAGTTTTTTCCCAAACTGTTAAACAAATAATTCCCTCACCACTGTCAAACTATTCACTAAGGCTGCATTACTATTACTATTACTATTAGTCTTCTCATCGTTCCTATCACCCATCTCCACCCACTTATGACTGTATGACTGTAACTTTGTTGCTTGTATCCTTACGATTTATATTGACTGGTTCCTAACATTATTTGATTGTTTATTTGTACCTGGACTATCATTAACTGTTGTACCTTATGATTCTTGACGAACTTTTCTTTTCTTTTATGTACACTGAGAGCATATGCACCAAGACAAATTCCTTGTGTGTCCAATCACACTTGGCCAATAAAATTCAATTCCATTGTATTCTAAATATGTACTGTTATATTATAAAATATTATATTATAAAGTATTATAAAGTATTATAAAATATATGTTATAAAATATACGGTATTATAAAATATTGTAAAATATACCGTGTTTCCCCGAAAATAAGACAGGGGCTTATATTTTTTTGACCCCCCCAAAAAATGCCCCTGGCCTTATTTTTGGGGGATGGCTTACTATTTTTGGGGTGCAGGCAGGCCGCGACGCACCACTTACTGAAGTTCGGCAGCTCCGTGGTCTCTCGGCTAATCTGTTTAGGGGGGAAAAAATCTTGCATAGTGCAGAAACTCTTCTCGCGAGAATTAGCAAGTTCTCGAAGCGAGAAGAGTTTCTGCACTATGCAAGATTTTTTCCCCTAGCCGAGGGAAACCCCAGAGCTGTCAAACTCCAGTAAGTGGTGCGTTTCGCGGTTCTGCGGAGTTTGGAGCTTTGGGGCGAAGGATGGGGCGGGGCGGCGAGCGAGCGACCGAGGTGGCGGCAGAAGGGGCAGCAGAAGAGCGCGGAGCCCAAGAACGAGATCCCAGCGGTCAGCAGGAGCCCCGAGTAGAAAGCGCCGGCCGCTGTGCCCAGGCGGAACGGCTCCCCCTTGAGTTCAGAGCCCAGCGAAAAGCACTTGAGACCCACCGCGGCAGCGCTCAGCCCGCAGGCGAGCAGGAGGTAGCTGGAGAGCGCGGCGCAGGCTCCCCAGACACTCCACTTCATCCTCTGCGTCTCCTCCGCTGCCTGCGCCTCCTCCTCCCTGCCTCGCCTCCTCCGCCTCCCTTCTGTCCTCCTCCTCCCATGTCCTCCTCGGCGTCATCGGCCCTTGCCGGGGAGGCGGCCGCCACGTATTGCGGGAACATAATGCTGGGGATGGCAGTGGCGAGAAGGGAGAGTTCCGAATGCACCGCCACCGGTGCCGCCATTGCTCTGACTACTACCGGCACAGCGGCCGCCGCTGTCACCGCTGCTTCCTCTCTGCAGGCAGCCGGCAAGCACGGCTCACGCACCAGCTTTTTCCTCCCCGCCCTGCTTCCTCCTGCTCTCTCTTATTGAAGCGGCTGCGGCTGCTGCTCTCTTGCTTGCTGCCGCCGCTACTGCTGGGAGCTGATGAATTATTGATGGCAGCAAGTTTGAGGCAAAAGAGGGGCTTAGCTTAGTCGGGAGGATCTCTGTGCGCCAGCCGTGCCAAAGGGCGACTGGCAAGAGGTGGCTTTAAAACGCAGGAGTCAATACCCGTTATTACAAAGAAGACTAGCGCGCAAAAAAGACTAGCGTGATTGAGGTGTGTGTGTGTGTGTGTGTGTGTGTGTGTGTGTGTGTGTTAATTGCCTGTTAATTGCCTGTGGAGAGAAGACCAAAGAACGCGATCGAGGCATCCCTTCAAAATGCTTCAAAGTCCATCGAAGCATTTTAAAGGGATCTGTTTTGCCTGCCATGAAGGGAACCAATGCTTGCCTCCTTTTCTTCGGGGAACATTGGTTCCCTTCATGGCAGGCAAAATGGATCCCTTTAAAATGCTTTGAATGACTTTGACCACCGGGTGGGGGATGGAGCGGGGCGCGACGTGAGTGAGGAAGGCGGTGACAGGGAAGCGGCGAACTTCCAGATGCTTGTAAAGTGAGCGCCTCGCAGCCCGGCCCTCCCCTGCATTCCCCCCCAAATTGTGCCTGATGATCTTACCAGCGTCTGGAAGTTCGCGGCTTCTCTTTTCAGCAGGTCTTTGCAGGGAAACTCCTTCAATGTAAAGGAGAAGTTATCGCGAGTGCGACCAATTAACAACTTTTCGCACTCGCGATAACTTCTCCTTTACATTGAAGGAGTTTCCCTGCAAAGACCTGCTGAAAAGAGAAGCCGCGAACTTCCAGACGCTGGTAAGATCATCAGGCACAATTTGGGGGTGGCGGGGAATGCAGGGGAGGGCCGGGCTGCGAGACGCTCATCTTACCAGCGTCTGGAAGTTCGCAGCTTCTCTTTTCAGCATGTCTTTGCAGGGAAACTTCTTGAGGGATCTCTCTCTCTCTTTCCGGGCCAAAAGAGTGCCGCCGCAAAAAGAGCGGCTCCCGGCATGTCCCCCCCCTTTCCCCCAGAAGTAGTTGGGGGGGCTTATTTTCGGGGGGTGGCTTATTTCAAGGCATGTCCCGAAAAAGCCCTGTGGGGCTTATTTTCGGGACATGTCTTATTTTCGGGGAAACACGGTATTATATTGTATTATAAAATAGTATATTATATTACTTTACATTAATTATATTAAATATATTATGATAAAAATATAACAATTATATTTCAGGCTCTAGTCTAGAAACAGTAGAGAGAAGAGCAAGGAAGAGGATTAGGGAGCTGGAGGAGAAAACGTACGAAGAACGGTTGCAGGAATTCGGTACGTCTAAAGGACCGGGGGGGGGGGACATGATACCAGTCTTCCAATATTAGAGGGGCTGCCCCAAAGAAGAAGGGGGTCAACCTATTCTCAAAAACACCAGAAGGCCGACAAGAAGCAATGGAGGAAAACCAAGGAGAGAAGCAACCTGGAATTAAGGAGAAATGTCCTGACAGTGAGAAGCATTAACCAGTGGAACTCCATGCCACCAGATTTTGTGGGTGCTCCATCCCTGGAGGTTTTTTAAGAAGAGATTGGAGAGACGTTTTTCTGGAATGGCATAGGCCTGAACAGGGGGTTGGACTAGAAGACCTCTAAGGTCCCTTCCAACTCTGATATTCTCTTTGGACTGATTTGTTTGAGTCCTCCAGAGGTGGTTCTCAATTTATGACCATTCGTTAAGTGACCGTTCAGACTCAATTTATGATCAAAATTGAGCCTGACGTGTTTTTTTTTGAAGCGGACCAGATCGTTAACCAAATAAACTGTTCACTCGTGGGGGGCATTCAAAGTTGCAAGGACGCTGAAATGACCTGACCTATGACGGTCCTCGCCGTTATGACCACCACAGCTTCCCCATGGTCACAAGATCAGAATTTAGGACCATGATAACTGGATATTAAGCGAATCTGGCTATCCTCCTTGATGTTGCTCGTTCGAAGGTCGCAAAAGGGGATGACGTGACCACAGGGCACTTTGACCGTCGTAAAGACGAATTCATTGCTGAGTGTTTGAATTTTGGAAATACTGTGACGGTCGTGTGAAATGTGGTTCGAAAGCCTTATTTCCCGTTCTCTTCGTAACTTTCAACGATCACTAAATGAATGTTTGTCAGTGAAAGACTAACTGTGTGTTTGTGGTTCTGCCCCGTACGGGGCATGACAACCGCAGCCCACCAACTTACCGCAAACGATGCTGCCTACCACAAAGCCCTGGGCGGCCATCCGCGTGTGGATCAGGTGGACGGACATTTTGGTCTCTCCTCGGTGCTTCAGCCGGTAGATGCCGTAGGCGGCCAGGCTGAAACAGCCAGCCAGACCTGGGAAAGGCAGAGGAAGAACGGGTCAGCGGGTCTGGGGTGGGATGAGAGGAGGAGGACTATGGGGTCCTGGGTGCTCTCTGAGTTTGGTGGTTTTCTTGCAGACGTCTCATGACCCAGCTAGGTAACACTTTCAGTTACTAGAAGGGAGTGGGCTTTTGTGGAGGGAGGGAGGGAGGGAGGGAGGGAGGACTACATCTTAGAAAGACAGAGGAAGAACTGTCAAGGCTTCAGTGGGTCTGGGGTCCCCAATGTCACGCCCCTGCAATGCCGTCCTTGGAAGGAGGGGAAGGACAAAGGAAAGAAGGAAGTGGAGGAGGGGAAAGAGAGAAAGTGGAAGGAATGAACAACGGAGTGAAGGAAAGAACAAAGGAAGGTAGGTGAAGGGGGAAGGGAAGGGGAAGAGAGGAGAGGAGAGTAAAAGAGAGAGGAAGGAAGGACTGTGGGGTCCTGGATGCTCTCTGAGTTGGGTGGTTTGCTCGCAGACATTTCACAACCCAACTAGGTAACATGATCAGTGCTACAACTGAGTGATGTGTTCGAAGAATAGGAGGAACGACCCACAGACAGCCTAGGCCAGGGGTGTCAAACTGGCGGCCCACAAGCCGGATGCGTCACATGCAGGCCACGCCCACCTCAGCTCCACAAAGGCCAAAAAAAGATCACGTGTCATCGTGACACAGCGAGTTCAAGACCTATCACCTAGGCTTACAGAGAAGATTTTGCAAGTCTCGTCACTTTCCTCCCGAGCATGTGAACCCACAATCACATCGGCCCCTCAATCCCACAAATGCCTTTTGAAATACAGATAAGTCCTCAACTTGGAAAGGCCCGGAAATAAGCGACTCAGGACCAGTCCTCGCACTTATGACCATTATCGCCTTCTCGGCGAAACACGATCAAAATTTGCAGGCTTGGCAACTGGATTCATTTAACGACTGTGCAATTTGCTTAAGGACTCCTGCAAAAAAAAAAGTCGCAAAACCCAAGCGTGACTCACTTAATGACTGCAAAAAAAAAGTCCAATCCCGATTGCGGTCGTTAAGTCGAGGACTATCTGTATAGAGAAGGGGTTCTCAAGATGGGCAATTGGAAGATGTGGGGAATTCTGCGTGTTGGAGTCCAAGTGGAGAAATTCTGATTTCACCCCCATTGGGTGAATTCGAACCCATTGCTCAGATCTCGAGCAATTGTCAGAATTCACCGAAGACGCCATTGTGAAACGGGACGGGCTCAGAGCAACCCGCCGATGGACAGCAAAGCCCAAGAGAACCTCCACCTACCGATGGGGACGAAGGGCATTTCCTTCGATTTTCGGAGCAGTTTCGAACCCGCTGTTTCGTCATAAGTCGGGAAGACTTTTTCCGAGGGGGATGCCATGGTCACTGTAAGGAAACAGAAACAGATGGAAGGTTACATTGGACAGAGCGGGGGGGGGGGGGGGAGCAGACTTTGAAAAATACAGGGGGTCCTCGACTTACAACGGTCCATTTAGAGACTGTTCAAAGTTACATTGCCGACGGTCCTCGCAGTTACCAGTGTCACAACGTTGTCACAGACACATATGCGGGTAGTCCTCTACTTATGACCGCAATGGAGCTGAACGTTTGTTTTTGAGGGAGATGTTGGTTAAGTGAGTTTTGCCCTATTTAACGACGTTTCTCACCATGGTTAAGTGAATCATTATATATATATATATATATATATATATATATATATATATATATATATATATATATATATATATATATATATATATATATATATATATATATGTTTTCTGAGGTTTTCGCGGGTGTTTGTATGTAGGTCTTTGGTTATTCGGGTTTTCTCCCGCGTAAAATTGGAAGTGTCTTTGCAACGTTTCGACGAAGTCTCATTCGTCATCATCAGGATGGTGTCTTCAGCTTCCTGCTTCTAGGAGCAATGTGAGATTACATTGCTCCTAGAAGCAGGAAGCTGAAGACACCAGCCTGATGATGACGAATGAGACTTCGTCGAAACGTTGCAAAGACACTTCCAATTTTACGCGGGAGAAAACCCGAATAACCAAAGACCTACATATATATATATATATATATATATATATATATATATATATATATATATATATATATATATATATATATATATATATATATACACACACACAATTATATATGTATTATTATACACACACACATATACATACATATACCAGCATTAATAGATATATTGCTATATACATAAGTTGTCTGGAGTCACCCCAGACACTGAAATGGGCAGCATATAAATTTAATAAATATAACAGAATTAGAAGGGACCTTGGAGGTCTTCTAGTCCAATCCCCTATTCAAGCAGGAGACCCTGACATAATCATAGAATAACAGAGTTGGAAGGGAACTTGGAGGTCATCTAGTCTAACCCCCGCTCAAGCATGGTTAAAAACTGTGAGTTGACCAAAAGCAGCAACTGCAATGAAATCAATGTATAAACTCCCTGTCTGTCAGAAATGCCCCCCCCCCCAAAAAAGGAATAAAAATCTATTTCTTTCCACACGGCTGGTCTGGATAATAAGGTACTTCCTTGTCTCAAATTTGTGACTTCATTTCCTGGCAACGTTTCTGCCCCTAATTTCATCAGACTCTCTTCCAGCCCGTTGTGAGCAAAGGGCCAAAGGGCGGTTGCATCATTGTGTAAAAATGCTCCGGAAATCCCTCCCTTTGTGGCTTGTGGTTCATGTGATTTCACCTCTTTGCAAAGTGATTTTGAAAACTTTAAAAAAATAAATCACCTTGCCAACGTCCTGACCTTATTCCATTTTTTCCCCACCCAAAATCCCAGCAAGCAATTCCTTGGAAAGGAGAAACACAAGGAATTTTTTTTAAAAAAGGACTTTAATCGAACTAAGCTAGAAATAAAGAGAAGTTTCCCAATAGGGAGAACGATTAACCAGTGGAACGGCTTGCCACAAGATGTGGGTTTTCCAACATGGGAGGCTTTTAAGAAGAGATCGGGCAGCCGTTTGGCTGAAATGGTAGAGCTGGAGCAGGGGGACTAGATGACCTCCAAGGTCCCTTCCAATTCTGTTATTCAGCAATTCTGTAAGGGTCTTCTGTGCTTGAGAAAGGGGTTGGACTAGAAGACCTCCAAGATCCCTTCTAACCCTGTTATTCTGAAGCACTCACATGCCTGCTATTTGGGCGTTGATTTCAGGAAATCCTCTATTTACAACCACAACCGAGGTTCACATTTCCATTGCTAAGCGAGGCAGTTATGAAGTGGGTTTTGCCCTGTTTTGCGACCTTTCTGGCCATTGTTGTTCAGGGAATTGCTGCTGTTGTTCAATTACCACTGGGAGTCCTCGAGATACAGCTGCAATTGAGCCCAAAATTTATGTCGCTAAGCGAGACATTTGTGAAGTGAGCTTGCCCTATTTCCAGTCACAGTTAAGATGAATCATTGCTGTCGTTAAGTGAGCAATCCAGTTGTTATGTGAACCTGGCTTCCCCATTCACTTTGCTCGTCAGAAGGTCACAAAGAGGCGACCCCGGGACGCTGCGACCGTCATAAATACGAGTCAGATGTCAAACCGTCCGAAATTTGGTCAAGTGACCTTGGGGATGCTACAAAGGTCGTAAGTGTGAAAAATGGTCCCTTTTTTCAGGGCCGTTGTAACTCCAAACGGTCACTAAATGAACTGTCATAAGTGGAGGATTACCCATATACCAAGTGGCCTTTCAGACCACAAAATCCAGCTAGGCTACGTTAGCCCAAAACTGGATGACAAGGGGGACACTCGATGCAGGGATGGGAAGTTCTGGCGCCTAGAAGTTTTGTTTAGAGAAGTCACAATTACCCTATTTTTCGGACTATAAGACCCACCAAAATTTCAAAGAGGTAAGAAAAACA
This sequence comes from Diadophis punctatus similis, assembly GCA_023053685.1. Classification (NCBI taxonomy): domain Eukaryota; kingdom Metazoa; phylum Chordata; class Lepidosauria; order Squamata; family Dipsadidae; genus Diadophis; species Diadophis punctatus. Next base: position 4,539,525 of record JALIGW010000044.1, on the reverse strand, counting down.
AGTTTTTGTCCTCCCCGGCCCCCAGGAGCACTCTACAGGCCTCCCAAACCCTCTGCGCATCCTGTTTTTGCGAAAACAAGCCCATTTTTCACAAAAATGGGACACAGGGGCAGGGTTTCAGGAGGCCAAAAATGGCTGTATTTGGTGTATGAGAAGCACCAACATTTCCACCCTCTTTTTTGGGGGGGAGGTACGTCTTATACTCTGAAAAATACGGTAACCTCTTCACAATTTTGGGGGAAAGGGGGTGGAAGCATTGTTTTCCAGCAGATTGACAGCTTGTCAATATCCAGAAAACAATTTGCAAAGGGAGTGGAGTCTGAGGAACGCTATATTTTGCATGCATTATTGTAGTTTTAATAGTTTCTGCATTTCTCTTTTTTAGTTTTTGCAAGCTGCCCAGAGTGGTCTTATCAGTGAGAGAGGTGGTGTGTGTGTGTGTGTGTGTGTGTGTGTGTGTGTGTGTGTGTGTGTGTGTGTGTGTGTGTGTGTGTGTGTGTGTCTGTATATATACACATTGTGTGTGTAAATTAAATTTAACCAATTGATACATTATATCACTATACTTTCATTAAATTAATGAAATTTAATGTGGCTCACAGCAGGAAGAAATACAAATCAATATATCAATTATAAAAATTATAAAAATTAAAAAAACAAGTTAAAAATACATTTAAATTTAAAATAATTTCAATCATCCATACACTCCTGGGCCGACCTTGCTAGTTGTTGCCAAGGTCAATGGCCCCAAGCCTGAGGGAAAAGCCAGGTCTTAATGGCTTTCCGGAAGGCCAGTAAGGTGGGGGTAGTGCGGATCTCGGGAGGAAGCTGATTCCAGAGAGCCGGGGCAACCACAGAGAAGGCTCTCCCCCGTGGCCCCGCCAGTCGGCATTGTTTAGCTGACGGGACCTGGAGGAGACCAACTCTGTGGGATCTCACCGGTCGTTGGGAGCTATGTGGTAGGAGGCGGTCTCGAAGATAGCCTGGTCCTAAGCCATGTAGGGTTTAAAGGTGATAACCAACACCTTGAATTGTGTCCGGAGACCAATAGGTAGCCAGTGCAGCTCGCGGAGGATTGGTGTAGTGTGGGTATACCTGGGTGCACCCACAACAGCTCGCGCGGCTGCGTTCTGGACCAGGTGTAGTCTCCGAACACTCTTCAGGGATAGCCCCATGTAGAGTGCATTGCAATAATCAAGCTGTGAGGTAATAGGGGCCTGAGTGACCATGAGGAGAGCCTCCTGATCCAAGTAGGGTCGCAATTGGTGCACCAGACGAACCTGTGCAAAGGTCCTGTGCAAATATAATGTATTGATCAATTAAATTTAAATTATATATCATGTATTCAGCTATTAAACTTAAATTATATATAATTTAATATGATTTATTATTCAGTTATATAGTGTATTGATCTATGAAATTTAAATTATATATGTATTGATCTATGAAATTTATATACATAATATATTGATCTATGACATTTAAATTATATATGTAATGTATTGATCTGACATTTAAATCAAATCAAATCAAACCTTTGTCACTGCACATGTGTACAATGAAATTGAATATAAATTATACATATAATGTGTAATTTAATGTATAATAATGTATGCACCTAGAAGCCAAGGGGAACAAACAAAAGTTCTGGAAATTTTGTGAGGAGGAGTGAGTGGTATTTGGCTTTTATATATATAGACTGATGTACTAAATTTAATTTTCAGATATATATTTAGTTAGATATATATTACATTTATTTGCAATACTTCTTACAGGTGAAGCAACTCTGGGCATCTTACAAAAAATAAATATCAAAAGAATTAAATTACAATTTTCTTTAGGAAATTACACCGCCCATCTCATTTAAAGTCACCCTGGGTAGTTTAAATATACGAACACAAATAGGTGGATAAACATACATTAATAATAAGCCATAAAATGTTATATAATACACAATTATTAAACAACACTATTCATATTATAATTTCTAAATCGTAAAAAATGAAATTAACATAATATTACAAGCGCAAGATTGCAACATGGGGAGGAGGAAGGTAACCCTAACACTTGGACATGCGGCCGGGGATGATGGTCACCGTATCCCGCGCAGCCGGAAAGGGTGGGGATGATGGGAAGGGTAGTCCCCTTTCCAACAGGCAACCGGGGAACGGCGGAAGAACTCCCCCCGAGGCCGCCGGGCTCGCCTCAGCCCTCCCCGGGACTCACCTCCGGGTATCTCCGACCTTCCTTCTCACTCGCCGGCCGGCTTCTAATCGAGGCGGGGATGAGGAGGCCTCTGGTCTTTCACTGAGGGTAGCGCCCCCAAAAAGATGACGCACTTCCGCTTCTCCCCCCGCCCCTTCCGCCCGACGTCGTGCGATCGTTTTTGAGGGCCTTGAAGGTTGCCAACTTTCCCAAGAAAGCCTTTCGGGCCGTCAGGTCTCTCGCCGACCCGCCTCCTTGACGTCATAGCCTCCGCTTGGCCAATCAGAGGGCCTCGCCTCTTTCGCTGCCATGGTGACGCCAAGGGGCGACCGCAGAATGGAATGTGAAGCGAGTTGAGGCCCTGATTTTTTTCCCCGCGCTTTTTTTTTTTGTGGCGGATTCACACGACGCACCAAAATAAAAATAAAAAAAATAAATCAAGCGAGTCGAAGGTTCGTTGAGTCGGGTTCTCCCGCCATCTTTTGACCCAGGCAAAAGGGCCGGGAAAAAGGGAAAAAACTCGGGAGGGCGAAAATTCAGCCTGCTTAGTGTTTGTGGAAGGTACTTCGTTGTGTGAACGCAACATTTGCGCTTAATGCGTGTAGGCATACCCAAAAACGGGTTAGGCCCGTTGCTGGATTTAGAGAGTTGTGTGAATGCCTCAAAAGGTGGGAGAAAAAATTGACTGGATGAAAAGCAGTCCTCTTATTTATTATTATTTCTTTATTTAAAACATTTCTAGGGCCTTCCCTTCAGTCTGTGAGGCAAACTGTACAATCTGCCTCTTGACCCCTGGATTCACTTAACGACGGTCACAGAAAAAAAGGTTGTAAAATCGGGTATGGTCACGTGATGACCCGCTTAACGAACATTATGACACAAACGGACTGAATTATCGTCATAAATTGCAGACTGCCTCTCATGCCTAAGCATTTTTAGGGAAAAACCCCTGACCGAAGGGTGAAATCCAAATAGAGGTAGTCCTCGACTTGCAACCGTACATTTAATGACCATTTGAAGTGATGACGGCGCTGAAAAAAGTGACTTGGGATCGTTTTTTATTTATTTTATTTATTTAGTGAGATTTATATACCGCCTCACAGTGCAAGCACTCTCTAAGCGGTTTACACCATTAAGCAATGTATATATTTACATTGCCCCCAACAATCTGGGTCCTCATTTTACCTACCTCGGAAGGATGGAAGGCTGAGTCAACCTTGAGCCTGGTGAGATCTGAACCGCTGACCTGTGGATCACAGTCAGCTAAAGTGGCCTGCAGTACTGCTTCTAACCCAGTGGTGAAATCCAATTTTTTTTACTACCGGTTCTGTGGGTATGGCTTGGTGGGAGTGGTGTGGCTTGGTGGGCATGGCAGGGGGGGGGATATTGCAAAATCTCCATTTCCACCCCACTCTGGGGCCAGCCAGAGGTGGTATTTGTCAGTTCTCCGAACTACTCAAAATTTTCGCTACCGGTTCTCCAGAACCTGCTGGATTTCACCCCTGCAAACAGCTGCGCCACCTCCGCTCTATCACCCGATTCACCCATCTCCTCCCACTTATGACTGTATGATTGTAACTTGTTGCTTGTATCCTTACAATTTATATCAATATTGATTGTTTCCTGATTGCTTATTTGTACCCTATGACAATCATTAAGTGTTGTACCTCATGATTCTTGACGAACGTATCTTTTCTTTTATGTACACTGAGAGCCTATGCACCAAAGACAAATTCCTTGTGTGTCCAATCACACTTGGCCAATAAAGAATTCTATTCTATTCTATTCTATTCAATGGCGGACGATCCTGGTTAAGACAAACTGGAAGCGGGATGAAGCTTAAAGGAAGTAGGGTTTTTTTCCCACCCTTTCAACGTTCAAACTTGGCTTGTTTTCTTGAAACAAGAACACACACAAAACCCCAGAATTATTTCTGCTTTGCATGCAAGGACTTTCTCGCTCTGCTTTCCAACCTGGCTGGCTGCCATGTACCCATTCAGCATTTCTTTTTTAAAATTCTCTTCTATTTTTTCTGCTTTGAGACTCAATTTTCATTTCTTTTTAATTTTCCATTTAATTTTTTCTGCTTTAGCTCCCAATTTTCATTTCTTTTTAAATTTTCATTTAATTTTTTTCTGCTTTAACTCACAGTATTGATTACTTTTTCAATTCACTTCCAATGGTTTCTGCTTTGGCTCACCATTGTCGTCTTTTGAAGTGAGTCCCAACAACCGAGGGAGGCCTGGATATTCTCATTTTTTTTCAGCCAAGAGTTACACAACCAGGGAAGTGATGACTAAAGTGATTGTGTACCTCCACAGTTACAGTATTGGTGTGGCTGGTTACATATTGACCTTAAAATTTCCCAATAGTTGTGTTTGTTCCAGGCACTTGGAACAAGAGGGTTGCGTGCTTACGTCAGTGTACAATCACAAGTTCTGCCTTGCGCATACTTGTTCCAGATAACCCTTTTTCAAATACAGGTAGTCCTTGAATTATGACCACAATGGAGCCCCAAATTTACATTGCTAATTGAAGCCAATTTTCCTCCGTTTTACGAGTTTTTTGGACTGCCATTGCTAAGTGAATTGTTGCCATTGTTACATGAGTCACACGGTTGTTAAGTGAATCCAGCTTCCCCCATTGACTTTGCTCATCAGAAGGTCACAAAAGGGGATTGTGTGACACCCCCAGGGGACACTGCGACCGTCATAAACACGAGTCGGTGGCAGAGCGTGTGAATTTCGATCACGGGACCGTGAGGAGTCCGCGACTATCATTAAGTGTGAAAAATGGTCCTCAGTCACTTTTGTCAGGGCCATTGTAACTTTGAACAGTCAGTAAATGAACTGTTGTAAGTCGAGGACTACCTGAAAATGCAGCTGCTCCTTGTTATTTAGTAGCCTTTGAAGTTACAATGGCCCTGAAAAAAGTGACTTACGACCGTTGTTCACACTTACGACTGTTGCTGCATCCCCTTGGTCACGTGATCAGAATTCAGACGCTTGGCAACTGACTCATATTTACGACGGTCAAAACATCCCAGGGGATCACGCAATCCCCTTTTGTGACCTTCTGCCAGGCAAAGTCAATGGGGAAGCCAGATTCACTTGTAACTCACTTAACAACTGCAGGGATTCACTTAACCATGGTAGCAAGGAAGGTCGTAAAATGGGGAAAAACTCACTTAACAACTCTCTCACTTAGCAACAGAAATGTTGGGCTCTATCTTAGCTACCTAACTTAACATTTGGGGTGCTTTACTTAACAACTGTGGCCAGAAAGTTCATAAAATGGGGAAAGACTCACTTAATAACTGTCTCGCTTAGCAACAGAGATTTGAGGCTCAATTGTGGTTGTAAGTAAAGGACTGCCACATTAAGGAAAGTTACCAATCCATCTCTTTTAGCTCTCTACGTTGTCTTTCTTTAGCTACATGCAGTCCTCGACTTACGACCTCAATAGGGATCTGAATTTCTACTGCTAGCCAAGTCGGTTGTTCTGCGAGTCTTTTACTGTACGAAAAGTCCTCGATTTACGACACCCCAATTTCTGTTGCTAAGCGAGACGCTTGTTCGGCGTGTTTTGCCTCCTTTTGTGACCTTTCCTGCCACTGTTGTTAAGTGAATCACTGTAGTGGTTCAGTTAGTAAGCTGAATCTGGCTTCCCCATTGACTTTGCTGGTCGGCAGGTCGCAAAAGGGACGGTGCAACCGTCATAAATACGAGTCAGTTGCCAAGTGGTCAAATTCTGATCAGGTGACCCTTGAAGATACTGCAATGGATGTAAGCGTGAAACTTGTTTTATTGTAATGATAATAGACTGAATATAATATAACAAGAGAAAAGAATAAGGAAAATATTGGAAGATATAAGAAAGATAATGATGTAAATAATAACTATATAGAATAAACATGTTTTTTGTATCACTAGGCTGTAAAAGGATAGTGTCGACGAGATGGTTGACATGTATGTTCCATGTTATCTATTCTCAAAGATATTTGATACTTTATTTGTATATACATATGTTTATACATGTTTTTATGTTTGTTTGTATGTTTGTCTTTTTAACATAATTAATAAAGACTATTTAAAAAAAACTGGTCGTAAGTCACTTTATTCGTGCCATTGGATGTTTGAACGGTCCCTAAACGAACTGTTGTAAGTCGAGGACTCCCTGTGATTGCTGGCCTCTCTATTTAAGGGATGTCTCGTTAAATGAAACTTCTTCCTCTTTTGCTGAGACAACATATTTTGGGGACCTGTGATGGCAATTTCATTTTACGCTCTCTCCGGCCTTTCATCACAAAGCTATTCCCCCTCTATTTTATTACTTGGTTATCTTTTCCTTTTTCGCAATCAGGATTGGGGTGATAAAAAAAAGAGCGGAAGAAAGCAGATTTTACCATTTTTAGCAGTAAACTCTTCCATCCTTGCTGTGCCTAAGCAGAGGTCAAACACCTGCAGGTCATTTCCCTGGCTAGTTTTAGAAAAAGAACAGAATTTAAGTCGAAGACAGAAAGCAAAAAATGCAGGATAGCTGATGGGAGTCAAAGTCCCAGGAGAGAGTTTTATATTCCACTTTTATTGAGGAGCTCCAGAGCGTGTACAGAGTCCACCCTTATTGAGGCTTACTGGTGTTGGCCAGCCCAACTTACTTGCATTATTGATTGATTCTGGACCCTACCTATAGTGTATTGCTAATATAACATTTTTAGATTAGGAGGAGGAAGAGGACTGTAGAATTTTTGGTGCTCTCTGAGCTTGGTTGTTTCCTTGCAGACGTTTTATGACCCAACTAGGGAACATCTTCAGTGCTAAAAGGGAGGAGGAGAATGACTATGGGGAGGCTTTGTGCTCTCTGAGCATGTTGGATTTTTTTGCAGACGTTTCATGGCCCAACTAGGAAACATCATCAGTTCTATGCATTGATATAGCATTGATGCTAGCCCTGATGATATTCCCCAGTTTGGTCATGAAACGTCTGCAAGAAAACCAAACCAAGAGAGCACCAAGGACCCCACCATCATTCCTCTTCCTCCTTTCTAGCATGATGACGTTCCCTAGTTCGGTCATGAGACATCTGTAAGAAAATCGCCCAGCTCAGAGAGTACCAAGGAGCCCACAGTCCTCCTCTTCTTTCCTTTCTCCTCCTTTTTCTCCTCTTCCTCCTCCCTGCAAACCCTGCTCCCTTCTAGCACTGATGGTGTTCCCTAGTTGGGCCACGAAACGTCTGCAACAAAACCGCCCAGCTCAGTGAGCACCAAGGACCCCTCAGTGCAATATCTACGTACCGTATTTTTCGGAGTATAAGATGCACCTTTTTCCTCCCTAAAAGTGGCTGAAAATTTGGGTGCGTCTTATACTTCGAATGTAGCTTTTTTTTTCCAGCCCTAACTAGGTGCTAACAGATCTTCCCAGCTCTTACCTTGCAGGCTCTTTCATTGTTACTCTCTCCAAAGAAGGTTTTTCCAGCCCTAAGTCTTTGCAGGGATTTTTTCATTGCTCTACTTGCTCCGAATAAGTTTTTTTCTAGCCCTAACCAGGTGCTAACTATCTTCCCAGCTCTTACTGGCTTGCAGGCTCTTTCATTGTTACTCTCTCAGAAGAAGATTTTTTTAAGTCCTAACCAGGGGATAAAATAATGTGCTGAAGCTGACCAGACTAAGGACGCTAGCCAGATGAATACCTGGTAGGCAGATAGTTTTCCCCTATTTTCCTCCCCAAAAACTAAGGTGCGTCTTATACTCCGGTGTGTCATATACTCCGAAAAATACGGTATGTTGCCAGGAATAAAACCTCGACTGAGAAATTGAGGCTGTCGGCTTCCAAGGGCCCATTGCTGCTGAGTAATTTCCATGGAAATATGGAGGCGCTCCCTTCCAATAAATGAAGGTTGCCCCTCAAATATTTATTCTGGGTAGCGGCTGTGTTTCAAAAGTATGTCGGTCTCTTTTTGGCACTCCTCCTCTTCCCAGCTCAAGCACAGAGATCGTGACGATCGAAGAGGCACGTTCAAACAAAGCAAACTTATTTTTATTTTATTTTATTATTTTTATTTCGGTGCAACAGAAAGTTTGCATTGCAACGGCTTTCACGCTGCATAACATTTTTCGGCTTTGCTGGTTCATGGGTTTTATTTTTCAAAAAAAATATTCACACCATAAAGAAACGCACTGACTGATTTTCCTGCTGTCGATTGCGCTTTTCTTAACCAGAGGGTGGTTTAGGTAAGGCAGGTACTCCTCGACTTACGACCGCAGTGGAGTCCAAATTTTTTTTCCCCCTTGCTAAAAAGTAAAACATGGGTTCAGGGAGTTTGGCCCCATTTTACAAGCTTCCCTGCCACCGTCGTTGAGTGAATCGCTGCAGCGGTTAAGCCAGTAATGTGGTGGTTAAGCGAATCTGGCTTACCCCGTTGGCTTTGCTCGTCGGAACGTCGCAAAAGGCAGATTGCGTGTCCTCCAGGGGACGCTGCCACCGTCATAAAACACGAGTCAGTGGCTGAGCATGTGAATTCAGGACCGTAAGGAGGCTGCGATGGTCGTAAGTATGAAAACGGTCCCCGGTCCCTTTTCCCCTCAGTGCCATTGCAACTTGGAACCGTCACTAAATGAACGGTTCTAAGTCGAGGACTACCCGTACCATTTCAAACCAACAGCGGTTTTAAATTCTTGTACAACCTTTTCTGGGTGACTATTTGCCAACAAAAACGTCGCAAAATATTCTCCTTAGTCATGCTGTGTTGTGTCATTTTGTGACAGGTGGCTTTTTTGGAGTGGCCGTTTTTTTGCGTTTGCGGACAGCGTGAGACCACCGGCAGCCTCACAAAAGTCACAAATGAAGCAACGGGACTTCTCTCTCTGCAGCTTTCGGAAACATCACAAATCGGACGTTTGCACGGCAGTATTACAACAAACTCTTTACCACAATCTTCTGAAGTGCAAACTAGGTGTCACGTTAATTAATTAGAATAGCACTGGAAGGGACCTTGGAGGTAATAATAATAATAATAATAATAATAACAACAACAAAGTTGGAAGGGACCTTGGAGGTCTTCTAGTCCAACCCCCTGCCTAGGCAGGAAACCCTACACTACTTCAGACAAATGGTTATCCAACATCTTCTTAAAAACTTCCAGTGTTGGAGCATTCACAACTTCTGGAGGCAAGCTGTTCCACGGATTAATTGTCCTAACTGTCAGGAAATTTCTCCTTAGTTCTAAGTTGCTCCTCTCCTTGTTTAGTTTCCACCCATTACTTCTTGTTCTACCCTCAGGTGCTTTGGAGAATAGTTTGACTCCCTCTTCTTTGTGGCAACCCCTGAGATATCGGAACACTGCTATCATGTCTCCCCTAGTCCTTCTTTTCATTAAACTAGACATACCCAGTTCCTGCAACCGTTCTTCATATGTTTTAGCCTCCAGTCCCCTAATCATCTTTGTTGCTCTTCTCTGCACTCTTTCTAGAGTCTCAACATCCTTTTTACATCGTGGCGACCAAAACTGAATGCCGTATTCCAAGTGTGGCCTTACCAAGGCATTATAAAGTGGTATTAACACTTCACGTGATCTTGATTCTATCCCTCTGTTAATGCAGCCTAGAACTGTGTTGGCTTTTTTGGCAGCTGCTGCACACGGCTGGCTCATATTTAAATGGTTGTCCACTAGGACTCCAACATCCCTCTCACAGTTACTGCTGTTGAGCAAGGTACCACATATACTGTACCTGTGCATTTTGTTTTTCTTGCCTAAATGTAGGACCTTACTTTTTTCACCATTGAATTTCATTTTTTTTGATAGCGCCCAATGCTCAAGTCTGTCGAGATCCTTCTGTATCTTGAGCCTATCTTCTGGAGAGTTGGCTATTCCTGCCAGTTTGGTGTCATCTGCAAATTTGATGAGTTCCCCATCTATTCCCTCATCCAAGTCATTGATAAAGATGTTGAAGAGTACTGGGCCTAAAACAGAGCCTTGGGGTACTCCACTGCAAACTTCCCTCCATGTAGATGCAGTTCCATTGAGCACTACACGTTGAGTGCGGTTGGTTAGCCAGTTTTGAATCCATCTGATGGTGTTGCTGTCCATCCCACATTTTTCTACTTTATCTAGAAGTAGGTTATGGTCTACTTTATCAAATGCCTTACTGAAGTCCAAGTAAACCACATCGACAGCATTCCTCTGGTCCACTAATTTCTTCTAGTCTTCTAGTCCAGTCCCCTGCTGAGACAGGACACCCTTCCTTTCTGTATTTCTTCTCTCCCTATTATTCCTTCCTTCCTTCCTACCCTCCCTCCTTCCTTCTTTGCTTTCTTCTTTTTCCTTCCTTCCTTTTTTCTTTCTTTCTCTCTCCCTCCCACCCTTTTCTTTCTTTTTCTTTCTTTTTCTTTCTTCTTTCTTTCTTTCTTTCTTTCTTTCTCCCTCCCTCCCTCCCTCCTTCCCTTCCTTCCTTCCTTCCTTCCCATTGCTTTTTAAACTGTTGCCTAATTTATCACCCCCATCCTGGCTAATAATTAAGACTCCTCAAGTTGTATATTTCCTGTTAATAAAGTGGATTCTATGGTTCCCCCCCCCCAAAAAAAAAGTGGCAAGGAAGGTCGTTGAATGGGGCAAAGCTCACTTACTGATGTCTTGCTTAAGGACAGAAATTTGGTACTCCATTGCAGTCGTTAAGACGAGGACCGCCTGCATTGCCATTGTTCTCCGTTGCAGCCAGTCAGGGAGAAGCTGCTGCATTATTTTTTCCCATCAGGGTGTGGAGCCAGAGAACAAAATTTCTTTCTTTGGAAGGGAGAAGTGTGTGATTTCGTGGGTGTGTTATTTGTTGTGTGGTTTGGCCCTTGGCCCTTGGTCATGAGCCTCGGGTTGCGATTCGGAATAAATCCATCAGTTTGGCCGTAGGCAAGAATGTGGAGGAAAAACAAATGGCCAACCCCATCAGATCCGATTGCTGGGACTTTCCCACAGTGAAATTTAAGACTCGGGGAAAATGTCCTCCTGGCCAACTGAATGCCAATAAAGGAGAATATTGGTAGCTTGGGGTTGAAATGAGGGGTCCTGGGTGCCCTCTGAGCGTGGTGGTTTTCTTGCAGACGTTTCATGACCCAACTAGGGAATGTCATCAGTGTTGGAAGGGAGGCGGTTCTGGACAGGAAGAAGAGGGGAGTGGGGAGGACTGTAGAATCTTTGGTGTTCTTTGAGCTTGGTTGTATATCGGTCTGTCTGTCCGTCTGTCTTTCTGAATGTACACACACACACACACACACACACACACCCTAGTATGCTTTACATGTGTGTGTGTATATCTTATTCCATCTTTGGCTTATTCCTCAGATCTGGGAAGGAAGGTATTTTGTTTTCCCCGCAATGTGTACACACACACACACACACACACACACACACACACACACACACACACACTTCCTCATATATATTGAGGTGTATCTTATTCCAGCCGTGGCTTATTCCACTATCCTTAGATCCGGGAAGGAAGGTATACACACACACACTTCCTCATATATATTGAGGTGTATCTTATTCCAGCCGTGGCTTATTCCACTATCCTTAGATCCGGGAAGGAAGGTATTTTGTTTTCCCCGCAATTTGTACGCACACAAATATATTTCCTCATCTATTGCAGGTCTGTCATCTTTTCAGCTCCAATATTTGTTTTTTGGGCTGCCTTGAATGTTCGCAGGCGTCTTTGGAAACATTCCCTCTTTAGACTCAAACCCGGCTAGTCCTCGACGTACGACCGCAACCGAGCCCGACATTTCGGTTGTGAAGTGAAACATCGCTAGAGTGAATTTGGCCCCTTTATCGCCACTGTCATCACTGCAGTTGTTAAGTGAATCTCATCGTCAGAAAGTCGCAAAAGGGGATCATGTGACCCCCCCCCCCGGGAAGCGGCGACCGTCGTAAAGATGAGACAGTTGCCAAGCATCTGAATTTTGATCCCTAGAGTCTGGAGATGCTGCAATGGTCATTAAGGGTGAACAACCGTCCTAAGTCATGTTTTTTTTAAGTGCCATTGTAACTTGGAACCGTCACTAAATGAATGTTGTAAATCAAGGACTAGCGGTATCCCTCATGGCCACAGTTCCATAAATAAAGCCACATTATTTTTAGATGTGATTTCATAGAAATTGCCCCACTTTGGATACATTTTGCAGGAAAAAAATTCCTTTTCGGGAAATTCCCCGTGGCTAAATTTGCACTCAGCTTCAAACCTTTACCATCCACATCAGAAACTAAATTTCTCCTTGTAAATAATTTCAGAGTAACAGAGTTGGACTTGGAAGGGACTTGTAGGTCATCTAGTCCAACCCTCCCTCAAGCAGGAGTCCCTACACTATTTCCGGCAAATGGCAGTCCAATTTCCTCTTGAAAGTCTCAAGTGTTGGAGCTCTCACAACCTCTGAAGGCAACTTCTGTTCCACTGGTTGATCGCTCTCACTGTCAGAAATTTTCTCCTTATTTCTAGGTTGAATCTCTCCTTGGTCAGCTTCCATCCGTTATTCCTAGTCTGGCCTTCTGGTGCTTTGGAAAATAGCTTGAGCCCCTCCTCTCCGTAGCAGCCCCTCAAGTATTGGAACGCTGCTATCATGTCTGCCCTGGTCCTTCTCTTCGCTTGACTAGCCATGCCCAGTTCTTGTAACTGCTCTTCGTATGTTATGGTTTCCAGTCCCCTAATCATCCTGGTTGTTCTCCTCTGCACTTTCTCTAGAGTCTCCATGTCTTTTTTGTAGTGTGGTGACCAAAACTGGATGCAGTATTTTAGGTGTGGTCTAACTAAGGCTTTATAGAGTGGTATTTGTACCTCCCAAGACCTAGATTGTATCCCTCTATTAATGCAGCTAAGGATTGCATTGGCTTTTTTTGCTGCTGCTGCCCATTGTTGGCTCACATTTAGCTGGTTGTCTACCAAGACTCCAAGATCCCTCTCAGAGTCACTGCTTTTGAGTCTAGTTTCACCCAGTTTATATGTATATTTTTGGTTTTTCTTACCTAAGTATAGGACTTTATTTTCTCTGCATTGAATTTCATGTTGTTAGATAGGGCCCAGTGTTCCAGTCTGTCAAGATCCACCTGGATCTTCAGCCTGTCCTCTAGGGTATTAGCTATTCCTGCCAGCTTAGTATCATCTGCAAATTTGGTTACTTCCCCTTCTATTCCCTCATCTAGGTCGTTTATGAGGATATTAAAGAGTTCTGGGCCTAAGACGGAACCTTGTGGTACCCCACTGCTTACTTCTCTCCATGTAGACTTAGACCCATTGAGGACTACTCGTTGAGTACGGTTAGTCAGTCAATTGTTAATCCATCTGGTTGTGTAGCTATCTATCCCACTTTTTTCTAGCTTGCGAAGAAGTAGGTTGTGGTCTACTTTATCAAATGCTTTGCTGAAGTCTAAGTATATTATGTCCGCAATATTTCGCTGGTCTACTAGTTTAGTCACCGTGTTAAATAATGAAATGAGATTGGTTTGGCATGATTTGTTCTTAAAACCTGTGTTGGCTGTTGGTTATTACTTTACTTGTTTCTAGGTGTTGGCAGATGTTTTTTAATTATCTTTTCCAGTATTTTCCCAGGTATTGATGTTAGGCTGATTGGTCTGTAGTTTCCTGGGTCTGTTTTTTTCCCTTTTTTGAAGATGGGAACCACATCAGTTTTTTTCCAGTCCTCAGGTAGTTCCCCTGTGTTCCAGGATTTTTGAAAGATGTGGTGCAGTTTCTGAGATGACATCTGCCAGCTCTTTTAGGACTCTGAGATGTAATCCGTCTGGTCCTGGTGATTTGTATTCATCAAGTTCAGACAGGTGATCTCTTACTGGTTTTTTTTTGTTTATGTTAACTTTTGTTTCTAGTCTGTTTTTTTCCGTTGTATTTCTGGTTAGTTGGGCGGTAGTTTCTTTTTGCATGAAGACCGATGCAAAGAATGAGTTAAGCAGCTCTGCTTTCTCTGTGTTGTCTTTTAATTTGTTATCTATCATGGCTGGCTGAGGAATTCTGGGAGTTGAAGGTTCTCCTGCTTGAGCAGGAGGCTGGACTAGAAGACCTCGAAGGTCCTATTCCTATTCCTATTCCTATTCCTATTCCTATTCCTATTCTATTCTATTCTATTCCACATTCCATTCTATTCTCCATATTCCCTATTCTATTCCATTCCATTCCATATTCTGTTCTGTTCTATTCCATATTCTCTTCTTTCTATTTTATTCCATATTCTTCTCTTCTCCTCTTCTCCTCTCCTCTTCCATTCTATTCTATTCCACAAGTCTTCAAGTTGCCAAGTTTAGAAACCCCTCATCTAGACTAATTTATCTTGGTAAGCCCTTCCTCTGATCGTAACCTGGGCGGTTTGAGACACTTGTTATTCTATTATTCTGTTCTTCTGACATGTGGACTTCAACTCCCAGAATTCCCCAGGCATCCACAGCTGTTGCCCTTCTCCAGAGAAAGTCTTCTGTAAATTATATTTGTAAATATTAAATGTGTTTACAAATTGTAAAATGTATTTCTACATGACCTGAAGTCATTTGGCGAGTCAGGGGGGGCAGGGTCTAAATCTAAATCTAGATTGGCAGATGGATGATTGATAGATAAGTAACAGGTAGATAGATGATAAGTGATAGATAGATAGATAGATAGATAGATAGATAGATAGATAGATAGATAGATAGATAGATAGATAGATAGATAGATAGATAGATAGATAGATAGATAAGATAGATAATGATGAAGATGATAAGATAACTATTGTCACTTTTGTTTGTGAGCACACTGGCACGCATTATTAAACAATTAAATTCTGATAGTCTCAAAAGATTATATGTATGTGTGTGTGTGCATGTATATATGCACACACACACACACATTAATCACAGTCATTCTTAATACATATACATGGGGGGGGAAGAATCTGAGTGATAACAAGGCTAATTGATGATGCTGAAGATATATATATAGAGAGAGAGATGAGAAATAAATGATTGATATGTAAAGAATGTATAGATAATAAATACCAGTAATAGATAATAAATATATTGATAGATGGTAAATAGAGATGATAAATAATAGACGGCTGGCTGGCTGGATAAATAGATAGAAAGAACATTGAAAGGTAAATATAGATGATAAATAATAGAGATGATTGATAGGTAAACAATATATAAATGATAAATGATAAGACAGACAGACGGACGAAAGGAACAAATCGTCCTAAGACTGTAGCCCAAAAAATAACCTCGCAATCCCCACCCCCGGCGTTTATTCTCGCAGCCTTCCCACCGGGCCTTCGCTGGGTCCTCTTTTTAATCGGGGGTGGGGGAGGGGGGCTTCCCTGGAAAGAAGACACGGGGCAAGCCCCCCCTTCTCCTCCCTCCTCCTCCCCAGCCCCCCAAAAGCCGCTGGAGGGCAGCCGTGCAGCCAGCAAGCATGCAAGCGAAGCAAAGTGCACACAATCCCGCTTTTGCAACAGCCGGGCGCGCCCCGGCTGGGCGGGCGGAGGAAGGAGGCGCCGGTGCCGCCTCCTCCTCCTCCTCCCTCCTCCTGGATCTCCTCGCTGCTACGGCCGCCTCTCCTCCTCCTCCTCGGCCATGCGAACCCGGCTGGTCCGTCGGGGCTGCGCGCTTTTGGGCTTGCTGAGCGCGGCGGCTTTGCTAGCTCTCCAGTTGCCTATGTCTCCTTTCGGAGCGCCGTCGGGAGCCCGAGCTGGAAGAGGGACCCCCGAGGGTCTTTCCTCCCCACTGCCCGAGCAGCTCTCCCAACCCGTTCAGCCCAAACCCCCTCCGGATCCCTCTGCGCTGGGAGAATGGGGCAAAGCATCCCACCTGAGCTTGGATGCTGAGCAGAAGCGGCAGGAGGAGCGCTTGCTGGACCGCTATGCCATCAACGTCTACCTTAGCGACCACATCTCGCTGCACCGTCACATCCAGGACGGTCGGATGCCCGAGTGCAAAGCCAAGACCTACGACTACCGCCGGCTGCCCACCACCTCAGTGGTCATTGCCTTCTACAATGAGGCCTGGTCCACCCTCCTGCGGACGGTCCACAGCGTCTTGGAAACCAGCCCAGCCGTCGTACTCAAGGAGGTAATTCTGGTGGACGATCTCAGCGACCGGGCGTACCTAAAGGGCCAGCTGGAGGCCTACCTCAGCCGCCTGCCCCGGGTGCGCCTGATCCGCACCCAGAAGCGGGAAGGGCTGGTGCGCGCCCGGCTGATCGGTGCCACCTTTGCCACTGGCGAAGTCCTCACCTTCCTGGATTGCCACTGCGAGTGCATCCCCGGATGGCTGGAGCCCTTGCTGGAACGCATCGCCCAGAACGATTCCGTCGTCGTCTGTCCGGTGATCGACACCATCGATTGGAATACGTTCGAGTTTTACATGCAATCCGGTGAGCCCATGATCGGCGGCTTTGACTGGCGGCTCACCTTCCAGTGGCAGGTGGTTCCTGACTACGAGAGGCGACGCCGGAAGTCCAAAGTGGATCCCATCCGATCGCCCACTATGGCTGGCGGCCTCTTTGCCGTCAGCAGGAAATACTTTGAGTACCTCGGCACGTATGACACCGGTATGGATGTCTGGGGCGGTGAGAACTTGGAACTCTCTTTCCGTGTCTGGCAGTGTGGCGGTGTCTTGGAAATCCACCCATGTTCCCACGTTGGACACGTATTTCCGAAACGGGCCCCATACGCCAGGCCTAACTTTCTACAGAACACTGCCCGGGCCGCTGAAGTCTGGATGGACAACTACAAAGAACATTTCTACAACCGGAATCCTCCAGCACGTAAGGAGAACTTTGGCGACCTCGCTGAACGGAAACTCTTACGGCAGCGTCTGCAGTGTCAGAATTTCGACTGGTATTTGAAAACTGTCTTCCCCAATTTACACGTCCCAGAGGATCGGCACGGCTGGCACGGCGCCATCCACAATCTGGGCATCTCTTCCGAATGTTTGGATTACAACTCGCCGGAACACAATCCCACCGGGGCTCACCTGAGCCTTTTCGGATGCCACGGCCAAGGTGGCAACCAATTCTTCGAATACACGTCCAATCTGGAAATCCGTTTCAACTCGGTGACCGAACTCTGTGCCGAAGTGCCGGAGCAGAAGGATTTTGTCGGCATGAGAAATTGTCCGAAGGATAAGTCTCCCGTGCCAGAAATCATAATATGGCATTTTAAAAAAGATGGCACCATCTACCACCCACACTCCGCCAAATGTCTGAGCGCTTACCGTACACCAGAGGGTCGCGCGGATGTAAAGATGAGGACATGTAATCCATCGGATAAAAACCAACTCTGGAGGTTCGAAAAATAGACCTGGATCGCCACCTAAAATATAATTCCTGGTGATATAAAGTTTGGGCCTCTTGAAATAACTTTTGCCAAGATTTCCAGATGAAAACGAAGGAGGGGAGGGGAAATAAGATTTCTGGATCGGTTGGTAAAAAAGTGCCTTTTTTTCTAAACTGAGAGATTGGCAGAACGCAACGACACTTCGCAAACAAGTTGAAGTGTGTTTGTTCTGCACGAATTACAACAAACGGGACCATCCCGGGAACGGGCTAAATTCAAGGGAACTAAGGACAGCACAATAATTGTTCCATTTTTAAGATTTGCTAAAGGATGCGCAAAGTTCAGAAGTTCAGGAAATGGTTTTTCTGAAGCTGGACCAGAAGCATTGCTTTCAAATGATGTTTTTCAATCTTGGCAACTTTAAAATGTGTGGACTTCAACTCCCGGAAATCCACTTCAACAAGTTCCCAGAATTCCACTTCGATGTGTTTGGCTGGGGAATTCTGGGAGTCGAAGTCCACGCATCTCAAAAGTTGTGCCGGTTGTGAAAAAATATAATGATGCTTTAACAAATGTGCCAAAATGAAACTTATGGAATTAAGGAATTCCTTGTTTTAGGACCGAGTTTTAATTCCTCTCCTTTGCTCAACGCACCTTGCTTGTCATTAGATTTAGTGTTTAAACAAGTATTTAACTAGTGTTTAGTTAAATGGGTTAAACAAGAATTTCATTAATGTTTGGGTAAATTGGTTAAATTGGTTAAAATAGTGTTTAGTATTTGGTTAAGTTGGGTAGATTGGTTAAATTGGTTAAACACGTAAATCGCTTAAATTGGTTAAACGAGTGTTTAGTGTTTTTGTAAATTGGTTAAATAAGTGTTTTAACTGGTATTTGGTTAAATTGGGCTGATTGGTTAAATTGGTTAAACAAGTGTTTGACTAGCAGTTCCGTAAATTGGTTAAATTGGTTAAACGAATGTTCAACTAGCGTTTGGTTAAATTGGGTAGATTGCTTACATTGGTTAAACAAGTGTTTAATTAGTGTTTGGTTAAACTGGTTAAACAAGTGTTTAACTAGCGTGTTGCCTTAATTGGTTAAATTGGTTAAACGAGTGTTAGGGTTTGGTTAAATTGTGAAGAGTGGTTAAATTGGTTAACCAACTGTTTAATTGTGTCAGTTGATTAAATTGGTTAAATTAGTTAAACGTTTAACTAGTGTTTGGTTAAATTGGGTAGATTGGTTAAATTGGCTAACCAATTGTTTAACTAGCATTTGTGTCAAGTGATTAAATTGGTTAAACAAGAGTTTAGTGTTTGTGCAAATTGGTTACACAAGTGTTTGGTGGAAGACTGAAATACTTTAAACACTCATTTTTAATAAGAGCGCAGCTAGGGAAAACTTGGCAGCCTTCTATGAGAGGAAGGGGATTTTAAAAAACAATAAAAGATCGATTAATATTTCTAATCAATCCCAGTGTGAAATTGATGTGGGAAGACAGGCAGAAATAAAACCAGTTTTAACCGAGATTGAAAGAATGAAATAGCCAAGGATTCTCTTCGGCCTGTGTTTAAAAGTCAGAAAACATTCGTGCTAAATTTCAAAAGCTCTGGGTTGCAAGTTATTATTATTATTATTATTTTTGTGTGGGGAAAAAACGGGATTAACCATCTCTGCCTCTTTAGACAATCAATCCCTTTTTAAGGCAGAGAAGAAAAAAAATTGAAAAGCAAAATGTTTATCGTAAGGCGTGATGCATGAAGGGTTCTTCGTGCATCACGCCTTACGATAAACATTTTGCTTTTCTTGAGGCCTAGAAACTTTCCTTTGAAAAGGTTATTTATCTTGAGCTGGGGTTTTAAGGCGGTGTCCTACGTCCTCCTTAGCTACGTGGCAGATCCGTGAGTAAGGAGTGGTAGTAACCGGTGAGGACTTGCTTGTTCCCAAGGTTGAAATCTTGTAACATCTACTGATGCCCTAAAAAAAAAAAAGGAAATTGGATGGCTAATTCCATTTGCCAAATATCCAAATAGCCTCGCCAGCCAAATCCAGGTAGCCACCAAATTTTTAAAAGTTTTATATTAAAATAAAAGGAATTACACAGCTCGGTCTTGGCGGGGCTAAAAGAGAAACAGGAAACTTAAAAACATCACTGCAAAAGCATAAGTGAGTCATCGACCTTCAACCTCAGAGCTTCAGGAAAGTTTTTGTAGACTGTAAATAGAACAGAAGAAGAGAGTTACAGAGTTGGAAGGGACCTTGGAGGTCTTCTAGTCCAACCCCCTACTCAGACAAGAAACCCTTCTTCCCTCCTCCTCCTCCTCCTTAGAATAACGCAGTTGGATGGGACCTTGGAGGTCATCTAGTCCAACCCCCTGCTCAAGCAGGAAACCCTTTCCTCCTCCTTCTCTCTTCCTCCTCTTTCTCCTTCTAAGAATAACCGAGTTGGAAGGGGCCTTGGAGGTCATCTAGTCCAACCCCCTGCTCAAACAGGAGACCCTTATCTCCTCCTCCTCCTCCTCCTTAGAATAACGCAGTTGGATGGGACCTTGGAGGTCTTCTAATCCATCCCCCCCTGCTCAAGCAGGAAGCCCCATATGGTTTTGTAGACCAACCTCTGATGGTCTTTTTGGTCCTGGGACTTTTAGTCCTTGTCTAACTGGGAAGGAAGAACAAAACAAGCCACCTTTCAAATGTTTGTCTGTGCCTCTGTTCTATCTCGGGTGCCATCGCATCCCACAAGAATCCGTTTTTGTTCTCTAAATTCAAACTTTGGGGATTTTTAAAGGGAAGGATGTCTGTTTCCATCCCATGGCACGGATCCCGTTTCCCATATGTTTCCTGAGGTTTTCGCGGTTGTTTGTATGTAGGTCTTTGGTTATTCGGGTTTTCTCCCACGTGAAATTGGAAGTGTCTTGGCAACGTTTCGATGAAGTCTCATTCATCATCATCAGGCTGGTGTCTTCTGCTTCCTGCTCCTCATTGCTCCTAGAAGCAGGAAGCAGAAGACACCAGCCTGATGATGATGAATGAGACTTCATCGAAATGTCGCCAAGACACTTCCAATCTCACGCGGGAGAAAACCCGAATAACCAAAGACCTATATATATACACACAGTATATATATATATATTCTTTATTTATTAAATTTGTACGCCAGCCATCTGACGGACACAGTGATGCGGGGCGGCGTAAGAATTTCATAAATAAATGATGCCTCCTCTCTTACGTAACTTTCCAAAATGCAGAATGACTTTGATAAGTGGTTCACCCTAAACTGTTTTTTTATTTTGCAATGTAAAAAATTTGCGTTCTTTCCACCAAATGGGAAAGGAGAACCACAATTAAGCTGCAAAGGAAAAAGATTGTAGCATCCGTTTCTTCCAGGTTTCGAATCTGAACGGCAAACACAGGGGAAAAAATTTTATATTAAACTTAACTGTTGCTGATTTAAAAATAGATTTTTAAATATTATTTTTCAATGTGTGGGTGATGGAGATGGAAGGACGTTTTCGAACCGTGTGCTGATAAAAAATAGATTTTTTTAGATTATTTGTCAATGTGTAGGTGATAGAGAGGGAAGAATGTCTTCGATCTGTTTTCGCTCGCAGGATTGGGAGTACAGTAAAGAATTTTGCAATTCTTCACCAGAAATAATACATAACTCTAAAATTAAGTCACTCGAATTTCTCCTAAGGGGGTGAAATTTTAGGAACTTCTTGCGGTAGGGCAAAACGGTCCTCCCTTCCTTCTCTGAATCTTTTTTTAATAAAAGTTTCTGATTTTTTCCTTTGGGGATTTAATAGCCCAAGGCAATCGCAATCAAATTGTCTGATTTATTAGGGAAGAAAATACCTTGGTTTACCTAGATTTTCCTATGCACTTCTATCTATGGCTAGGCCAATAAAATTCTTTGACGCTTTAGCACTGAGATGGGAATTAAAACTTGCAAAATTGTGTCTTGAAAACTCACAAGTGGCCTTGGCTTTTGGCGCGGAAGGTGTTGCGTGAATTACCGCTGCATTAGCTATGCAATTATTCCTTTTGCCCGTATGCCTTATCGTGCGTTTTTTTAAAAAATCCACATTTTTTTAAATGAAAAAATTGTATATGTGCCTAGTTTAAAACTGATTTCGGGAAAAATTCTGCCAGCTGAGGGGACTCTATATTTGTATATATATAAAAAAAAATTTAACTATGCATAGTTCTAAACCCATTTAGTATATAGAAGATGTCCCGGCTTTATAAAGTTGATTGCAAGGAAAATATGCATTAAAATGTGTTGTTTCGCTGTGCTCAAAAGCACAGACCGTGGCAGTAAATTTGCAATAATTGTTCGGAATAGCAGGCATGCGTGTCCGTTAGAATTTTGTAAATATTTTTTTGTACGGAGAATTTGCACTGGCAATCTTTTTAATTTTAGCTCCGGCATCGTTCGTAAGCAAAAGTTCAGAAAGCAATAATGGTTGATGAGTTTTTAAATTGTTTGATAGCTCGCAAAAAACCAAAGTAGAAGTACTTGCGTTCTTTTAACAATGATAAAATTAGATTTGACTGGGATAAAAATTAGATTTTACTGTGAGGCCTTGATACTACTGATTTTTTCCCCCAGATCTGTCTTTAGGGACTTGAATGATTTGACAAATACACGTTTTGCGATAAATGGTTTGAAATGGCAGAAATAAAAAAAAATCAGTTAAATCTGTGATTGTAAACTGACTTTTTGTCTGTTGTGGTGGTTTTTACAATATATTTCTGGACCTACATCTCTTTTTCATTAATACAATGTGGGTAAGTTGTCCTCGACTTACGGCCACAACCAAACCCACAATTTGCATTGCTAAGCAAGGCCGTTAAATGATTTGCATCTCATTTTACGACCTCTCTTGCCACGGATGTTAAGCAAACCACTGCAGTTGTTAAGTGAATCGTGCGGTTGTTAAGCGAATCTGGTTTCCTGCACTGACTTTGCATTTCCATGAGGATTCCACGAGGGGAACCAGAATGCAGAATGCAGAATGCGGAATAAATACAAAATACATAAGGCAGAGAATAGAATAGAGAATGCAGAATAGAGAATGCAGAATAAATACAGTACAGAGTAGGTAATACCAAATGCAGAACCCAAAATGCAGAATAAATACAGAATGTAGAATACAGAATAGAGTACATAATATAGAATGCAGAACCCAGAGTCCAGAATACAGAACACAGATTAAATACAGAACTCAGAATAATAACTTGAGCTGAGGTGGCACAGCGGTTAGAGAAGCAGTACTGCAGGCTACTTTAGCTGATTGTGATCATTTGAGTTCAGCTGTTCAAATCTCACCGGCTCAGCGTTGACTCAGCCTTCCATCCTTCAGAGGTAGGTAAAATGAGGACCCAGATTGTTGGGGGCAATGTAAATATATACATTGCTTAATGGTGTAAACCACTTAGAGGGTGCTTGCACTGTGAGGCGGTATATAAGTCTCACTAAATAAATAAATAGAATAAATAAATAATGAACCCAGAATAAATACAGAATGTAGAGTACAGAATAGAGTGGATAATACAGAACACAGAATAAATGCAGAATGCAAAATATCGAATGCTAATGCAGAATGCAGAACTCCGAAGGCAGAATGCAGAAGAGTGCATAAAACAGAACGCGAACCCCAAATTGCCTCCCAAAATTGTGGGTGCTTCATCACTGGAGTTTTTTAAGAAGAGACTGTGCCACCATCTCGTATCTGAAATGGTATATAGGGTGTTCTGCTTGAGGTGAGGGCTGGACTAGAGGACCTCCAAGGTCCATCTGGCTTTATTCTGATTGATTAAAGTGATAGCCGCACTATACACTGCTTTAGTAAGGCTCCACTTGGAATACTGCATCCAGTTTTGGTCACCACAATACAAAAAAAGACGTTGAGACTCTGGAAAGGGTGCAGAGAAGAGCAACAAAGACGATCAGGGGGCTGGAAGCTAAAAACATATGAAGAATGGTTGCAAGTATTGGGTATGTCTAAGTTTCATGAAAAGAAGGACTAGGGGAGACATGATAGCAGTCTCCCAGTACTTGAGGGGCTGCCCTAAAGAAGAGGGGGTCAACCTATCCTCCAAAACCCCTGAAGGCAGGACCAGAGGTATTACAGCTAGCCAGCAAAGGCCCACCTAATAACTGTGGCTAAAGCCAATTTCCATCTTACAAAAGCTTCTCGTTCCTTCTTAATATGCCAGTCAGCAACCAGATGTTGACGTTGGAAGGAAGGCACAGCTGTAAGTCAACACTAATCAAATGTCCACCCGTCCAACGGGTTTGGAGAGATTCCAAATGGCCGGCCTCAATCGTCCTGGCAAACCTGTTTAGCCAGTTGGGTTTGATGGAGAGAGGGAGACAGGGGAAAGGGGATCTTAAAGGAACCGTCTTCGGTGTGTACCCGATCTGCATTTCAGGTTCAGTACCCAAATGCTCGGGCATCTCAAATTCAACTCTTGGCTGCTGCTACTGAATGCCAGGTTGGCATATAGAATAGAATGGAATAGGAATAGGAATAGGAATAGGAATAGGAATAGAATAGAATAGAATAGAATAGAATAGAATAGAATAGAATAGAATAGAATAGAATAGAATAGAATAGAATAGAATAGAATAGAATAGAATTCTTTATTGGCCAAGTGTGATTGGACACACAAGGAATTTGTCTTTGGTGCATATGCTCTCAGTGTGCATAAAAGAAAAGATACATTTGTCAAGAATCATGAGGTAAAAAACACTTAATGATTGTCATAGGGTACAAATAAGCAATCAGGAAACAATCAATATTGATATAAATCTGATTTACCTGGCAGTCGCTATTAATGGATTGGAGCCTGGCATAGATCAGATCTGGTCCGCCAAAGTTCCAACGCTGTTATCCTCCATTCTGCGTTCTGCATTTGGTATTCTGCACTCTGTATTCCACATTTTGTACTCTATTTATTCTAGGTTCTGCCTTCTGGGATCTGCGTTCTGCATTCTGTATTTATTCTGTGTTGTGTATTCTGCATTCTGGGTTCTCATTCTGTTTTATGCACTCTTCATTCTGTATTCTGCCTTCTCAGTTCTGCGTTCTGTATTAGGCACTCTGCATTATCTATATCTATATCAGGGGCGGGTTGCTTAGTTACTGGTGCTGGTGCGCTGCGCTCGCATCTCCACGTTTTGGGCGCGTGCACCCCCTCGCATGATTTTGCTTCTGCGCATGCACGGAAGCAAAATCACGCCAAAATCCTGCGAGAGTACGCGCGTGAGAGAGATATTTCGGCAC